>LPNX010300995.1:234403-437418 GCA_001517045.1 Pseudotsuga menziesii | reverse complement strand
AGGGGACTTCCCTAACAATCAGTTCCATGGTGTGGCATCCGTATCATATGACCCACACTAGCACATCAAATTACATTAATTTTCCCACGCAGGGGAGCGAACATTTCATTTTACAAAGGGGCAATAGCCCTGCAGAAGAGAAAAATCCTCAGATTTTCTAAGGTACAATAATGTACATCCTAATGTACATGGAGTTGCCACCTAGTCGAAATAGGTGGGCAACAGAAACCAAACCTTTTACATAAATCCATCATGTTAACTCATTTTATTACAATTCCCCATGAGGTGTGAACATGTTAAAAAAAATTAAAAAAAGTGCCTAAGAAGGAATGCATAGACTTTTGAACTTGACAATTGAGCAAGTAATTGTTCATCTTTGGTAGCTCATTTAGAAATCCAACTTGTGCAACTTAGTTGGTAACATGTAGCACTAAAGGTATTCTATCCGGGATGGTAGAGGTGGCAAGCTAACCAAGTGACACCACAAGGGCCTCGTCTACTACTGATACAAAGTGGTTGTCACACCAAAGGGGCTCTTGTCACTTTAGATCAAACTGGAGGCAAGATCAAGGGGGAGACTCTAGTTAGCCAATGAAGGCCAACAAACCAAAAAATACAAGACACAAGCCAAGTAAACAACATATGACAATGTAAATAGTTTGGGATCAGACATGATTTCTTTGTTTAATAGGAAACAGACTAGTGTGGCACTTAGTACAACCGAGACAGAGTATATTGCAGTGTGTTCAGTTAGCAATGAAGTAGTGTGGCTTCAAAAGTTACTTGCAGGGCTGTTTGATCTCGAGTTAGAGGCGACTTGTATTTTCTGTGAAAACCATAATTGTGTGAAGTTATCTAAGAACCTAAGAAACTGGATTCGTCCTGGAGGCCCCTTGTGTCTCGTGGGGATCAAGTCAGACACAATTCGTTCTGAATTCGTGTCAGATTCGATTTTCAAGCAAATCTGAAAACAGGACACGAAAAAATATCGAATCGGACACGAAATCACAGCGTGTCTCGAAAACAGGACACAAATCTCGAAACAGGACACGTAAATGGCGGAAAAAGATAGTCGGGTTTGTTTTAAAACAATTTTTTGCCTTTCTTTTTGTCATTTGCAAGGAAGCAATTGGTTGAGAGTGAGTTTTATGTGTAGGTGAAGGAGTTTTGAAGGAGATTTGAAGGCTATCCATTGTTTCCAAGCGATTCCAAGTGCATTTCGGTGGATTTGTGGAGGGGATTGCAAGCTCAACCATCACACAAGAAAAGGAATGTCTCAATCAACTAGGGCAGGAGGTAGGGAGCAAAGGAAAGGGAGAAATGCACCATCTAGGGCCTCCCCTCCTATTCCACCAAGCACAATCAGTTCTCCTCCTCCGTCAAGTGCTCCATCGGCTGCTAGTGGAGCTCATTCTATGGCTCCATTTAACCCTGTTTTAGCAAGACAACAAGCCCAAGAAAAAAAAAACCTTTTGTGGAAGTATGTGACAAGGAAAGATGGGCTCGGGGCAAAGCTTGGTGGGGGAGGCAATGTGTCTTGGAGATGCAATTTTTGCAACCATGAGTTCATGAGCACATATTTTCGGGTTAAGGGTCATTTGTTGGCCCTTCCTTCTAGTGGGATTTCTTTATGCAAAGCGGTGAGTGTTAACCAAAGGAGGGATATGGAAAGAGAGGATCATGTTGGCTTAGAGAAGGTGGTAGCAGCAAGCAAGAAAAAAGAGGATGATCCTCTTCCATTTTTGAGGAAGTGCTCTAGCACCAAGACTCCATTTCCACCTAGCATTCATGGGCGTGGGGATACTTATCAAACAAGAAAGAGGCAATCTACAGGTGGTCCAATGGATAGGATTTTCCAACAAGAGGCGCAAGAAGAGGTAGACCTTACCATTGCATTTTTCTTCTACCTCAACTTCATCTCATTCAATGTTGCACGGTCACCATTGTATTTTGAGATGGTTCGAACTATCTTGGAACGAGCTCCAAGTGGTTATGTGCCTCCTGGTTCAGAGAAGCTTAGAACTACATTGTTGGTTAAAGCAAAGAAGGAGGTAGATAAAATCCTTGAGCAAATTAGAACAACATGGCCCTCATGCGGTGTGAGTATTGTTTCTGATGGATGGACGGATCCCGCACGCCATCCACTCATCAATTTCATGGTATCTTCCCAAAATGAACTGTTGTTCTTGAAAGCGGTGGATGCTCTTGAGAAATACAAGGATGCACAATTTATGGGTGATTTATTCATGGTTCGCATTGAAGAAGTAGGTGTTGATTCGTGTGTACAAATCATCACGGACAATGCACCTGTTTGCAAGGCTGTTGGCATGATTGTGGAAGCTAAATATCCACAGGTATGTTCATTTTGGACACCTTTCATTTCTAATTTGCTCATTGTTTGAATTTGGTCATTGCAATGTTAGTGTTGTAGAGTCATTGATACATGCTTTTATTGCTCTTACTGGTTTTTTGGACACCTTGCATTGCCCATTCCTTGAATTTAGCACTGAAAGCCATTGCTTCGGATGTGACATGGATTGGAAACCTTATTGAGGATGCACGCCATATTCGTAACTTTGTACAAAACCACACAAATGCCCTCACCATCTACAAATAGTACACACAGCTTTCATTGCTAAAGGTTGCAGATACTCGGTTTGCTTCCTCATTCATCATGCTGAAGAAGTTGAGGGAGGTCAAAACCGCTCTTGGGTCCATGGTGATTTCAGAGTTTTGGGCTTTTTGGAGAAAGACGGATCATGCTGCTTCACAAAAGATGAAGGATAGGGTGTTAGATGATGGTTGGTGGGACACAGTAGATCTTAGCATTAAGATCATGGAGCCAATAATTTCTTTGTTGCGGTTTGTAGACACGGACCAACCCATCCTAGCAGAGGTTTATGAGGGGTGGGATTCCATGATTGAGTCCATGAGGTCCATTGTCATGGAGAATGAGTGTCCCAAGTATGGGACATCGATAGAGAACTTATGGACCATTATTCGGGATATTCTTATCTCTAGGTGGGATAAGAATTGCACACCTTTGCATTGCTTGGCCCACTCCTTGAACCCCAAGTTCTACACTCAGGAGTGGCTCATTGGTGGATCGGGGGCCTCACACAGAGTCCCTCCTCACATGGATGCAGAGATTGCACATGGGAGGAAGATAACACTTAGACGGCTATTTCAGGATAGCGACATGCTTGAGGAGGCGGAGGAGGGCTTTTAAGATTTTTCCACTGGCACTGGGAGATTTGGAGGCTATGATGTGCTTAGAGATAGGGGGGGTAAGAAACCCTATGCTTGGTGGGCAACTTATGGGGCAACATCCCCTATTCTATAGAAGTTAGCCTTGAGGATCATCTCTCAAGTTACATCATCCTCTTGTTGTGAGAGGAATTGGAGCACATATGGGAACTTGTACAGTGTGAAGAAGAGCAAGCTTGAGCAGTCCAGGACAGAGTCAATGGTGTATGTGCACTCCAACCTTCATCTTATTTACAGGAAGAGGGAGGAGTGGGTGAAGGGAAAGACAAAGATGTGGGATGTCTTTCCTGATGATATGGGTTTGGACAACAGTATTGAGTTGGCATTAGCCAACATGGATCTTAATGATCCAGTGCTAGAGCCAGTCACTTTTGATGATAGTGATCGTATAGAGGGGTCATCCTCCACAGCAGCAGATGCAGATCATCAGATGGGCAGAGAGGAGGAGGAGGGGGAGGACGATGAGGATCAGGGCAGGGGCAGTGATGAGTATGTTGATGTTGATTCAGGCATGGAGGAGGACTACTGACATATGGGATTCTCCCATCTTGATCCACCCCTTTTTGTATTTACTATTAGACTTTAGTCTATTTGGCATTTGCCAGTGCCTAGTGGCATTCCGACATATATGTACATTGTATACATTTTGATTTTGATGACTTAATGAGAAATATGGTTCCAACATGCATCTATGTGTCTCATTGTGATTTGTGAATGACAAATGTGTTGTGATTCATGACTTGTGAATGACAAATGTGTAATCATTAATGTTTTTTTATTCTAATTTCTATTGAATATTTATAAATGTTCTAGTTTCTAAATATTTTTGGATCTATGTCTATATTTTTAAATTTTAATATATATTTTTAAAACAATATATATATGTATATAAAATGTATCCTACGTGTCCTGATTCCGAGGGTCACCGTGTTCGTGTCGAACTCTTGTATTTTCGTGTCCTTCATGTCTCGTGTCCTCGTGTGAGGTGACTTAGCCGAGAACCTAGTGTTTCATGACAAGGCCAAGCATATCGAGATTAGGTACCATTATATTAGAGATATGGTACAGAAGGGAGAAGTGAAGCTCCAATATATTGCAATGGATGAGCAAGAAGCCAATGTGTTGTCCAAGTCTCTGTCGAGAGTGAAGTTTGAGTACTTCAGGGAGAAGCTTGGCATGATGCAAAGAGATGTCTCTCGTAAGAGGGAGGGACGAGTTTGATATACGATTAAGGGGGCTATAGGTGTACAGTGCGGTAGCAGTGAGTGGTCATTTATGGGCATGTATTACTAGACTTTGTGAGGACTGCAGAGAGTAACCAACTCATGATGATTGGAGAGTGTGACCATATTTTGTCTGTGTATCTAGTTAGAGCTAGTATGTGTGTTTGAACTAGAGAGAGTGACCAACTCATGATGATTGGAGAACATGACCATACTTTGTATGTGTATCTAGTCAAGCTGCGTATTTAGTTAGAGCTAGTATGTGTGTGTGAACTAGAGAGTGTGACTAGCTTATGAGGATTGGAGAGCGTGACCATACTCACGAGGGTTGGAGAGACTGACCATACTTGCAAGGGCTGGAGAGTGTGACCATACTCGTGAGGGATGGAGAGAGTGACCATACTTAGTATGTGTATCCAATTAAGTATGCGTATCCAACTGAGTATGTGTATCTAGTCGAGTATGTGTATCCCACCGAGTATGTGTATCCAACAGTGCCATGTATCCATTTGGATGTGTGTATCTAGATTCATTGCAAATTAGATGAAGTCTTGTAATGACGTAATGTGTGCTCCTGCTCGCTCCCACTAATGTGTGCGAATGTGAGGCCCCCAGATGTATGATCGTGACTGATGCATGTTTAAGATGATAGCTTGCTCGTGAAGAACTTCTAGTGATGTATAGATTTGAGAGATATCACAAGTCAATGGTCAAAGTACAGAGTTGCAAAAACAGTGATGATGATCACGTTAGAAGAATACCTTCCTTGTTAAGAGGGAGTGTTAAAGATTATGTATCTTCAAAAGATATTCTTGTTATATTCTTGTTGTACTTCCTTTGGGAGATATTCATATTGTAATTGATCATGTAAAAACCCTAAAATAATACATGTAAAGTTGGCCTAGAAGAATCCAGAAGAAATATTAAATAAGTGCTATTTAATATTTCCTAAGTGAAGTCGACGCAATCAAGTAGAGAAGTCGGCCCCATAAGGAAATGCCACCCACAAGACAAGTATACATAGGGGGGCACACTCCTCATTTGAGAACACATCAAGCATTTAAGCAAGTTCGCTAGAGAGAGAAGAACAAGTTCGCTAGAGGGAAAAGAGTAGTTGCTTTGAGAAGACATCTTATCTATTTTCCGGAACTTTTGTGTGAAAGAGCTTTAGCTCTTCATTGTACTAGTTTGACATTGTACTTGTTGACTGAATCTATACAAAGAAGGTGCTGAGTTTTCTTCCCTTTAAGGGTTTCCAAGAGGTGATATATTTGTGTCTCTTGTGCATGTTGTGCTTGTCTATCTTTCAATGATCCTATTGCTCATTATTGTAATATAGTAGAATTTGTTTAAAGATTTAACATAGCTACAATTCAAGTGCAAATTCTAACATAAAGTCCATGCTTAGCTATCATATTTTCTTGTAGTTTGCAATTCTACTTGGTATATCCATACCAATGTTTGATCCAATCTTCAATGTGCCACCATCTTTGTCCTAAGAATGCTGCTTGATCCAAATTCCTTTGATAATAGGGCTATAGCAGAACCAACTCGTCACTGTAGTTGAGACCTCTTTGTTTACTGGAAATGATGCCTTGAATAGTCAAAATGCAAATGCATTTTGAGGGGTAACACATCCATCACGGGAAGAAAAGTCGATCATTGATGCATGCCCTTCCATGGTCTCTTAGTCATAGACATGGCCTCTAAAATCACTTCATCAAAGGGTTGACGATATTTATGAGATCTTGAGAAGGTGAGGAGTTGATGGCCCAAATGAGCATGATATAGTGTCTGTGTCCCTCCATAGATGAAGAACACAATCGTTGTATGCTATCATTGATTGAATAGCATGATATGTTAATTTGGCTGAAGACAAAGCCGTTGGAGCCCCATAATATTGAGTTTCTTATGAGGAAACAAAGGAGATTGACACTAACCATGAATCTTCAAACTAAGATGTTTTGAAGTGGAAAATCCTTACCATGGGATTACTAGTGATTGATGAGATCGCATGTATCAGGGCAATGTTGTCATGGGAAATATCTTATAGAGATTCATAGCTTCAGTCAATGTGTTGCCATTTGTTGAGGCCTCAACTAGCCCCAAGTCAATGGACATGGGACCCCCTTCTATTTTTTGTTTTCCTTTTATTTTATGGGGAATCACTTGTTGGACTCACAATTAGCGTTAGACCAAAACCCACAGGTATTAATCTCTGCCACAATCGCTAGAGTTAGTATCTCGCGAGGCGATTAGTCCATGTCACGAAACTGACGGGGAGCGTTGAACCCAATGTTCAACAATCTCCCCCCTAATGCGAGCCGGGAGAGTTTCGAACCCTTGACCAGGTGCTCTGATACCATTTGTTAGACTCACGATTGCTGTTAGACCAAAACCTGCAGGTATTAATCTCCGCCACAATTGCCAGAGTTAGGATCTTGGGAGGTGATTTGTCCATGTCGCAAAACTCACGGGGAGCGTTGAACCCAATGTCCAACATCACTTAACTCACGGGGAGCGTTGAACCCAATGTCCAACATCACTTACGTTCAACTCTTTTAAGATATTATGTAGATGATTGATAATGACTTACGTGATCTTTCTAAGATATCCTAGTCCATTTTCAACCTAGATTTTGGATCTTTTTGGATTTCACATTGAAACTTTTTGATTCCCTTATTCATTATGTATTGGAGGCTTTATGTATGTTAGATGATCATGAATTTTGAAAGTCTTTGTTTGAAATTTGATTGAGCATTGTTTTTATTTTTTATCGCTCTTTCAAATGTGTCTTAACAATTCATTGGTCCTTCCCAAAATATCAAGATCTAAACATTCAGATTTTTCATTTTTGAAAGTCTCCCAAAGTTCATTAAGCTTGTTAGAAAGTTGTTTTTCAAGATCTTTTGAAGATCTCTGATAATTCATCGGGAGGGTTCTAGATTTTGAATGCCCCATCTTTCAGTTTGTCCTCAAGATTCATTGGGTTAGTTCAAAAGATGCCAATTCAACATCTTATGAAGGCCCTTGATAGTTCATAGGTCGAATTTAAGATTTTGAACACCCCATATTTTGGTCATCTTTGATTGTTCATTGGGGATTTTCTAAAGAAGTATTATAGCATCTTCGAATGTTTTTCGATGATTAAATAAGATGTTTAGAAAGTTGTTATTTCAACTTCTTTTGAATGATCTCAATGATTCATTGAAACATTATGAGATTTTGAATATTATTATCTTTCAAACTCTCTTGACAGTTCATCAGGTAGATCTAAAATTTCAACTCTATCATCTATTAATGTTCTTGTTACCAACTAGGTTGCACTAAGTAGGACTTCTAAGTGAGCCGCCAAAGATGAACAATTACTTGTTCAAGTTTTGAGTTCAAAAGTCCATTTAGGCCTTCCTAGGACCCCCCTTTTTTTAACATGTTCATACCCCACGGGGAATTGTAATAAAATAACATAGCATGATGAAATTATGCAAAAGGTTTGGCTTTCCTAGGACTTAGTCATTAATACATTATTCCAGGGTATTTTTTCCTTGTTAATTTTATATCGTTTTTTAACGAGTTATAATTTTCGAGTTTTTCACCCAAGCCTCCAAAGATGGAATAATTGTTTTAGTGGTTAGGCCTTAGGAGGTTATTAAAACCAATGTTGCAAATATCGTGTTAGGGAATATATTGCCGAGGTCTTGTAAATAAACTTATCGAAAATATAAAAAAAATCGGAAAATATCGACAAAAATAAACTTAGACCTGAATATTTATGAAAATATCGGACAAATCGGCAAGAGGAAAAACCCGGGAGAGATCAGAAATATCGAGAGAAATCGGAGATATTACCATGCTAATCATTATTTCGAGTCATTACCATGCTAATCATTATTTTGAGTCATTAGGAACATGTACTAAGTCCCCCTTAGGTTTTTTTTAATTTCCAATAAAAATATTTTTTTTTACGTTTTTCTAGGCTTGTTTTTATAAGTTAATTGTAAAATTTCTCTAAGTCATAAAAGTGGGACTAGGAGGCTGTTTTTGCCATGGGGGTGCTCATTTTCTAACACAGAGAACCCACTTAACCCCTAAAACCACTTTCCTAAGTTTTCGAGTAATTATTTATTTCCAAAATTACTTATTGCTCGAAAAACCCCCAAAAGACCAAAAGATAGGATAAAGTGAAAAATTCGGCAACTCATAAAGAAAAAGAAACTTGCCGAAATCAATTTCCGCGAGTTGGAAAAGTAAAGCGGCAAGTATCCTAAGGATTTTGGAATGTCAAAGCTTACTATTTTTGAGCAAATCAAGCGTCAGAAGATTCCTCATGAAAGGAGAGTGCATCTCTCCAAGTGGGGGCGCATCTTGAAGGAAAAGTTGCAGTCTTTATGAAGAGGCTCAAATTTTGGAAGGTGGTACTTTTACCTGTTTCCATTAGACAACTCATGTTCCAACCTCATTCCAACTCACGTCCAAACCATTCAAGCTCGACGCCTTCTTGGGCAAGTGCGCCCCTTGGCATTGGTTTCATTTATTTAAGCAAGCACTCTCTCCATGTTTGAGGTTGGAATGAGAATCGAAAGGCTGCTTCATTTATAACCATTTTGCTTATCATTATTGTGGAAATAAAGAGGCTTTGGAGGAATACTCGTGTATTGCATTAGTGTGTGGATGGTTTTTATGCTTGTATAAGGTATACCTTTATCAGTTTTTTGCTTCGTTTCATTCAGTGTTATAACTGTCCTTTGTATGATTTATGCTAATCAATAGGAAAGAATAATCAACTTTGTTTACTTGTTTAGCTCTTTTATTTTCTTATGCGTAGAGATCAAGAAAGTGTATGTTTTACTTGCTTGTATGCATACTCTTCTAAGCTCTTGTGTAAGTGATACATGATATAACACTTTGTTTGAAGTTTGGTTCAAGTTGTGCAGGTAGATCTTGCTTGAAGAAGTGGTGGATATTGCTTGAATCTCCCACATCTTTGCGCTCTTGTTGGAAGATCTAAATCCCTTCGCTCTCCACTTGTAGACTCCATTGCCCAAAGTTTTTGAGCTTTGGACCATTCTTTCTCTCATTCTCTCTTTACAAAATTAAAATTGTTCTAGTTACTATCTTCATGCTAGAATTGAAGAAAGTTATCAATTAAATGTTAAATCTTTTATCTAGTATGAAGTTTTATAGTAGATCCAACTCTTTCAAGTCAAATCTACTACAAGTAGATCGATTTTTCAAGTCTAGTTTTCAATCTAGTAAACAAGTCTATCTTTCAGTACTCGAAGCTAGTAAACAGTGCTTTTAAATGTTTATTCGACATTTGTGTTACATTTAGTCATTGATCTCTGCAATTTGATGAACATGTAGAAGGAAGTTCTGCTGGTATTTTGAAGATTCAAGCCATCCAAGACGTACCTTTCTTTCCTACCTTCTCATAAATTATTGAAAGCTTCCAAAAACCTGTAACCTTGTTCCTTCTAATCTATAAAGGACCACACGTATCTTAAATCATTGTAATTATCATTAGTAAAAGAGAAGCAAGTGGGCAGCCAAGTACCCACACCCCATTCCCTAGGGGGGACCCGTGTCGTCTCTTTTTGTGGGTTGATTTTTTAGAGTAGCTTCTTCCTTTTTTTTAGTTTAATTTTGGTCTCTTATTGACTTTTAAAAATTAACAAATCCGATCGTGTTCTTGGAAACAAGAGTATCGGTATTGAGATTTTTAAACAACACACGTTTGAATTAAAATTCTTAAAATTAACAAGGCTTTAGTCCTCGTATTCTCTTGTGAACACTGCAGGCCTTTGGCTAGAACAGTGGGACAATCAGAAAGGGATTAGAGTGACTAGTAATTAGTTTCATATTCCAATTAATCCCTAAGTGAAAATTCGACACTCTTTTGATATTGCTAAGTTGTGGGAAAAGTATTCAAGTGAAGCAGGAACAACTAGGAAGTGACCGTGGGGCCCCGTTAGGCTACATCCTTGTTGGTGTAGTGTTGAGCACAACCCCACGACTCCATCTAGCCCACATGTCACTGTGAGAACCACTTCTAAGTAAATCCGGACATATTCATTGTACCCCTTGGGTATATCTGGAATACTTTATTCCCTTAATAATTAGATCATTACCATTTCAATAAAATTGATCGACAACTAACCCATTCCCTAATCTACTCATTTCATAATTTTAAAATTGACCAACGAGACAATTGCAATACATTCTTGAGACATCACCAACAACCCCTTAAACTTAAGCACTCCATTAGCACTGGTCTATTTTGCATCATTCATTTTACTTTTGGCATCTAAGTTAATTTATGTGTTAAATGGAATGCTTATTTTACATGGTGTTGATTTAAACTATTTGCAAAGGTCTTAGTTTCAGTATTTACATCATCTTAACTCCTAGAATAGTTGTTTTCCTTTCATAGATTAACAACCTTAGATTATTTTTACAGGGATCGACCCCCTTGGCTTCGCTAGGAGAAATCCTAGATGGAGGAGTCAAGATTAAGTGACAACACTTGACTCTTGCTTGCCCCCAAGGTCGCACCCAGTGGCTTGAAGATTTTTGCCATGTGACCGAAGGTGCGAATTAGGCGGCAACAGTTCCCTCATATTTCATTTAGAGGTTTTAAAAGACGCATTGTCGCATATTTTTGAAGCTCTCAATGACTCATGGACATGTAATTGAAGATCTCCATTACAATCTCTTTGATGGTGTATTGGGTCATTTCCAAAATGTATTTTCTTTCAAAACACATGGTTCATTAGAGAGGTATCTAGCATTTTGAAGTTGCATCTTTTGGATTTTGTTTATGGTTCTGTTATGTTGCACTTGTACCCAATGAACCTTCAGGTGTGCCCCAGGGAGAGAGAGCCAATTTTTTTACCAAGAAGGGTGTTATACAACAATGGCGATCATGGTTGGGCCCTTTGGTTCCTCCTTCAGGCGTACTATGGCTTAATGGCACTGCTGACTGCCCTTTGTTGGGGTTTTTAGCCTCGCGGTTGGTGATCGAGGCCCCTAAGGGTTGGCCACTGGGTCACATGGCTCCATATGTTGTTTATATGCTCTAGTGGCCTCTGCATAGCCATCAGGACATCCTCTTGGTCCTTTACACAACAGGCTCTCCTTCTCCTGGGCATTCTTCCTCATCGGGATGTTCTCTCTTTTCACCATGCCATATGTGTCGTTTGAGGGGGTGTTGAGGGATTTTACAACATCTTGGGGTTAGTAGGGGCATGACACCCCCCTCTTAGCTCACTCCAGCCTTTCGTTTGGAGTGATTTGCTTAATCAGGCTATTTTTGGCACCCTGGGGAACAAATATCCCCGATAGCCTACCTTAATCCTACATTAAGTCATATTTTATTATTATTTTCATTTTGTTTTAATTTTAAGTCGACATTTTTATAATTACAAATTGACATATTTTAAGGCATGTCGGCCTGGACATTTTTGTAATAAGTGACTGTGAGATCATATAAATAGATCTCCTCACTTTCATTTTGAAACATGAGATAAGTGGGATTATTACTATATTACTGTTTTTCCCTAACTAGAGCTCTTTGGAGAGAATGCGCCCTTCTTGAGGAGAACCCTTTTTTTGGTTAAGTAAGCTGGCTTTTGGAAGTTCTTTGGGTAAATTCTTTTTTTTTGTGGCGAAGCTTAGATTTGTTGGCAAAACACAAGCACACTGAGGTTTGGCTTTTGATCTTTTCGTTTTATCGCTGGTGGATGATGCATATTCATGACTGAATGGTAGCTTAGGGCTGCATTTTTTCTAAGGTAGGCCTTTACCAGCCATTAGGCACCTCAAAGAAGAAGACTAATGTCTCCTTATGAGAGTTCCTCTAGGGTTTATCCATAGGTTTGTAGGGTAGTTATTTACCTAGGTTTGTTCTTCTCCTATTGGATCCTTTCTCACCTTAGACGCCCTAGGGTTAGGGCACCTTAGCACTCCCTTGTCCTCATCTCCAATACCTAAACCAGTGCTATTTTCTCTCCTTTTCTACCTTCGCTACCCTCAGGCAACTCTCCTTTCTACCCTCACTAGCTCCTCAGCTAGCTCGCTGCTAGTCCCTTCATCCCCATACACCTTTGCTGGTCACTTACCCCGCCTCGGAACTACTTCCAAACCCCTTTCTTTCCTCACTACTCCCTCAGATAACCTTCGCTAGTCCACTCTCCATCCTTGCAATCCTCTTACCCTTGTCCCCTATGCCCTCGGGCCTGTCTTAAGGAGCGACTCTAGGGCCAATCCTTTAGTCTGGGCTACCTTCAAGCCCGCTCCCTATTTCGGGCTGCTGCTAGAGCAGCAGCGCTACCCCGTCCTCCCTTTAGTCCCATATTTCCCTCGGTCTGTTCTTTACAAGGTGTCATAACACCTCCTCTTCCCCCACAAACTCCCATCCACCATACTGCTGGCTTATTAGTGTCTAGTGCAGACCTGTCCTAGCATCCTTGACCAAGCTTTTCAGCCTCCAAGGCAGCCCGAAGGCTACCCTTGCAGTGGCAGCCTTCTTTACTATAAATAATCACTTATTTTCTTGCTCCATTCGTGCACCCTACACATGACCGGCCGAGTCATGGTTAGATAAATACTTGTTTCAAAGCTAGGTTTTATGCCTATTTTATGCAATATTATCTTGTTAGGATGTTGTATGTGTCTAGTTTAGTTTGAACACCGAATCATCTTTATGTTGTCGCATAATTGTATGATCCTGCTGTTGGTAAAGGGTAATGATAATGATGCATATGTTGGTGATATCCTTATGAAACAACTAATGTTACTATTTGTATGCTATTAGTTTTGTAGCTTGCTAGGTATACATATACTATCACCCTTATTCAATATTCTGCTCACACATTTTTTCATGCACACTACTTATACCCTATATTGAATGCCATTATACTAGCATATTGACTCATGCACTCTGTTGTACTTGTGCTTGATCTGATTATATGACAACAACATACAATTTATGAACAATATTGGCTTTGTGGTTAGACACGTTGCACTACTTGGTTACTAAATTGATGACATTTTACATTTACTGACAAACATAGTGTCTAACTATTATTCCTGCATTATCACATTTTCTATGATCTTGTTGCTGGTAAAGGGTAATGATAATGATGCATATGTTGGTGATATCCTTATGAAACAACTAATATTACTATTTGTATGCTATTAGTTTTGCTTGGTATACATACACTATCATCCTTATTCAGTATTCTACTCACACATTTTTTCATGCACACTACTTATACCCTATATTGAATGCCATTATACTAGCATATTGACTCATGCACTCTGTTGTACTTGTGCTTGATTTGATTATATGACAACAACATACCATTTGTGAACAATATTGGCTTTGTGGTTAGACACATTGCACTACTTGGTTACTAAATTGATGACATTTTCAATTTAGGTTAGACACGTTGATCTCTGCTCAGGGTACCATCAGATTCGGGTTAGGGAACGTGATGTTCCAACGACCACTTTCTGTTGCCACTACGGACATTATGAGTTTCTAGTGATGCCATTTGGGCTCACTAATGCACCAGCTATTTTCCAGTCATGCATGAACCATATTTTCAGGACGCAGTTACGTAAGTATATTCTGGTATTCTTCGACGACATATTGATGTACAGTAGAACCTGGGAAGAGCATTTGAGGCATCTAGATGAAGTACTTGGCATTCTACAGGAGCAGTCACTATATGCCAAAATGTCCAAGTGTGAGTTCAACATGCAGGAGATGTTATACTTAGGGCATGTGATAGGGGCCAACAAGGCCCAGGTGCACTTAGAGAAGATTCAGGCAATTTTGGATTGGCCTACACCTAAAACTGTGACAGAACTGAAGGGCTTTTTGGGCCTTTGCACCTACTATAGGAGGTATGTCAGTGGATTCTCACATATGACCGCATCCCTCACAGATCTTACCAAGAAGGGGGCATTCAGTTGGTCGGAGACAGCACAACAAACATTCGAGAAAATGATAAAGGTAATGAGTTCATGCCCAGTATTAGCTTTACCAGACTTTTCTCAATCCTTCGTGCTGGAATGTGATGCTTCAGGAGAGGGAATTGGGGTAGTTTTGATGCGGAACAACCACCCCATTGCATTTGAGAGAAGGAAGCTCAAAGACTATGAGCGCCACTATTCGATATATGACAAAGAGATGTTAGCCATTCTCCATGCGCTAACCAAGTTCAGGCAGTACTTAGTGGGTGGCAGATTCAAGGTTAAGACAGATAACAACAGCGTGAAATACTTCCTACAGCAGAAAGAGGTAAACGAGAGATAGTAGAAATGGGTAAGCAAAATTCAGGCCTATGACTTCGAGATTGAGTACGCAAAGGGTAAGAACAATGTAGTGGCCGATGCACTTCCAGACGACTAGCTACTTTATCCCTTATGAGCATCTCATCAGATTGGAGGTCTCATCTTTTGGTTGAGTACTCCAAAGATAAGTTTGCTTGCGAGCTATTGGATGGACAGATTCATGATGATAGGTACAGGGTAATTGATGACATCATATACTACAAAAACAGAATCGCCTTGGTTCTAGAGTCTCCCCTCAAGAAGAAAATTTTACAGGCATCGCACGATTCACCATTAGTAGGGCATTAGGGGTTTCTCAAGACCTACAGACAGATTAGAGAAAGGTTCTCATGGAAGGGCCTCAAGAATGATGTGATACACCATGTGAGAGAGTGTAGCTTGTGCCAACAAAACAAAATAGAGCACACCCACCCGGCTGGTTTACTCCATCCCTTACCTATTCCCGAGCATAAATGGGAGAGCATCTCTATGGACTTCATTACTGGGCTGCCCAAGGTTCAAGGCAAAGACTGCTTGTACGTAATAGTGGATAGATTGACCAAGTTTGCTCACTTCTTTGCCATTTCTTTAGATTATTCAACAACACAGGTAGCAGAACTATTTTCAGAGAGGTATTTAGACTCCACGGGTTACCCAAGACCATTGTCAGTGATAGGGACAACAAATTCACAGGAGCCTTTTGGCAAGAGCTTTTCCGGTTAGTGGGGACCGAGTTAGCCATGAGCACAAGTTATCATCCACAGAGTGACTGGTAGACAGAGATTGTAAACAAGTGGATTGAGGGATACTTGAGAAATTACGTATTAGGTCAGTAGAGGATATGGATCAAATGGCTACACTTGGGTGAACATTGTTACAACACCACCCACCATATGACCATTGGGATGACCCCTTTCCGAGCCCTGTATGGGTATGATGCCTCCACTTTCGCAGACCGGATATTCAGCAATAGCAGGGCCCCCAAGGCCAAAGAGTGGATTTAGGATGGTCAAGATATCCTCAAGATACTCAGGGAGAACATACAGACTGCTCAGAATCAGCAGAAGATATATGCCGACAGGCACAAGGTTGAGCGCAGTTTTGAGGTGGGAGACTTCGTTTATTTACGCTTCCAACCTTACCGACAATCATCTCTTAAAAAGAAAGGAGCGAAAAAACTCAAACCTCGCTTCTATGGTCCATACAAGATAATCCGGAAGGTTGGAGAGGTAGCATATGAGCTAGAACTACCCCCAGAGAGCAAGATTCACAACGTATTTCATGTCACCAACTTCAAGAAGGCAGTCGGCCAGTAGATTGTTACATCTTCCGAGCTGCCCCCCCTTGATGACGAGGGGCAATTGATTTTGATTTCGGAGCGCATCCTAGAGGTGCGAGAGCGGAAACTGAGGAACAACATCATCAGAGACTACTTGGTTCAGTGGAAAGATTTGCCTATAGAGGAGGCCACTCGGGAGGCAGAACAGGTATTACAGCTCCCAGCTGTACATTGCTTGAGGACAAGCAAATTCAAGCGGGGAGGACTGTAATGTCCTCTTCTGCTTGGGCATTGAGGACCGACCCGCTAACTTATGTGATTCCTGTAGGTTCGAGCGGGTACTGACAGTCAGGGAATCAACTGAAGACTGATGCCATATACAGAAGATCTAGGGCATCAATATTATATCGTCATTGGGTAGAAGAGGGCCACTAGAGCCAAAGGCCACTTGCATGCATGCCTTCTGAGCATTATTTGATGATGCATGCACCCGATTGAGTCTCCATGCACCTGCATGCAAGTCAACTGCAAATTAGAAGTTAAAGTGACCTAATTAGGTCAAAAGTTAGGTTATTTGTAGTTGAAAGTTATAAAAGAAAGATAAAGTGAATGGAGAAGACACTTATGATTATTATTGATTTGGAGCTTTTTGAGTAGCAGCACATCGTGCGGCCATGACAGTTGGGGTTGAAGACGACGTCTTCAGCTAATGAGGTTTCGGTAGTGAAATATCTGCCCTAGTCTCCTTCAGGGTAGACCATTCAAGTCCACCATCTGCTCTTCATCTTATTCATCCATATACAGTTATCCGGTACCCATCAGAAGACTGTTTGCAGGGACACGTGTGCAGCCGTAGGGGGTTTTTAGTTGGAAAACCCCAAAGCATTCGTTGGGTCCTCAGATCTCCGTTTATCTTCGGGATACTAGCACCATTCTCATCATCAGTATCATCCTTCAGTACCAAGAGATTATTAGCTTCCAGTTTGCTCACCTGGAGCAGTTTTCATCGAATTTGTGTAGTTGGGGGCGTGAGCAGCTAAACCATCAAATCAATTCGCTAGCCTGCTTGGAGTGCTCAGAACTTCTGCATGCTTCAGGCAATCTCTCCGGCACGGGAAGACTTTCATTCCTGCAAATTCTCATCTGCATTAGACAGCTCCTTCACTGAAAACGTCATCTTTAGCTGATTGAGGGGTTCGTGCTGCTATTGTAACACCGGAGGCAAGGAGCACCAGTTCTTCACCAGATTAGTTCTCGATGCATGCATATTATCTCTGGAGCATTATCAGCCGGATTATCAGTGGTAAGTGTTGATTTGTCACCATAAAATTCTCTGCCCTAGTTAGCTATAAAATAGGGCCATTTGCCCGACACTTTGCATGCAAGTTTATTTCTGTATTATTGTAAATCGGGAGGCTTAAGTAAGCCCTAGTATAGAAAAGAGTGGAATATCCGCATCTGGGATATTCCACTAATACATTGTGGATATAGGCACTAGCCAAGGTTAGATATCTTACTCAAGGTACTCCTAAGTTTCTCATGTCTTCATATCTTTTGGATATGATCTGTGCCAATGATCCTTTCCAAGGGAAGGGATGGGCATGGAGCATGCCAGAATCACCAGTACAAGTATATTGTTGGGATTTTGTAGGAAAATAAATACATGAAATAGTATGCATGAATATGTGACCTTTTCTTGGCTCCAATGTGGGACTTGATCTTCTGTAAACCAGCTCCAAGACTATCATAATAGGCAATGTAGGTTGTGAGCATGTTCAGAGACTAGTATGTAAATGAAGATAGCACTTACATGACATAGTAATTATTAGTCCTGTTGTCAGCCCATACATAGGCCAATTGTCAAGAGCCACATGACATGTATTAGTAACTCATATGGGTTGTACACTTCCTCATATATTCATCCATCTTATGTGTAACATTATTGTCTGGTTATTTCACTTCATAAAAACTCAATTTTTGTATTTAATTAATTGTTTATAGGATTTAGGTTTATATTGTGAATCGTGATTTTGGTTGTGTACGCTTCAAACACAATTTAAAAAAGAAAGAAATTTATCAATGTCTAAATGACATCAAAGCAGTGAATGGGAGGGCTAAATACATCATGTTCAAGACCCCAATGAGGCTTCTAAACTTGTCATTTATAGTGTATAAGTAAGTGAAAAGAAAGATGAAACTGTGTTTCAACACCTTTAGTCAGTGAGGCACACATGATGTGGATAGAATAAAGTGTTGAAGGAATATTATGTTTTAGGAAGAGATCTCTAAAGGGATATTGTTGGGACTACTAATTAATATTTAGTGTGCTTACCTTTTGAAAGTGGCAAGAGTTGATGTGCCTAATGAGCCTTGAGGCAAAGACATCTAATTCTCCATTGTGTGATTTCTTTGTGACAAAGCTTGAAATTTTACTAATTTTTGGTATCTAGTTAATGAGACTTCAATTATTGAGCTTTTATCTAGACTCTAATGAGAGCTTTATTGTTGGAGGACCTATTCTACACACCTTAATGCGATCTTAACTGGTAGAGGACCTATTTTCCATATTTAAACAAAAGCAGAAATAAGAGATAATAATGGCTACAGTGTTAGTGTGGATGCCTTCCTACTAAAGCAACTGTTGTGTTTGATGGCCATGTTTAGTATTTATAGCATAGTGGACAACTCTTTGGTGCTTTGGGGTAAGCAAAATGAAGCTAATTCATGGGCCTTTCACAGGAAGCAAAATGAAGAATTCTAGTTGAAGCTACATTCCTTCTTTGCACATTTTCCAATATGATTTGTGCATAACTAAATTATTTCTCAGCATATTTCAAATGCTAGCCTGGGATTTTTTTGGTAACTCTCCATGTATGTGCAAAATCACTTATAGTAAGTTTTTTTTCCCTTTGTTTTCCAGGTGTCTATGGGCATTGGGGTGGTGATTGGGTTGATGAAGAGTAAGTATAATAATCAATATTTCCTTTTTTTATAGTTTGAACTTGGTAACCTAATTAATCTCCATTTGTTTTTGACATCCTTGATAGATGTTTATCTGCAGTTCCCCAACAAAGCCAATGGATGAAGGAGCTTTGGCAAGGTTAGATGCTGAGAAAGCATGGATAAGCTTAGGCCAATGTATGGAGATTCCAATACAAGTATTCCGTCTGGGAGGTATCTATGGGCCTGGACGAAGGTGCAATTCTTTTCCTTTAACTAAATAGTGGAAATGAAAGGAATATATGTATGTGAAAGGAAGAAAGCATCACATACTTTGATGCTAGAGAGTAATATTCAAGAAACCTAATAATGCAACATGTGAGCGCCATTCAGGGGTTGAAAGAAGGTTAAGTGTATCATTGATGTTGCAACTTATAAACAAAGAGGTTCAAATGCAATGATTTCTTCTCACTCATTGGCTATATTAAAAAGAAAAACTACTTAAATCAATAATTGCCTATTCTCCTATGAGCAGGCACCCTTAATGTAGAGAAAATCAAGAGATAAAAACCTCGACAATGTGTATGGGAAGCATTCATCATCAATGTTCTTTTTTATCAATCACCAAATCTTGTTACAGTGAAGCCTTTGATGGCCCTCAAGCACAAATCTCTCAATGGTGCACATTGGTAAGGCATTACGATGAGACACCTTGCACAGGAGTGTACATTGACCCATCCTGATGAACGATTCAGACCAATGGATGGATAATTATGACCTTTGGACCTCATGTATATATAGGCTGCAGTAATGAGTAGATTGCTTCACATAATAAATGCGGGATAATAAAAGTACTCACTTACCAAATCACTTGGCCATGTATACTAAGTGACAAGGAGCTACATAAATGCTGCACTAAAGCACCCTAGTAAGTACAACAATGTGGCCCCTAGACAAATAAATGCATCGCTAAGGGACACCAATAAGTCTAATGATCCCCCATTACCTGGATACAAATGTCCCATAAATAATGGCTTTAACGCTGCTACCATCAGGATGATGTTAAGTACATCAATAAATGTGGTCACCTGACAGCATAACAATGTATTGTAACATTCTTCTGTAAGGATGACTAGGGCAATGAATAAGCTTACAAAGCGTTATGATAGCATCCTCCTTAAATGACAACTTTCTTCATCTTCAATGATTGTGAAGATGGACCAAGTTGCTCACTGGGACAATGGGACAATGAACAATGCCATTGACAACCATATCCCTAATGTAGCGGTTGAAAACCTGCTTTATATCATTTGAGTCCAAAACTTGTCCGAGATTGTCTATCTTATAAGGCCTTTGGCTTGTTTCCATTGCTCTTCCCAAATGATTAATTCTATTGCATCTAAAGGATTTTATATATTACCATTGAGTCTTTGAACCAAAGTTTTTCCCTTGAGCATATCGGCCATATTCCTTTCCCAGATTTTATAGTTGGATCCATTTAATTCATCTACACTTACAATTTTAGAGGTCTTTGTCCAAGGTGCCGTTTCCAAATATCATTGAATACCCGTGTTGTATTATAACATGTACAACAATCTCTAAAGGGAAAATATGCACTATCAACACATCTGCCGTACACAATTATTTAGTTAGTAGGGGATTAATTTCCACCAATGTTGAACACATTGATTGTGAAGAGGACACAAGGAGAAGAATCACCATCCTTATTTGTTCACCATAACAATCCAAGCAAAAACCCCATACAATCCACCATTGGGTTGCTGCGATATCTACTAAATCGAGGTAAAAGTTGCTTTCCATAAAAAATTATGATGGTTGACGTGAATAATCGTGAAACAATATTAATCACCATTGGTTTTCGACTTAGTTATAAAGGTATTATATATTCCATTAAGGAGTCGAAGCTTTGTAAAGTTGCTTTCCCATGAAAAAACATGATGGTTGGCGTGAGTAGTCGTGAAACCACATTAATCACTATTGGTGTTAGACATAGTTATAAAGGTAATATATATTCCGTTAAGGAGTTGAAGGAGTCAAAGCATTGCTTTACAAAGTGACTCTTTTATATATTACTAAGTTCTTAAAGGTACATTTAAAGGTACATTTGCATAGTGGAGAGTATAAAGCCTTTTACTAGTAAGTGGGAGAAAAGGAAAAGTCAATTTCAAAAGTATTATTCAAGCCTTAGTTGAATCAAGGGTGCATAAATAAAAAATCATTTGAGTTAAATTTGATAAATAGAGGTTTAAAAGATTAAAGTGCATGAGTTTTATGATTCAATGAGTAAGGCATAATTTAAAGAGTCACAAGGAACCATTTGAAAAATCAAAACGTTTATGGGTTGTTTGAAAAGAATTAAATGTAGTAGGCAAGCATCCAACTTTATATCAATTTGAGATCCTCTTATTTTGTTTGCTCATTTATCATTGAGAAGGAAATCAGGAAATAAGTAAATCGTGAAGCATGAATGTCACAAAGAATAATAACTTCTACGAAAATTGTCATTAATTCTGGGAGAGAGGAAAATTGAAAGTAACTCACAAATAAACTAAAATTAAAGGATGGATTAGCATATTATCAAGAGAACATTAAAAATTTGCAATTTGAGCTTGACATTGAGAATTTTTTAAGAGCTTACCAGAGGAAGACGTTTTTTTCATGAGATTCGTAATCAAGGGTTGACTGCACAAATCAAGGAATTGAAAGCTGAAAAAAGTTCAATCAGAAATTACAATAGGAAAATCAAGATCTCAAGAAGAAATTTGACAGGAACTTGCTAGAAAAAAGTTGAAGAAATTTCTCACCTAAAAGATCTTATTTAAAAACTACTTGCACACATACAGATCCAATCATCATCAGAACTTGGAAATATGCAAATCCAGTGGAAGTAAGGATATCTTTTGTGTAAGTTTTTACTCAGTTTCAGCCTCCGGTTTAATAGGTAAAAATATCTCTGTTTAATGGCCAACCCAGAAAATATTATAAGGCTGGAAATAACATAAATTTTCAGACTTAGAAACTACTTGCACACATACAGATCCAATCATCATCAGAACTTGGAAATATGCAAATCCAGTGGAAGTAAGGATATCTTTTGTGTAAGTTTTTACTCAGTTTCAGCCTCCGGTTTAATAGGTAAAAATATCTCAGTTTAATGGCCAACCCAGAAAATATTATAAGGCTGGAAATAACATAAATTTTCAGACTTAAAAAACACTGCTGTAACTTAATCTTTCATGACAAAAAATAAAATAAATGCACTTTCATTCAACACACAGTACTCAGAAATTTTTGGCCAATAGCCCTGGAAAAACCACTAGGGGAAAACCAGTCAGAGAGAGAGAGAGAAAATGAACAGCAAGTACAACAGAAGTACAACTTATCTCTGCTGCATTAAATGCACCCAGCCTGTTTTTCGATTCTGTGCCAAACTTCCTTCTCGAATTTAGTGCCAAACTGAACCTCGTAAATCGTGCCAATCTGTCCTCAAAATCTGTGCTGAGCAACCTCGAAAACTGTGCCGCAAATCAGTCTCGATTTATGTGCAGAAAAGTACAGCCAGTACGGACCTCAAAAAACGTGTCGTACGGCCTGTGTACAGCCTCTAAAACTGTGCAGAGTACGGCTGCAATAAATGTGCCAACCTCCTCAGTAAATGTGCCCTTCCCTTCCTCGTTTTGTGTGCCCAGAAATCTGTACTGTACGGCCACCTTGTAATGCGTGCCAAACAAAAACTCCTCAAAAATCGTGCAGCATGTAACTCAGCTCTCTCAATATTTGTGCCTCCTCTCTCTTCACTTCACTCTCATCTCAAGAATGAATAATGTTTTGTCTTTCCCTTGCCTTTTTGTCTAAACCCTAGGTAGGTGAAGAGCCATCTAATCCAATGGCTGAGATTAGATTAGATCTAGGGATGAGAATAAATGCTCTCATTTAATTCTCATAAAAATTAATTTCACTCACCCACTTAAATTTATCAAACTTGACTTTAATCTCTAAAGTCACATTAAATGCTCCACTTAAGTCATTTAATGCAAGGGTCACTTAAATTTCCCCTTTCAAGTGACTAAGGCTAAAATCATCTAGGGGAACACTTTCCTAGGTACAAAAATCAACATTTAGATGTCGAAGTAGAAACGATGCAAAATCCAAGTGTCCTTACGAAAACAAATTTAGTGATTAACAATGTGACACATATGCATGAAGAAGGCATAATACTAAAAGTGAATCAGGAAAACACTACAGATTGAATAATGGAAATAGCACAAAGTAAGCCCACAATGTCATCTTATTTTCTTGAAAGTGCATCTGCCACCACATTTTCTTTTCTTTTTTTTGTATATGATTTCAAAGGCACAACTTAGCATCTTTGTAACCCATTTTTATTGCTCTTTTGAAGATAATCTTTGTTCCAAGAAGTACTTAAGATTGTCATGATCTGTTCTTACCGTGAAGTGTCTTCCTATTAGGTAAGGGTGCCATTTCTTAGTTGCATGTAATATGACCAACATTTTCTTTTCATAAATTGGTTTTGATAATTTTTTTCCTTTAAGTTGGCAACTTTCAAAGGCAAGCTAAAACTGTTGAGCTTATGCTTATACTAAGAATGGGGTGGGGGGCAAATCAGTATAAGAATTATTTTTACTTTAGACAAGCATTCATCAATCATGCATTGACTATGAAATAGTAAACACATATAAACACAAATCATAACACATAGAATTTAATGTGGAATTCTTTCGAGAGAAAACCATAAAAACTTATCTTTATAAATTTAAGTAGGCACTAACCTGCTGTTACAAAGTTTGTAGGCACCAACCGATTGGAGACACCAATCCCCTCAACTGAGCACCAACGCACAAGAGATACCAATCTCATCAACTAAGCACCAACTCAGAAAGATCTATGCAGGCACTAACCTAATTGTTATCCTTGGGAGGTAGTATTGCCAGTACAAATAGGTTCAAACATTGCTCCATAATCTGTCCTTAACACTATCATAAGATCTCCTTGAAAATTGTGCCGTAATCCACTCTATATTAGACCTCAAAACTGTCATAAGATCACCTCAAAATTCATGGCATACCCAGCCCTGTATCATCCCTTTATACTGTCAGATAATCACCTTCAAATCTACCCCAAAATCAGCCTTACATTTGTTAGATTTTATAGGTAGCAGTATAATTTCAATTGCATCACAATAAATAGGATCACTAAAAGAATAACCAAGCACAAAAACAATAGACACAAAGATTTGACCTGGAAAACCACAAAGGGGGAAAACCTAGCAACCTTCTTATAGTGATTATCAGTTCAAAGAGCAGTGTACATCCAAATACATAGTAATCACAAATAGCAGAGGATAAACCCAAAGAATATAAGAGAAACTCCTCCAAACAATAATGAACCTCACAAAAGTCTTCTTTTGTTGTTGTAGCGAACTTGCTAGGTGAAGAATGAGGAGGGCACCTTCTTTTTATACTTTTTCATGTTGACATTGTCACCTTTTTGAGTGGGGCTGACTTGTCTTCTTTCCCTGGGCCGACTTCTCTTTTGGTTGGCGTAATAGGTATGGTCTTCATGTTTCTTTTGGGGCCAACTTGGTGAGGATGCCTCACGCAGCTACCACATCAACACTCCCTCTTAGCCAGTGAGGCATCATCATACTGGAACACATCTAGATATTATCTGAGTATCACAATTGTTTTGAACATCTCTATATCATAAGGAAGGTCTTCCAACACAACTCAGTCCATCAAGAAGTGTTAACAACTCTACCTAGTCCATCGGGGAGTCAACATGCACTAGCTCAATCCAGTCCATCGGAGAGCCTACATGTAACAACTTAACTCAAACTATCAAGGAGTCAACAACTCAACCCAGTCCATCGGGGAGTCAACATGTACCGGTATGCACCAGCCTCTCCACCCTGTCATAGGGCGTCTGAGAAATTTCCACAGAGTGTTTGGGAGAATGTAAGAGTCTCTCCATCCTCTCACAGAATGTCTGAGAGATCTCCCCACTCCGTCACAGAGTGTCTAGGAGAATGCATTGGCCTCTCCACCCCGCCACAAGTTGTCTGAGAGATCTCTCCTCTCGGTCATAGAGTGTCCGGGAGAATGCATTGGCCTCTCCATCCCTTCACAGGATATCCGAGAGATCTCCCTACTCTGTCATAGAGTGTCCAGAAGAATGCATTGGCCTCTCCATCCCTTCACAGGATATCCGAGAGATCTCCCCACTCTCACAGAGTGTTTAGGAGAATGCATTGTATCATCAACCTTCCCTTTCAAAGAGGGAAACAATCATGGGACTAATCTCCCCACTTCGTCACAGAGTGTCGGGGAGAAGTCATTGGTAAAATCAACCTTCCCTTTTAATGAGGGAGTCAACATGGGGCTAATCTCCCCACTTCGTCACAGAGTGTTCGGGAGAAGGTACGATCCCATTCTGAGTCATCTAGGAACTATTCTCCCCACTCTGTCACTAAGTGTTCGAGAGAAGTCACTACCCCATCCTGACTCATCTACCCTTATCCAAGTCACATGACGAATACTGAAAAGTGTCTGCTCGATGCTGCAAACTTATCTTCAAGCTCATCACATCTCTTTCTGTGCTAGAGTGCCTTGCTCCCTCTGCATTTGAGCATCCTGCTTACCTAGCATCTTAACATCCTGCTCCCTTTGGAACATTGAATATCAACGAGATATATATGTCCATCACTTGTCCTTCAAAACAAGTCTCATCGTCCTTCTCTTGTAGGCCATAGCATATGGTCTTTCCCTATAAATCAAATTCAGTTAGATAGTTAGCAACATTGCATAATCACGACATTTAATTATATCATATTGACATTTCAATGCAATAGTTCACACAGTTATGTAAGCATCTTAGCCAATGCTTCAACACAACATCCATCCATATTCCAAACACACTTGGTAACTATCCAGATGCCTTCCATCTTCACCATAAGACACTATCGAGAGCATGTATAACTCTCAGCATGTTAGCAAAGAGCTTTCATCCTAGAACAACTCCATCAAGGGCTTATGGAATGTTATGCAACACTATAGGCTACTTACCCAATGACATAAAATCATATCACACTTCTTGATTCTAAGAAAACAGATCTTTGTACAACTGTTATGAAAATATGTTCAAAAAACATATAGATCTAATCTACCAGAGCAATAATGATAAATGATAATCCAAATCCAAATACTTATCTTTTATTGTTTTATGGGATTCCTCTTGATCTCTTCCTCCTTGTAGAAGTCATGGGAGTCATCTGATCTTCATCTTCTTTCTTGTTGAAAGCCCATTGAAGAAACTGCAAGGAGGTATCAAGCACTAGTATTGCTCATGCATCTAGCATGGAGGTTCCTCTCCCCCCATGCCTATTATTGAAGAGGCTCCAGAAGTTATCTCACGAACGACGCTAACCAACCCATCAAGAAAAAAACGGATTGGACGTAGAACTGTTCATCAACAAAGAAAAAAAAGCTTCCCACGATCCCAAAGCATTAGGATCTGGGTCGACAACCATGTTGCCTAGATATATTTCGCCAAGGACAGATGAGGCACCTCAAGTCACTATTAGTAAGAATGCCAAGTATCCGCAGGTCAAGCCAACCATCTTGAAAGGAGTCCATGTGACGACAGACATTCTGCCGAATTTGAAGAAGATGGGATTTGTAGACCATGATTTGCACAAGTTCCCTGAACTTGCCATGTCGCGGTACATTACCTCTGTGCGAGAGACTAAATATGGACCTATTCACTTGGTTTCAATGGAGTGGGAAAGAGGATTGAACAAGTCAAGATTATTGTCGCTGATGCACATGCCACATTTTGGTCGCACTGCAGAAGTAAATATGTGTGTCAAGCAATTGTTGGTTTGTTTCCATGGAGGATGCCTTTGGTTGGATTGGAAATTTTCAATGGATGTTGACTTAATAGCTTCAATAACAGGACTTCCTCTTGTAGGAGTCAACCCAACGCCCTTCTTCACTGGAAAGGAATAGGATCCGGGCCTCGTTAACCGAATGAAAGAAAAATATAACTTGTCTAGAGATAAGAGAGGCTTCTTCATTGCCTCTATCAATGACACTGCTGTTCGGTTCGCCACAAAAGTATTATCAAGCAAACTGATAAGGAAGATGCAGCCAAACCAACATACCGCCAGAATGATTGCTGCAGAAAAGCAGTGTGATGTAGGTGTCCAGATGAATTGGTTGACCTACCTATTGAATGAATTGCTAGCAGATGCCACTGATAATCAAGAGAAAGGTAATGCTTTTAACTATTCATGGCTTTTAATTTTGATATCATTTGTTGCATGGGATGAGCTGTCGCACTGCCAAGGGGTGGATGAGTCTGTGCACCTTTGGTATGGCAGGGAAAATTCGCACCTGCAGAGAGATAACAATGTTGAATTTTACGTACATGGTGATGCACTGAAGTATCACATTGGGAAGCAGGTAAGGATTGTTGTAGAGACTGTCTAGCGGTTCCACCACATTATCATATTTTCGGTCGGGGCTCACCACATCTTCCTATAGCTGCGCTGACCCTGAAAATCAATGGATGGCTACTCAGTTTCAGCTATTGGCTGAAGAAATTGAAATAATTGTTTGGGACTGGCCCAAAGAGTGGAGACAACCTGTCGCAGATGATCAACTATCTGCTGAAATTGACCCATGACAGGATGGAACGTTAGGAAATCAGGGAGGAGATCCACAAGGAGAAGAAATCCCACGAAGCTCCCCCTATGACAATGAAGAAGAATCCAACGATACCCCAACAGATCTAGAATTGGAGGATAAGAGAAAAAGATTCAAAGAACCAAGAAGAGTCATAAGGAGCAGAAGGCTGACAAAACATCTGGAATTGTTGGTCTTACAAAAAATGACTACAATTTCATTTCAGATTGAATGGAGGAAGTGGCGAATGAAACTTGTAAAAAGATTAATGAAATGCATACTAAATTGGTCAGTGGCATTACGGAATTACTGCAGATTCTTTGTGTCTTAGTAAAATAAGTTCGAGTAGCGGTCGAGTGGGAACCGTATCCGGCTGTGTTGTAGGATGAAGTTGGTCCATCTGAGGAACGACCTGTCGAGGTACCTTTGACGCCTCCACATAGAAAGATTCAAGTGATTTCTAAGGCACTTGACTTAGATACGCCAGAACATAATGCTATGATCAAGGATATAGGTCATGTGAGTCTTGATTTTTTTGTAATTCCGATGTATCTACTGCATAGTATTTAGCAGGATGCAGTAGAGGAGTTGAAGACAAGAGAGCGTGTGGTGTTTGACAAACTGAAGCACTCCAAGAATACCATCATATCGCTTAAAAACAAAGTCAAGGAGATAGAGCAAAAAGTAAAAACCTGTCAGGACAACAGGCATAGGTTGGAGCAGGCTGTCACACTTACTTGCAATGAGTTCTCTAAAGAGGGAATTACAACTGAGATACTTCCAGAGCCCAGAATTTTTCGACTTGGGGAGGTAGTTGTCAACCTACACAAACAAGTCGCAGAGCTCGAAACAAAATTGACTCCCATTACACCCCCCTGAGGTACTGGAAGCTCGACGGAAGGCAATGACTGAAACTACGCAGAAGATTCGGGAGGCCGAGGCACTTTGGGCCAAAGTATATGTCCACTTTTCTCAATCATGGGAAGCCTTAATAGATGATACAGAGTTGGAACAGGCAACAGAGCAACTTCATACTATCGAAGCGAATTTCAATAAGATAAGGACTAAATTGAAAAAATTGCCACCAGTAGAAAAGATGAGCAAGGCTATTGATTTTAAAATATTACAGCAGTAGGTTGCTAAACTGCGGACACGACAGCAGCAACGAATAGATCGTGTTGCAACACTCCAGACTGAAGTAGAGAAGGTTACAAGAAAAATCCAACCAATCCATGAAAGGATGTGACAAGAATAGCAACTTCGAAACATATCAGTTCCGAACTTGTGGAACAAATGCAGAAAGTACAGGAAGATGTGCAACAAGAAGCAGAAGTGGTAATGAAAATGTGTCAGGAGTTTCAGAGTAAACTCAACCCGACATAAATTTCGAACTGAAGTGGCTCGGGACGAACCACAGGGGAGTGTTGGGGGCCTGTTGGCCCTAGGAAAAGATAGCAGAATTTTGTTCGGAAAAATGAAGAATTCGGTCACAAGACCGTGATGGAAAAGGTTGCGACAAAAGAGGAGAAGAGCAAGTCGAAATGAGGAGTTCGATCTATTTTTTTTTATAAGAGTTAGTTAAGTTAGACTAATAGCCTATTTTGGGAATAAAGTATGATTGTAAATTGGGCCAATAGCACCTATATTAATGTAACAGGATGTTTTAAGTTTGTAGAACAACTTGTCGACTAACAGTTAAGAACCAGTCGACGGGTAAAACAAGAATTGTAAAAAGCATATAAGGCCAATCCAAGCTATGTGAAAGAGGAGAGGGGGGCCTGATGAAGAGAGACCATACCTGGCGATACTTAGATGAAGACAGGGACCTAGACATGAGAGCATGAGAAGAATAAAAACCTCATTGACTGTAAAGAAGATCTAGAGAGGAGTCTGCAAGCTGTGCGTGCAGACCAAAGGAGTTTAAAACATTACTCATGCTAGATGAAGAGCGCCTTTGTGGTTTTTCTCGTATGGGTTTCCACATTAAATATGTGTCTCTGTGTCTGTGATATCCGTGTTTGCTATGAATGAACTTTTATGGGTTTGTCAAATATCTAATGTGTGGAACGTTGATTAATATGTGTTAAAATCTATATATCTTACATGCTGGCTATGTGTGTCAACAGATCAATATTCTTTATTCTTTGATGTATGTATGACGCCGGAAGTCCATTCCTTGGTTTCAGTCGAGTGGCCTGATGATATCGTGATAAGGAAATCCCCTCCCATAAATGCAGAAACCTGGTTCTGGCAGTCCCCATAGATATCACGGGTGTGACCTCACTTGTGTCACAGGTGTTGCTGATGGAGTTATACTTTGTCGGGTCGATATCTTGGGCTTTGTTGACGGAGAGGGAAGCTTGAACCTGGGTTAGTAGAAAAGACGCCAAAACTTGTATTATTATTGTATTTTATTTGTAACTCCGATGGAGATGTTTTTCCTCCATTTGAGGATGTCATTATTATGTTTGGTCATGCAAGGTCATTGAGGTAAAACCTCCATTGTAAGTCGAGGCAATAGTGCCCCAAAAGAATAAATCTAAAAAGGTATTATTGAGTCTCCTTAGGACAGGTCGACCCAATCAAGTTAGTTAAGCCGACCTAAATAGGAAAAAGGTCACCCAAACAGAAAGTATAAATAGAGAGCTTGCTCTCTCATTTGGACACACCATTCACTCACTCAAGTTCGCATAAGCAAGAGAGAGAAGACAAATTCGCTAGAGGAGAAAGAGAGAGAGTTGTAGAAGACTTCCTATTTTTGGGTTTTCCATTTTGTGATATTGTATTAGTGACGAATCTATATTTGAGGAAGTTGCAGGGTTTTCTCCTTTATGGTTTCCTCGAGGAAAATTATTGTGCTTTTTTGTGCTTGTTATTCTTTCGATTAAAGATCCTAATTAAATTAAAGTGCAAACTCTAACAAGAACAAGTACAAACCAGATCTCTCACTTGACAAGCATAAGGAAAGGTTTGTGGCAAAAGGTTTTTCACAGAAAGAAGGCATACACTATGAGGAGACTGCACCCCGCCTCACAACAAAATGGGCTATCATTCGTACTCTATTGGCTTTGGTTATAGAAAATGTGTGTAAAGTTCATCAAATGGATGTAAAGACTAATTTCTTGAATAAAGACTTGAAAGAGAATGTCTTCATGTCTCAGTCGGAAGGCTTTGTTGTGAAGGGGCAATCATAGAATGCACGCAAGCTCATCAAATCTTTGTATGGCTTGAAACAAACACCTCGCATATGGTATGGAAAGCTAGTTGAACATCTTCTGAAATTGAATTTCAAACACTTTAATCTTGATGATGCAACTCCGCTTGTTACATAAGTCGAAAAAATTGTTGTATGTCTTGTAGTGTATGTAGATGATCTATTGATGACAGGGGACAATGACTACTATATTGCATCCATAAATAAAGAATTGAAGAAAAGATTTGAGATGATAGATTTAGGACGTCTTCACTACTACTTGGGTGTTGAAGTAACTTAGAATCTAGAGTATATATCCATCTCCCAATAGTACATTGGAGAGTTGTTGAACAAGTTTGAAATGGCGGAGTGTAACCCGCTCTCTACTCATTTGTCATTGGGATCCTTTCTAGGATCATGCAAAAACCTTGTGAAAGACATCGGTCTTCTGCAAAGAGAGCCCTTAGATAGTTGAAGGGGACTCAAGACTTTGGAGTCAAATATTCTAATATAAATGTTTACAAACTGATTGAATAATTTTGATTCAGACATTGATGGCAATAAAGAGAATGGAGTGTCAACTTTAGGCTACCTCATGAGTCTTGGATCAACAATTGTCTCCTGGAGATCACAGAAACAATTTGTTCCAACAAATTCCACAACAAAGTAAGAATATGGTTGAAGCAGAAGCAACAAAGGAGATTTTGTGGCTCAAGAAAATACTTGAAGATTTGAAAGAGAAATAGTTGAATTCTACTCCTCTTTTGGTTGACAATACTTCTGCAATCAAGTTGGCCAAGACTCCCAGATTCCATAATTGAACTAAGCACATCAACACAAAGTACCTTCTAATTTGATATCATGTAGAGGCCAAGACTATTCATTTGAGACATTGTTCCGCAAGTGAGCAAATGGAAAACATCTACACCAAATCACTTAGAAGAGCAAAGATTGAAAAGTTTAAAAATATGCTTAGACTCACAAACATCCCTTTAGATTAAGAGGGGGGATGTTGGATAACTAATCCTACGGGATTATGGTTGAATGTAAATTTTGTAAATAATGAGTCATAGGGAATTTGAAGAGTCATAGGAGAATAACTAACATATATTTGGAATATGAAATGAAGAGTTACAACTTTGTATATTTATATGAGATTCTCATTAATGCAAATTCATCGAGCTTCGAGTTACTAAGGCTTGTCATAGGCTTGGAAAACAATTGATCAAAGATAACATGTTGATGTTTATTCACCCGAGATCCTGAGGAGAGGTGGGATTGTAGATATGATACCCCCAGAAAGTTTCATTGTAGCCAACCAAAGTCCTGCAAGGAGTATTATGGACAAATGATGTATTTCTCCTTTGATAAGGTGGGTGAAACCATTCATTTGACCTAAATATACAAAAGTATGAGAGAAGGATTTTGCTCATGCAAATGCTCACTACATGTAATGTGATTCACCCTAGAACTTCAAAGCAAAAATAGAAAACTCAAGATAGAATAGGTAAAGCCTGAAAAAGATCTTTTGTATTAACGTTATTAAAAATAGAGTTGTGTTCACTTGGCTCTTCAAGGGGGCAACCTCCAAGAGAAAAGCTCCAAACACACTAATAATTCTGGAGAGAGCATTACATAGCTTACTATTGTATACATAGTGCTTCAATAGCCAAAGTCCTAACTATTTGTGGTCCCACTGTTAATTAGGGTCGACCACCTAGGGGTCTTTCTTCAATAGAGAGGGCCCTTTTATTGCATTGTACATTGATAAAGTAGGGGGTTAGGGTAGGACCCTAACATGCTCCCTCCTTCATAAGTAGCATTATCCTCAAGGTTGGAGATGAGTTAATTGTTGTAAATGACTAATGGTTCCCAACTAGCATTTTTTGGTGAGGCATCCTTTCACTAAATCAAGGCTTCATGGATAGTGCATTGACATGGATGACGCTCCCTGGTGTCCAAAACTGCTTTTGCATGGAGCCAAATAGTTATGGTAGTGTAGTTTGAACTCAACAAGTCAGACCCACGAACTTCTTCAAACAAGACATGAAATACTGGGGGATCTTGAATTGCACTAGGAGTGCTAATTTGTAGGTCACATGACCAATGCGTTGAACAATCTGGTATGGGTTGTAAAACTTCGGTGCAAGCTTCTGATGACCTTTAACTGTGAGAGAGGTTTGCTAATAAGGTTGGGGGCAAAGGAATACCTGATCATCTTCTACAAATGAACATTCTGAGTGCTGTTGGTTTGCCTGTTGCTTCATGCAATTTTGACCCATTGCCAAGTTTTCCTTGTGTGCAAAGAATGACATCACAATTATGAAGGAGACTATCTACTGCGTGTACTTTGGAGGTACTTGGTAGATAAGAAACCACTGAGGGAAGTTGTTGGCCAAAAACCACTTCATATAGTGTCATTTTTGTAGCCTCATTATAGGTGGCTTTATACCATCATTTTGTTAAAGGTAACCACTGTTCCCATTGGTGTTTCATGCTAAATGCAAAACATTGCAAATAGGTTTCAAGACACTTGTTGACTACTTTAGTCTTTTGTTTGGTCATCTGTTTGGGGATGATAAGATGTGCTTATTTGCAATTGAGTGCCCTGTGGTTTAAATAGTTCTTGCCAAAATTTCTTGATGAATGTGGTATCACAATCTGACAAAATAGAGGTAGGCATGCCATGAAATTTAAAAATCTGGTTGAGAAAAATTTGGGCAACTATTGCAAGGTAAATATTAGATTTTATAAAGACAGCATCACAACAATCAAGATCACGAAAAGAATAACCAAGCACAGAAACAATGGTGGTTATGGATCTCGTTTAACCATGGTGATAATCTATCACCTCCCAACCATAGACAATGTAGAACTATTCTTTCCCCCAAGCACACACCTTCCAATAGAGATAAAATGTTCAGAGATTAATGCACATCCAGATAATAGTAGCACAACCCCCAAGAAAACAGGAGTGAGCTTCTTCAAGGCTAGAGAACCCCAAAAATTAGTCTTTAATAGCAGCAATGAACTTCCTTGTAGTTGGAGCAAACTTGCTTGGTTGTATGTTCAAATTAGGAGGCATCCCTCCTATTTATACTATTTTCTGGGTGACTTTTTAACTGGGGCTGACTTGTCTTCATTTACTGGGCCGAATTCACTTATGTAATAATAAAAGTACATTTTATTGTTATATTTTCTTGGGTGAACTTGTGTGAGGATGCCTCACGCAGCTACTACACCAATAGTAAGGGGGTGCTATAGAGCACACAAGTGACTATATTGGAAAGTCATCAACTACCACCATAATGACCGATTCGTTAGCTGCTTTCACAAGACCAACAATAAAATCCATGGAAATGTGTGTCCAAATAATGGCTGGTATTTGCAATGGTTTCAATTCCTTATGAGTCTTCACTATTACAGCCTAATTTCATTGGAAAGTATCACATTCTGGTACAAATTTGATAATCTCCTTTCTCATGCCTTCCCAGAAGCAGTGCCTAGTACATGTAGAAGTTTTATGAAAGCTTGAGTGACCTGCAAGAAGAGATGAATGTGATTTTGTTAATATCATATGTTTTAAAGTAGAGTTATGCACTAGAAAAAGTGACCTTTATACTACAATGTATCTTGTTGCCAAGTGTAACCTTGGGGGGTTGGGATCCTCCTGAAGTCGCTTGATGAGCTGAGATGCAGTAGCATTGGTTAGCCATTCTTGTCATGCTTCTTCTAATCATTTCGGAACCATAGAGGATAAGGCAAAGAGGGATCTCGCTTCCTCATGTTTCCTTGACAATGAATCTATCACAACATTATATTTTCCCTTTTTGTGGATGATTCCATAAGCATATCCAAGCATCTTGGCGACCCAGATATGTTGCTTTGGGGATGACAACATTTGTTCGAAAAAATACCTCTGGGGGTGGTGATCCATCTTGATGGAAGCACCACCCTCTGAGATATGGTCACAATATGTCAATTGCATGTATGATGGCCATCATTTCTTACTTGTAGGTAGACTTGCCCAAATTCTTGTTAAACAGTTGCTTATAGGTCAATCCTATGGGTCTTCCTTCTTGCATTAAAATTGCTCTTCTTTTTTACTCTTGGTGGCATCTTCACCAATACCTTAACCTTTCTTCTTTGCTCCATTTACCTTTTCCCTTGACATTGGCAGAAAAAGCATGTTTTGAACCCTCTGTCTCACTGCTGCTACTGAATTGTTTCTGCCATCTGTTCTATTGTAAGAGCTTATTGCATAACTCATCCAATTTCAGTTCAACATTCGACACTCGTAGAGATGATTTTTAAGGTCTCGAAAAAGTGCTCATAAGCATGTGGCAAGCTTTTCAATGTGATTACCACCATGCCCTCTTCTTCCATCTTACAGTCATTGACCTCCAACCGTTCTTGGAATCCATGATCTGGAGTAAATGCTCCTGTAATGATGCACTATCATCCACCATGATCGAGAATATGTTCTTCGGGAAAAAGCCTTTACCCTTGTTCGAAGCCTCATGCAAATCTTTCAAATGCTTCTAAATCTCTATTGAAATCTTCTCAATTTGAACCGCAAGAAACATTGAATCTCAATAGGCTTCAATATTGCTCTGATAACATGTAGAATTAGGGTGCACACATTCATGATGAGATGGTGGAGCATTAGAGGAAATTTCAACTCAAAATGGGCCTTTTAACTTAAACTCAAATTCCATGTCATCATGTGTTAGCCAATGAAATTGCTTTAAATTTGAAATACCGTATAGGTCTTAAACACTTTTTTATCACGTTTTTTCAGGTATTTCTTGTTTTTCGGGTAGCGGGGTCCGTCAAAAGTATGTCGAGTGGGTACTCGTTGGATGCGGAATTTAATTCCGCATCCAACGAGCTCTCCCGATCGAAATTTGAGTAAAAACACGGGGAGATATGTCGAAAATACAAACAAAAAAATAGTTTTTTCTTTTCTTCTTCCAAAATTAATAAATATTATTTTATTAATTTTTTTTGGGAGGCCCATTTTGAGGTGAAATTTCCTCTAATGAGAGAAAATGATGAATTGACATTATTATTATTGCTGCAGCAATACATCTCAGACAATCACTTAAACATTAGCTTGTTATAATTTATGGCATTCCTATGTGATTAAGGTGGTTAAACCACCTAACCCCTAACCACATCATCTAAATGTTACATTGGTTATATGTCACTACTATAAAGTGACAATTATTGGAGTGATAACACCGATGTTCCACCAAGTTTTCAAGACGTGGGAGTGCAGGAATGGGGAAACACACATGGAGTACATGTGGAGACCACCCCCAAATTTTAGGTATATTCATGGGGGATGTGGGGGCATCGGGATCCCTAACTTTAGGGAGCCTTGTCTTCAAAATTAAAAAAAATATATATAAATCCCAACATATTAAAATAACACTGCCTCATTCCATCACCATTTAAATACTAAATACTAAATTCATCATTGTGTAATGCAAACACGATCATCGATATGATTTATCATATTTCTGTCTTTGAATTTCACATATTGGGATCCTATTCATCAATAGCACCCTATGGCCCCCTCCTCTAGGCTCTAGCCCTTGCCTCTACCTCAAATCTCGAAGTTGACCCTACAATTTTGATGAAACTTCCTAATCCAAGCTTTAAAACAAGGTAGAAAATTCAGAAATCTTTCCATGCTTAGTAAATGATTTTGCTTGAGTGAAGGGTACATTTTTATTAAGGTCATGCTAAAGGAGTTCAACAATCAGCACCACTAACATCAAGGTACATAGAGGGGTTGATGTGCTTATTAAATGTCAATCCCATACCCTTGTACGTGATAGAATCAATTGGAAACGTTGCAATCCTGAAATCATGAATACTGTTAAGCCTGTTGAATTCTGAATGGGATCTAAAATTCTACATTTTGCATAAGAAGTCCGATGAGGTTGTAACCATTCTCGTTCTCATCTTTCATTTTCTATCATTTTATTTTAAGAACTTAATATTACCAATTATTGTTAGATAACTCAACAAATACCAAAGTCTGAAATCAGAAATCCTAAATCAGAAATCAGAAATCTGTTTCTATATATAACTAGTTTTTTTCTATGGTTTTTTTTTTCAAAAGTCAAGAGGGGGCGTTTAGGGATCCCGTTTTTCGGGAGTGGGCATCTATACGTCCCCCTTTTTGGGAAATGCCTCACCATGCATTTGTTGCAGTTTCGCAAAAATGGGGATGTGACAAAACATTTCGCTAAGCGCCCCCCGTCCCAGGGGCATGGGAAACCTAGGGGGTCCCCTCCCGTCCCGGGGGCGTGCCCCCAACCCTGCAGGATGCATCTCCGTGGAACACTGGTTATTACTCCAGCAGTTCAAGGAAATGGAAGGTGTTGATGAAATTGTCATTGATGCCAACATGGTCTTGATGTCATCGATATCACCACTTTGTTGAACTCTTGAAGAAGCCCTGCTGATGATGCTGAAGACCCTAGAGATAATCCTGAAGCATTGGCAGACAATGGAGAAGCCCATGAAGTCTTGGAACCCTTGATGAAGACCCTGATGATCTTGCAAAGGTCATGGAGCCCACTACTGGCAATTCAAGTCATTTCATGATGGCCTGCACAAATTGAAGAAAATATGAGTAAAGGATCTTGTCAATGCAAGCAAGATCCTCATAAGATGATAGCCCTTGTCATGCCCTTTCCAACGGCAGGTGGCACGTCACGTGGTTCCTCATGGTTGATGAGATATTAACTTTTGAAGTTGACCCAACGAAAATTATAAGTCAGCTCAGTCAAACACAAAGTCGGCTCAGTCAAGTTTTATTAAAAATAATAAAATATTTTTATAGTATGTCGACCCCATTAAAAATAAATTAAATATGTATGTCGGCCCTAAAATAATGGAGGATAAACTAGTATAAATACCCCACTCAACTCTTCATTTTTCACATGGAAATTTCGGCCATCTCTGAGGCAGCCGCAGGAGCAGTGGAAATTTTTTGTTGGGAGCAGCTCGTTTTGTGTGGAAATTGTTTGTGGAGCAGCAGAGATTTAGGGCTGGTCATTTTCTACAGCAGTCTTTGTCCTCAGGCTGCTACAGCAGCTCTTAAAGGTCTGAGATTTTTCAAGTTTTTTTTCTGTAACCTCGTGGGAGCAGCATCTCTGGAAATTCTAGCGGACTGTGGAAACTGAACAGCAGCAGAGAAGACATAAGAATTTTGTGGTAGCAGCAAGAAGAAACAGTCTCGAGATGTTCAACAGTCTCATTGATGGAACAATCCTACAGACCAAGGTTTGATTGATGCCCTTCTCCACTGACATGTGTTGTTTGCAGCAGCATAGATTCGAAGAGGTGGAGATCGTGGATTGAGGCTGCCTTAGGACCGAGGGTTACAGCAGTCTGAGCTTGCAAGCCAAGACAAAGTTTTACATTACCCCAGATCTTCCACAGTGATATCTTTTGGGGTTTAAAAGTATACTCAATCCATGCTAGTTTGATACACAGTCTCTCAGCATACACTACAGTCCCAAGTTTCATTAATATGCAGCAGTTTGTTTTGCTCTTGAAGCCCTAACTCAGAATTGAGGGCTACAACTGATGCAGTTTATTTTTTTTGTAAAAAGGTTGACAGTTTGAATGAGGAATGAGCTTCCAGGCTTAACTGAGGCATGAGGCAGCCTGACTGAGGAAAAACTTGATGGTCTTAGCAGTGACTAAGGAAATTCGTGGAGGATCTTTGATTCTTTTTGGGTAGTCTGTTGACTGTGGCAGCCATGTAAGTGTCTCTTTTATACAGACTTTTTCTTTCTATGAGCATGAAGAGTTTGGCTGTCTGGTGGAAGATTTCCACAGTCATATCTCAAATACTCTTGGAAGCCTTTCACACTTAACACTGCCTCTTTACACAGTCCCGAATTCTCACAATATACCATGCAGGACATGTGAAGGTAATGATGGAAGTATGTTAGATGGTGGTTTGATAATCAAAGATGGTTGGAGGCTGAGATAGATGCAACGGAGAAGTGAAGATAAATACAGTACAAATAGTCCCTAGTTTGGGCTCTTTCATAGTCTTTTATGAGGGTGACAGTCCAAGTTTGAAGTGCTGGACAGTCCTACAGCCTAGAAAACACAGTCCCAAATATTTCCACAGAAATAGAGTTTTTCTTTGGTTTTATGACAGTCCAATTCTTGGACTTGGTCTTGGGTTATTTGCTGAACTGTTTTATGGGCAAGTTGACTAAGATATTTTTGCAGCAGCAAGCAGTGTTGGAGGCCCCTTTTTCTACACCTACAAATTGTCTGATTTTTGGTAAATTTTTGTGACAATTGCTGCTAATTAACAGTCCTTTTTGGACTTGTTTGAAAGTTTTTTTTTTTCAGCAAACAGTCTGAGGTGGATGAGTTCGAGATTGGTGACAACAAGATGTTGAAGAAGTCTGATATCTTAGTTACAGTTTTGATTTGAAAGAAAGCTACAATTTGAAGACAATCTTGACAGTCCCAAAGTGAAGACAAGATCACAGCTGCAGCAGAGTTATAGTTTTTCTTCTTTTGATCTTTTTACCACAGTTCATGTTCTGGGTTTCAACCTCATCATACATCAAGCGTTGAAGTGTGGCTGCTGCTTCATCTTACAGTGTGCAAAGGTTACCAGCAGTTATAGTCCTTGACAGACCCGAGCTTAATAAGGTATGTTAAAGAGTAGAAGAAGTAAAGTATGAATGAAGTAATGTAAAGTGTAAATGATATCAAGTGTAGATATGTACAGTGTATGTACTGTCCAGTGAAGTGAAAGATATATACATCCACAGAGATGACAGTGCACAAGACTTGATGTTGCCACAGTGACATGCTTAGTATACAAAGTGATGTGCATTAAGATATACACAGGGATGTGTAATACACAGTGATTTGCAGGGATAATCAGTGATGACATGTAAGTTTACACAGCGATGCCATAAAAGTTACACAATGATGTGATTTAGTTTGATATTGATATAAACTGTAAAGGATAAAGCAGTAAGATAAAGAATGATGAAGAATGTTGCTGAGTATGACAGAAATTAATGACAGTTCACAGAAATGAAGATAGTGATGATGATGTACAATAATAGAAAGATCATGTACTGTGGTATTAGTATGTAAGTATAGGTGCAAGCTGAAGTATGAAGTTGTAACACATGCTACTGTATGAATTGACACCCAATGATGCCTTTCCATAGTGACAAGATGACTATACATACTGTACACCTTGATGACAATGAGTATAAGCAGTGGTAGCAGCAATTTGAAGTTTGATCAAGTAAGCAGAAGATAGGACCAGCAACCAAGTAAACCAGTCAATCTAGCAGTAATACGCCTACAGCAAAAGATATGTTAATTAGATGACAATTGGATGGCAACATCAGACTTGACTTAAGGATTGATGAGGCTTCTTGAGCAGTGGTTAGTGAGCAAAGCAGAGTTTGTTGAGCAAACCTTGATGATTTGACAGTGACTAGAGTACAGAGATTAATGAGCAGCAGTGAGCAGTGGTACAACAGAGTTGATGTGATGAGCAGAGAAGATGAACAGCCTTGATGTGACAGAGATCTCTTGTGTGACACAAGTATACTGTATTGTAAAAGCAAGCTTGTCTTGCCTTTGAGGTTAGGATACCTCAAACCCTTCTTAGCAGGGTCTAAGAAAACCAGGCAGGGTCCTGGATCCAGAGTAGGTGCTCTATGTATCAGTAGGTGCTGATTTCGCCTAACGGTTGTAGCCGGACCCAAATAATATAAAAAGATTACAAACTTATATCGTGTGGTGTTCTTCTGTGTTATGGTTCTTTATGAATGAAATGCTTATGCTATATGAATGATGTTTATGAAATGATTATGGTAAAGTGTTGATTTGATGAATTGGTAAGCTAACCGTGAGAAGCTAAGAAAAGTTTAAAATATTGCTTCACACTGATTCACCCCCCCTCTCAGTGTCAACAGAAGGTTCCATAATCATGTCTATGAAAATGTTTTTGATTATTTGAATTCCTTGGTATGATTAGTCATTCTCAAACAGCTTAAGATAGCTGTGGCTGTTTCTTCTTAACTTTTTAGTTCATGCAAACTCTTGAGTTATAACATATTTGTTTTAGGGATTGTTTGTACACTTGAAGTTTTATAACTCAATTTCTCAGTTCCATCAAACCCTATGCAGCTCTTCAACCTATGCAGAAATGTCTCGTTGGTTTTCAAGAATTCAACCTATGCAGAAATGTCTCGTTGGTTTTCAAGAATTCATCATTTTCCTTTCACATAAATAGTTTTTCATATATTTCTGTCTTCTTTGACTTGATTAGGCTTTAGATGCAGGCTTGTTGCATGCATATTAATCTGCATTAAACGCAGTAGAAAATATAATTCAGAAAATCTTTCAATGTTAGTTACAAACAAGAGACATACTTGGCTGGACAATGAAAATTCTAAACTCATTATTCCTGTCCAATTTATTTGGATTATTTCAGGCTATCCACAGAAATTTAATTCAAGGCTTAAGCCTTATGTGATAAAGTATAATTGCCTTTAAGTTTTGGAAAATGGGACATCTTTGATGTTGTTTGAGATGATATTGAGTTTCATTCTGCAGGTTATGTTGTGAAAAAGCCTAAAGCTATTCTTCTTTGTTCTATTGATGGAATCAGAAGCATTTTTAATGAGAATTACAATGTGATATGTTCTCCTGATTTGCAGTAGTTAGAAAGCATAATACCTTTAAAACCAACAACATTTAGCCTCATGGTGCAAAATAGTTTTTTGTAATGCAATTGTTTCTAAATTAGTAATATTGAAAATTTTCTCCTTGGCCAGATTTATACCATTTTTTATGCTCCTTTGCAGCTCGATGAGTAGTATCTGTGCACAGTGGATTTTCTACACATAAGTGTTATGAGGATTGCACATATGCCTACATTATGAATTTGTACAGGACCTGCATGCCCCATATTTATGTTTGTTACTAGACTTTTCGCTTTTGTTCTAGCAATGTCATCAACCTCCAAGTTACATTAATGCAAACTGGACAAAAAACAACAGACTGTCAAAGAATACTCATAAGCATGTTCAATTTGACCAATTTTCAGTGAGTTTTCTCATGTTTGTGAATTGCATTGTTGTTATTCCATGCATGTTGAGGCAATCATTCTATATCACAGATTAGGTCATAGATGATTTACTTTGTTGATGCAGCGCTTTAGACACCATTATTAAACAGCAGAAGATCTCAAGAGGTCGGAAGACACGTGGATCAAAACGCTACACATCTCGTGTTCATGTTGCTGATATATGCCAAGCAATTCTTGCAAGTATTGAGCTGCCTTCTTCAGGGTCTGCTTTCCTTTGATGCCTTTTTTAATGTATGCCTTCATTTGTTTAATTAACATGCTTGGAATTTTTCAATGCACGTTGCATATATTTTTAAGTCTTTGTTTAAAGGCTTGATCAGAATATGTGCCATGCTAAAAGTTGCAAATCTACAGAAATGTTTAAACATGGTAAATGCGAAAAGCAATCCAAAAAATTTGGCCAACAGAAATTAATCAAGAGACTGTTAAACTTGTCTCTATACATTATCATCCACTTTGACCTCATCATTTATGCATCAGAAGATGGACAAAAAAGTTATCATCTTTTTTGTTTTTCATATATCCCATCATATTATGAGCTGCAGAGCAATGAATTGACACTTTGATCTTTTATTTTATATAACTAAATCAATAAAAAGCTCTTTTATATTATCTTATTTTAATATGGTATAGGTCTGAGGAGTATCGTAGTATCAAGTCCTGGGCCTTTTGAAGGAATCTGTGGGTCCCATTTTAGATGAAACAGAAAAGATAACAAGGCGTTGCCAGATTCAGCATACTTACACTTGTTTTGCAAATTATCACAATATGTCCAGCACTGAAAATCCAAAGATGGCAGTGAATATGATAGTCCATGCCTCCATTCATTAAGGACAAAACCACTAATCGATAATTCTTTGAATCCACTATCTATGGTAGAAGTTGATAGTGCAAGAACTAACAGAACTGTAAAATAAAAAAGGAGGTTCCTTATCTTAATCAATCCCAGAGTCCAGGGTGCCCTTGGGAAGGAGAGCTTGCATTCCACTGGTTGCTTTGCACACTCCTGTTCTTCTTATTATCACAAAAACTCATACCTTTCAAGATAAACTCCTAAAACACTAGGTATGGGCTTCATGAAACGAAGAGGGAGGCTAATGTGACCACACCAATCTTTCTTTGCTCTTTAGGTTGGCTCTTCTCCAACTCAAGGAAGGATTCCCTAGGATAAGATTACTAAAGCTTGCAATTAGGTTCAAGGTGAAACAAAGAGATAACTTTAGCAAAATGGTTTATGCTAGTTAATTGAGAAAGAAGGATGAATGGATTGGAGACTGGTGTCTTATCCATTGGGCAATGGGGTCAACAAAGGTCAATATAAAGGATTTTAAGAGGAACGATTGGAAGGAATGGAAAAGTAGAGCACATACCCTATTCATTTCTAATGGATTTACTTATTTTAGAAGTCTTGCAAAGGGAAAATGCTAGAGCATATACTTCCAAGTGATTTTAGGAGGATAATTATTAGGAAGGGCAAGATAGCATATAACCAAGATCTGAGAAACATATTGCACCAGTTACTTCCAATCAACAACTATCAAATAGAAGAAGAAAAAGCTTACTAAGTTCTTTAGCCCCAAACCACTATCAATTGAAAATCTGATCCATAAGTAAAGCTTGAGGAGCACATTACCATTCAATTAACACTATCAATTCACCCTCCAAAGAAACCAATAATTATTCAATTAGGCTCAATGGGATTTCTCTCCAAATCCAAACATGAAAAATGGAGAGAGCAAAGCCTTACATAGCTTTAAACTCATCTTGTCTCTACAATAAAATAGTAATAAACTCTTAGATCTGGCCTAGGTAGGATTCAGGAATAAACAAACTGTTAGAATTTTAATGGTTATGCCATAAGCAATAGGATCACAGAAAGAAAGACAAGTACAGTAGCACAAAACACACACAAAGATTTATCTTGGGAAACCCTCTTGGGGGAGAAAACCCAGCAAAACTTCCTCGATATAGAATTCAACGAAAGTACAGTGAACAACCCCAAGAAGAAGACTATCAACTTCCTCTCTCTAGTAGACTCCTTCACTCTCTCTCTTGCGCTCTTGCTTGAGTGAGCTGTGTGTCTAAATGAGGGAGACACCTCACCTATTTATACTCATCAAGTGAGTGACATCTTAACTTAACTAGGTCGGCCTGTTTCTCTAAGCAGGGCAGACTTACTTACGGAGACTCAATAACAATTATAATATTCTTGTAGGTACTATTGACCTGACTTACAACGGAGGTTTTACCTCAAGACTTTGTATGACCAGTTACATCAAGGACATCTCTCGAAGGAGGAATGATAATAATGTAATAAAAGTACAATGGAATATCTTCCGAAGCTACATTTCTTTAACACTCCCTCTTAACAAAGAAGGTAGTCTACAACATCATCAACAACAACAACAACTATACAACTAACTGGTGAATTTATATGTCATAGGAAGTTTTGGAACAATAGCAACATCATATATCTGAAATATCATCATCAACATCAACATGGAACATCATCATCAACAACATGGAACATCATCATCAATATCTAGAGCATCAACATCAACATGTGATTGCTGGAACATCATCATCATCATCTAAAACATCATCAGCATGTAATTGCTGGAACATCATCAACATGTAACTGCTGAAATATCATCATCATCATCTGGAACATCATCAGCATGTAACTGTTGGAACATCATCATCATCATATGGAACATCATCAGCATGTAACTGATGGAGCATCATCATCATCATCATACATCTAGAATAACTCTATAGTGGGCACTATGGTAGATCAAATAGGCCTTGCCTGACTTGCTAATCCTTTCGGACAAAACAAGCCTAGTTAGACATACCAATCTACTTGGGGACCAAACAGGCCTAGTTTGACTTGCTAATCCTTTCGGACCAAACAAGCCTAGGCAGACATACCAATCCTCCTAGGATCAAACAGGCATTGTCAGACTGACATACCAATCCCCCTGGGATTAAACAAGCCTTGTCAGGATGACATATTGATCCTAGACTAAGCTACCACACTAAGGCTCTAGGAAACCACATCATCAGCATCATCATTGCTCTCTCTTACGAGGGAGGTCCTTTCAGACTAGACCGAGCTTGTCTCAAAAATATTGAAACTTTATTCGAGACAGAGGCTTAGTCAACACATCAACAATTTATTCCTCTGTAGGAACATACTGGAGCTTTACATCTCCCTTCTGCACCATATCCTGGATGTGGTGATACTTGATTGCTGTGTGCTTTGTTTTGTCATGGAACATCGGGTTTTCTGTCAGCTTGATGCAACTTCGGTTATCGAAGTAGATATCAGTCACATCTATCTCAATATCAAACAATCATGTCAACAACTTGCGAATCCATACTGCTTTACTACAAGTTGAACATGCTGCAATGTATTCATCCTCTGTTGTACTGAGAGCAACACTAGTTTGCTTTCTACTGAGCCACGAGATCACACCTAATCCCAAAATGAATCAACATCCTAAAGTGATATTTTTGTCTTCAGTACTGCCTTCCCAATCTGAATCTGCATAACTGTGTAATCTGATCTCACTATCAGATGCATATCTGAGGCCATAATCCAATGTACCCTTTAGGTACCTCATCACATATTTTGTTGCAATCAAGTGAACATGTCTAGGCTCCACCATATACTGACTCAAGGTGTTCACAGCAAAACATATATATGGTCTTGTATTTGTTAAATACATCAATGAACCAATGACCTGTCTATACAATGTAAAATCCATTGTCGTTGATGAAGCATCATTTAAGAGATTCAAGTTTGTCACCATCGGATTATTCATGGCCTTATAATCCATCATCCCAAATCTTTTTAGGATCTCAACAACATATTTTCCTTGATTTAGGAAAATCTCATATGGGAACTACCATACCTCAAGACCTAAAATGTAATGCATCATACCAAGGTCTTTCATCTCAAATTCTGCAGCAAGCTTCTTCTTACTTTCGCTGATGAGCTTGTTATCACCAACCTTGTAGTTTCCTATGTGAGATGGATCCAGGATGGACGGTAGAGGGACAAGCAACTAAGGAGGTGGAACCAAGATTGCCTTGACTCCCAAATAGATGGTTGTCACGTCAATCGAGGCAGTCCTCACTTTATGTTATCTTAGCCCAAGACAACAATGGGGGAGACCCAGATCTACTCCCGACAGGAGAGATCAGACCTAGACACCAGATCAGATCAAATGGACTTGAGGTACGTAAGGTGATGGAAACCCTAGATCTATGGATGACGTCACTAGGTGAACCAAGGCTTTGGATTAGGGCTTAGGAAGTATGAGGTTTGATCCAAGTTGGGACACAAGTGACCTATGAGGTAAATACTAGATCTAGGGTTAAGGTACTGGCAATAGGTGAAGATATCCATTGCCTTGGGAAACGTGACTAATGCAACAGAGGTGAGAACGGGATTGGGGCTATCAAGTACCGATGGATAGACTCGAAGGAAGATATTACAATGTCAAAGCACCCGAGTCACCAAGAGAAGGTCACAACAAAGGAAAAAGAGGCAAAAGAGGGGGGTAGCGCTAGGGTTGGAGATCAGTGCCTTTCAGATCTAGGGAAATGGAGTCACTTTCTGTCGAGCGTTGGAGGATACCCACGTGGGAATTATCCCGATCTACAAACCCAGGAAGGTATTTTGCCGGAAAAATCAAATCATGGTAAGAAATGGCAGCATGGAGGATAGCGCTAGGGTTTGGAAGCCAGTTTTCAGATCTAGGGAAAACTGGTCACTTCTAGCTTAGCGTTGAGGGAGATTCTATGAGGGGATGACCCGATCTACAAAACCCAGAAGCGGTTTGGCCCGAGATCAAGCGGTTTGGTTTTTTATTATTTTTGGTTTTTTAAGGTATAAATGGAAATACAGATGCCAATGGATTGAGATCTGGAAGAAAATCACTAATCTGTAGATCTTACCTGGAAAACCTTGTAGATGCCTTGATGATGATGATCCCTGCTATCCCGATCAATTTGAGAAGACTTGAATGAGTTCTATGTCCAACGTTTTGCTCCAAGAAGCCAATGCGCCCTCTCTCCTGCACAACAAACGCCAACCATATCAGATTTGCTGCATCATGAGAAAAAAAAAAAGCTACAGAAAAATAGCAAGATGAAATCATAGATCGCATTGATGCTAATGAAAACCCCTTGATACAAAATGTATCCAAGCCAAGCGAGTTGAGGCAACCCTGCAAAATTGCCCAAGTTGAAGTCGCCCTCCTGTAGACAAGACAATGTTTCCCGAAAAATATATAGATCTCAAAGCAAATACCCAAATGCTAGGAAGCAAAAGATTTTCCAATCACCATCAAAGAACACCAGATGCAAAGGAGATCCAAAAATATCCACAAGAAAAGTTTTTCTATTATCCAGATCCAAGACCCAAAGACCAGTTACAAATGAGAAGCTCTCTCCTTTTTATAGGAATGAGAGAGCGAAAATCCTAACCACTTTTCAAATGGGTGGCTAAGATTAAAAGATACAAATGTTCTAATCAACGGTTGAGATGAGCGCAACATACAATACATGGATCAATGCCATAATATAATATAAAAGTGGACTAAATCATCCTAGGAGAGGGGATCCCACTCAACAAAAAATAAATGAAGCACATGGTGGGTCCAGGGAGTGTTAACTAACTCCCTTTGGGTGTCCCTATGGCACAGTAAATGCCAGAACTCATCCCATGCCATTTCCTTGCCTAAGTAGCCCAAATCGAATTCTTTAGTAGCCATTTTAATTATTTTTTATCTGCCTCGAGAAACGTGATATGCCAAAAACTGCCTCCTAGGGTGCCTGTATTATCCAATTGAGCCCACCAGGCTCTCTGGGAGGGGGGTAATATGGTATAAACAAGTGGCTGGACCCCCCATGCCTCATACAACGCCCTAGGAGATCCAAGAAAAATATCTCCCTGCTCAGGCAGGCCATCCAGTATAGTAAAACTGCACCAGAAGGGTAAACTGAGCCTAATCATCTCTGCAAGTGCCCGGAACTGAAAACAAACTGTCTCACTGGACTCGGAGAGTCCAAATCCATCTAAGGTGTATACTCATACCCCCTCTAGGTCTTTGCATGATCATTTACAATATCTAGATAGACAAAATAATAATCTGTAAATGACCATATAACCAACAATATAACTCAGGCTAGCATCCATCTGCTGCAAGTGTTCATAGGTCAAAACATGCTCTACCAATCATTGAAAATAACACTTATAACAAGTAGTAATCATTTCACTATCGATCTATCAACCAAATATAAAGGATTTCATTTATTAACTATAACTTAGACCAGACTTTCAAGACCGTACTCACTTCATAGTTGTAATCAATTTGCTAGTGAAGAGGTGAGGGCTAAAATTCACAAGGCTAGGCCAAAGGGTGACTACCAACTTGATATTGTGACACTTCGAATATGGAAAGGGGATACTCACTCTAGCATATGACAGACAAGCAACAACAAAGGGGATGGCAGTGTCTCACAAATGGGTGAGTTACTTCAGAAGTGCTTATTCACCTTGACAAATGCTCACAATCCAACTCAATACAAGTAAGGCCAGCAATCCTTAGATATAACTTTAGGAACCATTGCTTTTTTGGGCCTTTGATTTTTCATAGCCTTGGTCCATGTTTTTATTACACGGATTTTTATTATTTAGGCTTTATGCATTCATGTATGTTGAAAAACACTACTTTTCATGAATGTATTAAGATATTCTTTTCATTGTACTATTTTTCAAAGCCAATTTCATTAGGCTTAGCCTTGCATTCACGTATGTTTAAAAACACTACTTTTAAGTTTTCATGAATGGGCTTTTTCATAAGATATTCATTTCATTTCCAAATACATTGTATTGATGGCAACGCTACTTGTTTTAGGCAAGCAAACACATCCTAGGCAACTCAGAGCCGAGACACAAATAAATAGGGAAGCTTGTCCAACAAAGGCTCTAGCGGGGAAAGGTCCTCCATGCCACAAGTCAAGTAGTAAGTCGGGTTAAAACATAACTGGAAGGTAATGGATGGGTGGAGACAATGAATGATGAAACCAACACTAGCAAGCCAAATTATGGTGGGAATGACTGCCTCTATTCTCCCTAAGGAAGGTAAAACCAATGAGTATAGATCAAGAATTTCCAGGTCTGAGTAGGGACATCAATACATAATATAAATACATCCAAGTCCACATATTTATATGACCCCCAGATCAGGACACTAAATGCCAATGTATGTCACAAAAATGAGTATAAGAGCAATGATAACCATAACACAATATAATATAAGCAGAGTCATAAGCATGCAAATAATCCATCTGAAACAACATCTGAGAAAATACTGGTTCAAATTTGGGCACTGCTAACTGCTCTGTACATAGCTGAATGGCTGCATCAGTCCTCAGATTTGAGTGTCCTAAGACTCAGTCCTGGCTTGGGAGAGTACTATAGTCCATCAATCAAATCATGATCCATCATAGATGCTCATCTCAACATCTCATAGGTAGGGGAATTGGCTGAAAAATGTACTGGAATATGAAAAATAGAGTATGGTATCCTGGCTACTATAGATGTGATATTAAAGCTTCTCTTCACTTGTCAAAAACAGATCATCTACATAAAGCAATAGTATCATAAGACCATCATCTAAAACAACCTTATAGTAAAGGTTGGAATAAACTTTACTCTTGGTAAAGCTCAAACTCATCAGGAAGCCATCAATTCTTCCATACCACACTCTGGGTGCTTGTTTCAACCCGTACAATGCTTTATTCAATCTGCATACATGTGTCTTCCTACCATGTGTTTCAAAACATTGTGGTTGTTCGATTTATACTTCCTTTTATATCACCCCATTCAAAAAAGTCGTTTTTACGTCCATCTGGTGTAACTTCCATTTCATCTTAGCTGCCAAAGGAAGGACAATTCTAATTGAAGTGTATCTGGCTACTGGAGTGAAAGTCCCTTCATAATTAATTCTTTCCTTCTAATAGAACCCCTGGGCTACAAATCTTGCCTTGTATTTTTCAATACTGCCATTTGCTGAATGCTTCGTTTTCAAGATTCACTTTGAGGAGACTACAGATTTATCTTTCGGTCTAGGTACCACATCCCAAACATCATTCTTTATAATGGACTGATATTCCTCAATCATGGCATCCATCCATGTTTGATTTTTCCTAAGCAGCATCGAGAGCCCCATTCTTTGGGAGAATGGAGGCACCTGGTCAGTTACCAGGAAATCAACCCAGTCTGGGATTGGGACCTCAACTTGAGGCTGAGGGCCATTCTCTGGGAGAATGGAGGCACTTGGTCAGGTACCAGGAAATCAACCCAGTTTGGGACTAGGACCCTAGCCTGGGGCTGAGGGCCATTCTCTGGGAGAATGGAGGCACCTGGTTAGTTACCGGGGAATTAACCCAGTCTGGGACTGGGACCTCAGCCTGGGGTTGAGGGCCATTCTCTGGGAGAATGGAGGCGCTTGGTCATTTACCAAGTAATTGACATTGATACATCTGATGCAGCCTGGGGCTAAGGCACCTGGTCAGTTACCAGGTTATCACCATAATCCCTAGAGTGGGTCTAGGCAAGTGATGTACTCCTCTCCTTCATCTATGGGCTATGAGACCTTCTCCTGGGACTAGCTACCCATGGTTGAGAGACCTAGCACTTGATCTTGGTGGCAACGATGAGAACAAGATAAAGCATTTAATAATCCTCCTTATGAAGATGCACTTTGAGTGGGCATGAATGGACTATGGGGACCTTGAAGAACTCTTGATATGACTTGTTGTGGTCACAAAATCACTTGAAGGACCAAGTAACCCTAGCACAACTTGTATTGGTCCAAGTGACCATCAAATGAAGGTCCAAGTGTCTCAAAGACAAAGAATAAAAGACCAGTGAACCACAAAAGATTAAAAGTCAATGGTCAAAGATGAAAAAGAATGAAAGCCCTTAGGCCAACCTCCTAATTATGTGGAAACACCTTATGTTTGATGGACTATAAATAAAGAAGCATTTCAAATCATTTCATCATCATCCAAGATCATCACTCACTTCTCCAAAAGAACAAGACATGTTTATCTACTGAACTCTCCTTCTCCTATCGTAGCTCTCCAAGGGACAAGGACAAATCATCTTCTGCTCTTTTACGTCTCGGTGACTATCTCCTGGTGTATATTTTCCTTCTCCCTAGCGTGACAAGTCTCAACAGTCACCAGGGCTCTTTTGTTATGCCCTCTTCCTTCATGGCAGCAACAACAAGAGGCTACTACCTTCACGACTGCCATATCTGGGTGCACCCAAGCCTGTTAGGGCTGTCATACATCCACCTGAGCCCTGCTAGGGATCTTCATTGTGCATTCGATCCTTGTTAGGGCTGCCCTACAGCAATAGCAACTCACGGTGGTAGATGCCAACAGTCACGGTGGTGGCAGCAACACCCTCGGTGGCATCAGCAGGCCATCAACAACCCAAGTAGGTACACGGTACCAATCCACGTGGAAGCAACAGGGTAAATACAGTCCACGGTGGCAATAGTGAACAATGAACCTACTAGGGCTTCCTCATATTGGAAGAACACAGGTTGTAAAAGCTTGGTTGATTTTCATCTACATTCATCTCAGAGTTCTGTGAACAAATTAATGTAGCTATCTCTAGTCATGTACAAACTTAGTCATCTCATTTAACAGATAAATTATTAATGCTTTGGGGTTTTTTTCCTTAAAAGGTTTCCCTGTGAAAAATCTTGTGCACAATTGTGTGGATGATTGCTTTACTGCTGCAAATGTTTACAACTATTAAAATCTCAAGTACTATCTCTATTACAGTCTGCAAATTTTTTAATTATCATACACATGTTAAATTTCAACATGGTATTATAGCATTGCATGTGAAGTTTACAGTGATTGAGCAGACCACTGTGGCCTCCATAGACCTTGGGACAATTGCAGACTGAGATAGAAGACTCCTGATTAGAGATGGCTTCCAACACCTTCAGACCACAGGAAAGACTTGAAGGGTTAGCCATTTAAACTCATGGAAAGCAAGGCTTATGGCCACTTTGGAAGAAAATGATCTTGATGACTTGGTCATCAATGCTATGGAAGAACCTACAACTCATGCAGGAAGGATAACCTTTAAGAAAAAGAAAGCCAAGGAAAGAAGAATTATCTGACTCAGTTAAGGAGACCTTGATGACTACCATAACACCATTGAAGACTGCCAAAGAATGCTTTGACACCTTGACAAATCTATACGAGAAGAAAGCACCCAGTCAAAAGAGAGTACTAAAGAAGAGACTTCGTACATTAAAGATGGAAAAAGATGAAGGTGTGGCCCCCTTCTTCACAGAAATTGCCTAGGTAAGAGATCAACTTTCTGCCATTGGTGTCCCTGTAGACGATGATGATCTTGTCCAAACTGTTTTCAATGATCTTTTCAATTCTTGGAAAACCTTTTTGGCTGCTTTAAGTGGACGTGAATCTCAGCCAAACTTTGATAGACTTTGGCATGATTGTTTGGAAGAAGAAGGCAGATTCAAAGCAGAGCTAATGGCACTAAAGAAGGGAACCTTGCCCTTACAACCAAGACGAAGAAATTCAAGAAGTCCTTCCCTTCGAAGAAGAAAGAAAAGAAGCCACAAGGTGAGCAATTAGATGCATAAAAAATAGAATGTTTTAACTGTCATAAGATGGGAGATTATGCCAAGGATTGTAGGCAGTGAAAGAGAAGGTTCAAAAGAAGATTCCAAGCATCTACAACAGAGGAAGAAGAACCAAAGAAGAAGAAGAGTGCTAAGTCTTCCAAAGAAGAATAATCAAGAAGAGAATACTACTTGGTCTCTGCTCTCTTAGGATCCATCACCAACAGTGCTAACTCTTGGTTAGTGGATAGTGGAGCTTCAAGACATATGACAGGATTCCGTGAAGCTGTTACAAGCTACAAGAAGAAGAAGTTCGCTAATCAAGTAGAACTTGGAGATGATACCACCTACAAAATCGAATGAGTTGGCTCAGTATCATTTCAACTTGATTCAGGGACTGTTTTGCATATTGAAGACATACTGTATGTCCCTGGCTTGAAGAAAAATCTCCTGTCAGTTGTTGGCTTAGAAGATAAAGGCTACAAAGTTATCTTCATGGACAGAAAGGTTCTACTATGGGCAAAGAATGAAAAGTTAAGTTCAGTTGAATTGATTGGAGTTCGAGAGGGAGGTCTTTACAAAGCATCCAGACACTCCACTCAAGCATTGGTTCACAACACAATCAACCCATGTGAATTGTGGCATCGAAGGTTTGGACACCTTCATTAAACAACTCTCCCCGGTCTTCAAAAAATGGTAACAAGTATGCTTGAGTTTTCTCATGAACATAGTGGTGTTTGCAAAGGTTGTGCTCTAGGAAAGAATACTAAGAAATCCTTCTCCAGAAGTAATAGTAGATCTAAAGGGATCTTGGAAATGATTCATTCTGGCATATGTGGGCCCATGTCTTCACCTTCCTTGAGTTGTTGTTTGTACTATATATTGTTCATAGATGATTACTCTCGCAAATCTTGGATTTACTTTCTAAAGGTTAAAAGTGAAACTTTTGACAAGTTCGAGGAGTTCAAGGCTCTAATTAAAAACCAGACTCGAAGATACATCCATATATTGAGGTCAGACAATGGAGGTGAGTTTGAATCTAATGAGTTTGATGATTTTTGCTGAGAAGCAGGAATCAAGTGGGAGCTAACAGTGCCATACAACCCTCAATAGAATGGGGTTGCAGAAAGGAAGAATAGAACTATATGCGAAACTACCAAAGCTATGTTGTGTGACCTCGATCTTCCTTTATTTTTGTGGGATGAGGTTGCTTGTACTGCTGTTTACATTCAAAACATAAGCCCTCATGCCATCTTGGGGGAAAAGACTTCATAAGAAGTATTCACAGGAAAGAAACCCGCAGTTGATCACCTGAGGATCTTTGACACTCCTGTATATATTCATGTGCCAAAAGAAAAGAGATCTAAGCTAGAGCCCTCTGGAAAGAAAGGCACATTTGTTGGATAGAGTGAAAGCTCGAAAGATTACCGCATTTATGTTCCTGGACGTTTACATTGAAGTTAGTAGAGATGTGATTTTCCACGAGGAAGCTGTGTTCTGCCAAGCAAAAGAGCTTTCAAAAGATACAGAAGAATCTCCCTTCGAAATTCCAGATTCTCCTCATTAGAATCAGAAGGATTAGCTGAATAACTACTTGAGGCTCCTCCCTCCAAGAGAAGACTTGCTTGGTTTCAAGAAACATTGCAAGAAGGTGAGAAGCACAAAGCTCCTCCTGGAACCTTCAGAGAAAGCATAAAGCCCTAGAAGTACTCGGGTCTTATGAGCAAGCTCATTGATGTAGAACCTTCTACATATAAAGAAGCAACAAATCTACAAGTATGGAATGATGCCATGATCGAAGAATATAATTCAATTATGAAAAATGATGTGTGGGAAGTTGTCCCTAGACCAATAGGGAAGTCTGTGGTAATGTCTAAATGGATTTACAATTCAAGCATGCCGTTGATGGCAGCATTGAAAAATATAAAGCTAGATTTGTAGCTTGTCGCTTCTCTAAAAAAGAAGGCATAGACTATGACGAAACTTTTTCTCATGTCGCCAGATATACCACCATCAGAATAATCATCTCTCTCGCTACTGTGTTTGTATGGAAACTCCACCAAATGGATGTAAAGACAACTTTCCTAAATGGACAAATTAAAGAGGAAGTCTACATTGAACAACCGGAAGGCTTTGTGACTCATGGGGAGAAGTCTAATGTGTGTAAACTGAAGAAAGCCTTATATGGGATCAAATATGCCCCAAGAGTTTGGTATGCAAGAATTGATAGCTATCTTCATAGCTTGGGGTTCTCCAAAAGTATTGTTGACTCCAACCTGTACTTTAAGGTTGTTCATAATCATCACTTGATCCTAGTTCTGTATGTGGATGACTTGTTCCTTACTAGAGAGGAACATCTGATAGCTCAATGTAAGAGGGAGCTCACCTCTGAATTTGAGATGAAGGATCTGGGTCTGATGCACTATTTTCTTGGCTTAGAGGTCTGGCAAAAGCCAAATGAGATCTTCCTGTCACAAGGAAAGTATGCACTCAATGTCTTGCAGAGATTTGGAATGCAAGACTGCAAGCCCATGAGCATACCCATGACGAAAAACTTAAAGAAGTCACGTGACTCAACCACTTGTTCAAAAGCTGTGGATCTTACTTAGTATCGACAACACATTGGATCCTTGATGTATTTAGTGCATACGAGACCAGATATTTGTTACACAGTGAATGCATTGAGTCAGTTCATGTCCGAACCGAAGCACATACACTAGGTAGCTACTAAACATGTGCTCAAATATGTGCGAGGTACTATTACGTATGGGCTCAAGTATCCTCCAGCAGTGGAGTACTGTTAGTTGGATATGATGACTCTGATTGGGATGGTAGTGCAATAGACCGGAAAAGCATATCAGGTTACTGCTTCAGTATGGGATCGAGAGTGATCTCTTGGTCCACCAGGAAACGAGGTTCCATAGCTCAGAGCACAGCTGAAGCTGAGTATATTGCTGCCAGTGATGCCTACAGAGAAGTAGTATGGCTTAAGAAACTTCTCTCTGACCTATTTGGTGGAAAGCTTGAGTCAACTATTATTCATTGTGATAATCAGAGTTGCATAAAGATTTCAGAGAAACCCTGAGTTCCACGACAAATCAAAACACATCGAAATGAAGTATCACTTCATCAAAGACTTAGTTCAATGAGATACCCTAAAGCTTGAGTATATTCGTATCGATGAACAAATTGCAGACATTTTGACCAAGCCTCTGACATCAACAAAGTTTGTGTACTTTCGTGACAAGCTTGGCATTACAGAGAATACCTCTATCGCTAAGAGGGAGTGTTGATTTTTCCTAAGCAACATTGAGAGCCATTCTATGGGAGAATGGAGGCACCTAGTCAGTAACCAGGAAATCAACCCAGTCTGGGACTAGGACCTTAGCCTAGGGCTGAGGGACATTCTCTGGGAGAATGAAGGCACTTGGTTAGTTATTAGGAAATCAACCTAGTTTGGGTCTGGGACTTTAGCCTGAGGCTAAGGGCTATTCTCTGGGAGAATGGAGGTACCTAGTTAGTTACCAAGAAATTAACCCAGCTTGGGACTGGGACTTTAGCCGAGGCTGAGGCTCCTAGTCAGTTACCAGGTCATCACCATAAGCCCTAGACTGGGTCTAGGCAAGCTATGCACTCCTCTCCTTGATCTATTGGCTATGAGACCTTCTCCAGGGAGTAGTTACCCTTGGTTGAGAGACCTAACACTTGATCTTTGTGGAAACGAGGAGAACAAGATAAAGCATTTAATAATCCTCCTTATTTATGAAGATGCACTTTGAGTGGGCATGAATGGACCATGGGGACTTTGAAGAACTCTTGAAATGACTTGTTGTGGTCACAAAATCACTTGAAGGAGCAAGTAACCCTAGCACAACTTGTATTGGTCTAAGTGACCATCAAATGAAGGTCCAAGTGTCTCAAAGACAAAGACTAAAAGACCAATGAACCACAAAAGATTAAAAGTTAATGGTCAAAGATGAAAAAGAATGAAAGCCCTTAGGCCAACCTCCTAATTATGTGGAAACACCTTATGTTTGATAGACTATAAATAAAGAAGCATTTCAAATGTTTTCTTCATCATCCAAGATCATCACTCACTTCTCCAAAAGAACTAGATGCGTTTATCTGTTGAGCTCTCCTTCTCCTATCGCAACTCTCCAAGGGATAAGGACAAATCATCTTCTGCTCTTTTAAGTCTCGGTGACTATTTGTTGGTGTATATTTTCCTTCTCCCTAATGTGACATGTCTCGGCAGTCACTAAGGCTCTTTTGTTATGCCCTCTTCCTTCACAGCAACACCAACAAGAGGCTACTACCTTCACGACTTCCATATCTGGGTGCACCCAAGCCTGTTAGGGCTGTCATACATCCACCCAAGCTTTACTAGGGCTCTTCTTTGTGCATCCAAGCCCTGTTAGGGCTGTCCTACAATAACAACAGCTCACGGTGGTAGCTGCCAACAATCATGGTGGTGGCAACAACACCCTCGGTGGCATCAACAGGTCATCAACAACCCAAGCAGGTACACGGTAACAGTCCACATTGCAGCAGCAGGGTGAATACAGTCCACGGTGGCAGCAGTGAACAATGAGCCTACTAGGGCTTCCTCAGATTGGAAGAACACAGGTTGTAAAAGCTTGGTTGATTTTTATCTACATTCATCTCAGAGTTCTGTGAACAAATTGATGTAACTATCTCTGCTCATGTACAAACTCAGTCATCTCATTTAGAGGATGAATTATTAATGATTTGGGGTTTTTTTCTTTAAAAGGTTTCCTCGTGAAAAATCTTGTGTTCAATTGTGTGGATGATTGCTTTACTGCTATAAATGTTTTACTATTGTTAAAATCTCAAGTACTATCTCTATTACAGTCTCCAAATTTTTTAATTATCATACACATGTTAAATTTCAACAATCCATTCCTTCTTCATTGTTGCTTCTTCACAACAAGTAGGTTCTTCATCAACAAGGTTGCACATTAAGGCCACATAACTGGAGTATGGCCTTGGTCTCTTGCTTTCTCTGAGGGCTCCTTTTGGAACACCATACTTTTTCGCATCTTGAATTATTTCACGAGCCTAAGCTAGTCTTCTTTTGCGTATGGTCATTTCATGGGGTGTCTCCATATGTCTTTAAGGCTTTTTCATGTCATGGTCTTCCAACATATGCTCTTCTTCGACATCTATAACCGGTAATCTGAGATATTCTTGTGAAGTATGACTGCATAGTTTTTGCATTCTATATCTTCACACTCTTGAGTTGATTTCCCAAGGTCATTCTTCTGTTGATGTTCTTTCCTTCAAATAGAGTGGACAGTGCATCAAACATTTCTTTTGGGGTCTTCTTTGAAGGCACTCGATGGATCAAGTGATCCTTGATGGAATTAGCTATGATCCTCTTAGCCCTTATCCTATCCTTCTTGTGCTTTGACTGGGTTTCATCTCCTTCTGGTTCTTGAACTTCTTTTATGTAGCCTTCAAGGTCATGTTCTTCAAGAATGAGCACGACTCTATATTTCCATGCTCTTAAATTCTTAGCTCCCTCAAGCTTTTCATCAAGCTTGGTACTGGTTGTCATCTTTTGAAGACACTCGAAGGATCAAGTGATCCTTGATGGAATCAACTATGATCCTCTTAGCCCTGATCATATCCTTCTTGTGCTTTGATTTGGCTTCATCTCCTTCTGGTTCTTGAACTTCTTCTTTTATGTAGCCTTCTAGGTCATGTTCTTCAAGAATGAGCTTGACTCTATATTTCCATGCGCTTAAATTCTCAACTCCTCAAGCTTTTCATCAAGCTTGGTACTGGTTGTCATCTTTTATAAAATGAGAACCTCGAATGGAAATATGGGAAATAAAACTTAACAACAAGAATGCTTTTTTGGAGACTGCTTCTGGTTGACTTAGGGTTTGATAGAGAAACCCTAATTTTTCAACTGTGGTCACTTGCAAATATGATTGGATAGAAAGATGCACCTCCTCAAGGCGAGTTGACTAGTCTACTCCTTTTTTCGAATTTGTGGACAAAACTTCAAAACACTTGATGCCCTAGTTTTCCCGGCAGTAGTGATAGGTAAAAAATTGAAAATCCACAAAACCAAACACTGTTTCGATAGAAAAATATGCCCTCCTAGGGCAAGTTAGATGGTCCTCCTTTTTCAACTGATCTATGGAGGGAGTTGCCCGAAATAGTAAACCCTAGCTTCTGTACAATGACTTCTTTCAGGTTGGCTCTTATACCATGTTAGATTTTAATGGTTATAACTTGTAACATAATAATGGGATCACTGAAAGAAAGACAAGTACAATAGCACAAAAAACACAAAGATTTATCCTGGGAGACCCTCTTGGGGGAGGAAACCCAACAAAACTTCCTCGATATAAAATTCAACCATGTACATTGAACAACCCCAAGAACAAGACTAGCAACTTCCTCTCTCTAGTAGACTCCTTCACTCTCTCTCTTGTGCACTTGCTTGAGTGAGATGTGTGTCTAAATGAGGGAGGTGCCTCACCTATTTATACTCATCAAGTGAGTGACATCTTAACTTAACTAGGTCGACTTGTTGCTCTAAACAGGGACGACTTACCTAGGGAGACTCAAAATAACTTTTATATAATATTCTTGTTGGTACTATTGGCCCGGCTTACAATAGAGGTTTTACCTTAAGACTTTTACATGACCAATTACATGAAGGATATTTCTTGAAGTAGGAATAATCATAATGTAATAAAAGTACAATAGAATATCTTCCGAAGTTACATTTCTTTAACACAGACCAAACATTCCAACTACTAAACCAAATGAAATAAATGAGGTGGTCAAAGCCACATATACAAGTCTCCATGAGAGAAAGAATAGTGCACCTCCATCAAATGAGGGACCAATGACAGGTCAAGACCAATTATGTAGACTCCAAAGGTTTGTCAGGTGTATTGCTCCAAGAGATCAAGTTTAATAAGCAATGAATGACCATAGATCTAGGGTTTGATCACCTAGATCTCCTCCAAAACCAAGAAACGTCCATAATAAATGCAATATAATAACCCCAAAGTGGACCATATCATCATAAATGTGGAATAAACATCTTGTAAGGTGGAATGCTCCAATAGATAAGGCATAAATACATGTGCTAACCAAGCTCCAGGCGGAGCACTCCATGAGTCAAGGTTATGAATGAGTCAAAGGTGCACCTAGAAATGGATGCTCCACTAAGTAAGACATGAATAATTGTGTAACCAATCCTCCATGAGTGGGTGCTATCTTCCTTTTGACCTCATCAAGTGGTCAAATTGTAAAGAATGTGAAATAAACACCCTCCACCAAAAGATTTCTATAGAATAACCAACTTATCAACCTCCATTGCTACCTCATCAATGGATATGCAAGAATATAGATCCATGAACCAAGGAGAAGATCAAACCCAAGAGTAAGTTGTCCAAAATAGATGATGAATCCCATGAGGAAGGGAAGAATCCCTTCTACAATCCATGAAAATGCCTCCACAAGTGCTAAGAGAGGGAAACAAGTGGAGCATTCCTCAAACAATGATGGATAACAGTGCCAAAATGTCATCCATGTGGTAGAAAACACATTATACAATTGAGCTAGACCTATATACTCAAAATGAGAACTCTAGCCATAAAAACCGATATTTTTGCATCAAAAATACCAAAGAGTGGTGCTACCGGTAGAACCTCTTTTTTTTCAAAGGATACAGTTACAACTTTTTTGAAACCTTCGCAGGTGCCATCATAACCGTATATTGACCCCCAAATTGAAAATGCATGCTATCAATAGCACCCCTTTTTGGGGGGGTTAAATTGCATCTTGTTTGAAACCTTGGCCTTAACAGCTCGCATCATTGCAATCAAAACCATAAAATTATATCTTGCTTGAAACCGTGGCCCGTAGGTGGTGCTACCATGACACCCTCGTTTTTCTTTTCGAGGTTAAAGTTACAACTTGTTTGAAATTGTGGCATTAACAACTAACACCATTGCAATGAAATTGCAAAAATCAACCCCCAAATCAAAAAGAGTTGCTACCAGTAGCACCCCTTGCTTTTTTGGGTTACAATTCTAGGCATTTGGTGTCACAAATTATACCTACAACAGGTCTAACTCGTATAGGAATTTCGTCAAACACTTAGCCAAACTCTAATTTCAGTCTCCAATAAAACTTAAACAGTAATGCATTTAAACCCGTCACATTCTACTATATTTCATGAGCAGAAACACAAAAGACTAAGAACTTGCAACATAAATAAATGAACAGTAAACCCACATTCAACCAGTCATTTGACACAGATTTTATGGGCAATTCCCCTAGAAAAACCCGAAGGGAAAACCAGTCATAAGAGAGAAATTATATTAACGAGCTCCCAGGAAATAAATTTATGAGTTTATAGCAATACAATCAGAATTTATTATAGCTCTATACTTATCTCGATTTATGTTGCTTAACCTCGATTTATGTGCCAGCAAAGAGTACAATTGTACAGCCTATCTCACTCTCAACTGTGCCTCAAAAGTTGTGCCAGATTTATGTACGATACAAGAAAGCATAGTATGACCCTGTAGTAATAAATACACCTTCTAGAAAATCATGCCACTCATTGTCTCAATTTTTGTGCATTAACACATTGTTTTATGACCCTCAAATCTATAGTACGACCCTCATAAATGTGTTTTATGGATTGCCAATTAAATGTCGTATCTTTCTTGGGATGCATGCCCACTATTCCCCTTGGGATTTGTGCCCTCACTACTGCTCATTCTCTTCCTCCTTTCAGCGCTTCACCAAAAACTTTCTCTTGAATAATGTGTTTAAACTCTCCTAGAATTATCCTTTTATTAATTGAGAGGATAACTTTGTCACTTCATCTTCCAAGTGACTTTGTCTCTTCATCTCCAAGTAAAAGGATGAGTCAAATTTCACTTAATGAATTTGAAAAAATCATTTTCGCTCACCAATTAAATAAAAAGTCACATTAATTTTATAACACTAAAGTTAATGTCTAAGAAAGTCGCTTAGGTCCTTTCTACATGCCTAGACACCAAGACTATGTAGAAGAGCTCCCAAGCTATAAAATCTAACACTCCCTCTTAACAAGGGAGGTCCTTCTGGAACCTCCACCTAGATCTGTCTCCAACCCCATCGCTCCACCTACTGTTGTAGTTGCTCCCTCTGGACCAAAAGGCCTCTCTGCCACCTGCATTGGAATCTATGTTGAAGATCGGTTCTTGCAAAACATGCTTCTAGGAGTCTCCTCAAACTCCTAAGCATCCAATAGAGTCATCTCGTAACAATTAAGTCTCCTGACAGTTTTGGTTGAAGCTTCACAACCAATTGTCCCAAGTACTGACATGAACCCTTAATCCAAGATCCCCTTGGACCCAACCACAAGTTGTTCAACAACCTGTACGGTCTTCCTTGTCTAACACCAAGCATTTGTGTTGTGTCTAGGGTAGCTCCCTCTAGATATATAAGTACCTCTCCCCTCTGGAGCACCACGCTATATCCCTCATCCTCCAAAGTTGAAATAGAGAGAAAATTTACCTTCAACTCCGGTACAAACTGTTGATTTTTTTGAGCAGCATCGAGAGCCCTTCTCTTAGGAGAATGGGACCACCTGGTCTGGGACCATGGTGAAGACTCAACCCAGTGTTGAATGGTAGATATCTGGTCTAGGACCATGATATAGACCCAGCGCTACCCTGGGTAGACTCAACCTGGTGTTGAGTAGACATTTGGTTCGGAACCACGATGTAGACCAGTCTAGTACTGGTAGACTCAACTTAGTTCTGAGTATCCATTCTCTTGGAGAATGAAGGCACTGTAAGCCCTAAACTGGGTCTAGGAATGTGTGGCACTCTGACCCTTGATCTATGGGCTTGGTGTGCTTCTCCAAGGATTAGCTACCCTTGGCTAAGTTACCCTAGTACCAGATCTAGGTGTCACACAGAGTGTGAGATAAAAGCATTAGTAACTCTCTTGGTTTATGATGATGTACTTTTGGAATAAAAAAGGACCACAGGTAATGACCACAGGGGCACTTGGAAAAAGGCCAAAGTCAAAAGTCAAAATAAATAAAGACTTTTGTACCACAAGAAAAGGACCACAAGTGGAAGTAAAAAATAAATAAGGACTTTTGGTAAAAGTCAAAGATAAATAAAAAGACTTTTGGTAAGAAGGTAAAAGTGAAATTAGGAAAAGATTAAAATATTATTATTTTTATCTTTCCTAATTTTGGTCCACTTAACAGGTGATGAAGGCTATAAAAGAAGATCAAGTCTTCTCTTTATAATACACAAGTTTTCCTACACAAGAAAAGCTGCTATTTTACTGAAGCCTTCATTGAAGATTGTCTTTGCCCCAGCTAGGGCATCCATTCTTAGCAAACCCTCAGCTACGGTTTTATTAGAAAATCAATCTTCAACATTGTGTGGACAGCCACCTTCAGCATTTCGTTTTTGGGGCAACTTTTCTCTTTTCCGGGCAGCCATCTTTTCTCTCTCTCTCTCCTCATGGGTTGTCTGTTTTTCTTCTCTCCGGGCAAGTGTGAAGGCTTGGCCTCTTTTCTCAGCATCAAGGGTAGGCCTTTAGAGGGCCCAACCCTATAGGCACCCTCGGCCAACCCTTGGGTTGCCTAAGGTAGGCTCTAACAGGGTTGCCGTGGCCACGGGCAGAGGAAGGAGACCAGGGGCAGCAGAGAAAAGGCAATCGGGTAGTCAACGGGTAGGTAAAGTAGTCAACAAGCAGTAGTAAACCCAAATCCGTACAGATCCGTATGGCTGTACAATTGTATGACATCAAGGTACAGTCAGTGAGGTATTTTCAGATTTGACTAATGCAGTTTGTCTTTTTTGGGCAAGAGAGAGAAAAATCTTAGTTTTTTCTGAAAAAGCCCTAAATTGGTAAATTTTGTAATTCTGGAAATTTTGGGTAAAATTATCAGTCTGATTTTTACTGATAAATTTTACAGTTACTGTGGGTAAAATCCAGATTTGGATTTGAGGAACATTTTGAAGAATTTCCTAAGTCATCTCATTTACGAGATGAGCTATTAATGCTTTTGGGGTTTTTGTCCTTTGAAGGTTTCCCCACTGAAAAATCTTGTGCCCATTGTGCTGATGTGATGAATGTGTTTTTACTGCACTGCTGATCTGTGTAAGTTTATTTGCAAATTTTTAAAGTTATATGCTAATGCTAAAATTCAACACAAACAACACCTCCACCACCTTCAGAGACCCTCCTGACTCTAGCTGGAATCTCACACATCCAACCCCCTTCACTACATGCATGGTGTTGACCCCCCTATCCGCATAACAGTTTGAGTCTATCTCTGAAACACTAAGGAGCATCGACCTCATTCCCGTCATATGCTGAGATGAACCACTGCCCACAACCCATGCTCCAATGTCCTCAAGCCATGCACTACCACTGCTTGAAAGACAAGAGACCAGAGAAAATTCCTTCTCAAACTTCTTTGCAAAGTCCTCAATCTTAGTTGATGTCATTGTCTTTGTCTCATCCTTTCCCTTCTTTTTGTTTGGACATTGACTCGTATAGTGGCCAGTCTCGTGACATGCAAAGCATTTCACTTTGCTCATGTCCTTCTTCTGTTCACCTTTCGAGCTAGACCCACCACCGAGGCCTTTGTTGCGCCTCTGCTTGCTCTTCTTTGTAAGAGCAACATTCTTCTCATCATTCCCATGCAGTTGGCCTGTGTAGATGGAGCTAAGTCTCAGCTCTCCCTGTACAAAATCATCTCAAAGTCTAGTGCATGTAGGCATGTTCTCTCTGGAAACAATTGCACACACAAAGTCTTGCCATGGTTGTTTGTAGCCATTCAAGGAATTCTAACCAACTTTGCTTCTTCCACTTTCTCGCCAACAACACCCAACTCATCACATACCTGTGAAATTCGGGTAAGGTAGATGTGACATTTTCCATCTTGATCATCTTAGTGTTCCTTAACTTCTCCCTCAAAACCATTTTCCAGTTTTGATTATCACTCTGAAACAACTTTATCAAGGCTGCCCACATGTCAAAGGAATTCTTCTTACTGCTCACATGAGGTATCAGGTGGTCTTTCACTGTATCAAGAAAACCCTCACATTTTTCTTGTTATATTCATCCAATTCATCAACAATAGTGGGAATCATGACAACTTCTTTGGTTACTTCCCATAAGTCAAATTCTACTAGGAGTAAAGTCACCCTCTCCTTCCATGGAATGAAGTTGGATTCAACCTCAAGCTTGTCCTCAAACCATACAAGTTACAGACATTTTCACAGACGAACAAGAAATAAGCCCAAATCTGCTAGGTGACAAAATATCAGTAAATCCCTCGCTGCCCTCTGTGTGTTATCTATTGGTTATCATTGTTCAAAATCAGAACCCTATCTCTGATACCATGTTAGAAATTATGCTACAAACTAGTCCAACTCTTATAAGAATTTCCTCAAACACTTAGCCAAACTCTGATTTCAATCTCCAATAAAACTTCAACGGTAATGCATTTAAACTCAACACTTCTTCTGTATTTCGTGAGCAAAAACACAAATGACTAAGAACTTGTAGTGAAAATAAATGAACAGTAAGCACACATTCAACCAATCATTTGACCTAGAGATTTTCTAAGCAATGCCCTTGGAAAAACCGCAACGGGAAAACCAGTCACAAGAGAGAAATTTTATTAATGAGCTCATGGGAAATAAATTTATGAGTTTACAACAATATAATCAGTATTTATTACAACTCTACCTTAACCTCGATTTATGTGCCTTAACCTTGATTTCTATGCCAGCAAAGAGTGCGGTTGTACGACCTCTTGTACAGCCTATCTCACTCCCAACTGTGCCTCGAAAAATGTTCTAGATTTCTATACGGTACAGGAAAGTACAGTACATCCCTGCAGCAATAAATGCACCTTCTAGAAAAGTGTGCCACTTACTGTCTCGATTTTTGTGCACTAATTGTTGTACGGCCCTCAAATATGCAATACAACTCTCATAAATGTGTTGTACGAACTATCAATTAAATGCTATAGCTTTCTTGGGATGCATGCCCACTATTCTCCTAGGGATTTGCGCCCTCACTGCTGCTGCTCTTCCTTTCAACTCTACACCAAAAACTCTCTTGAATAATGTGTCTAAACTCTCCTAGAATTCTCCTTTTACTAAGTGAGAGAATGACTTTGTCACTTCATCTTCCAAGTGACTTTGTCTCTTCAACTCCAAGTCAAAGGATGAATCAAATTTCACTTAATGAATTAAAATTATTTTCACTCACCAATGAAATAAAAAGTTACATTAACTTTATAACACTAAATATAATGTCTAGGAAAGTCACTTCGGTCATTTCTATGATTGAAATGAATACAAATATAGAAAGGCCCGTATGTTAAATATTTAATCTAATGCAATAGGATCACTTAAAGATAAACAAGCACAACATAAAATAGAGACACACAGATTTATTTTGGGAAACCCTCTCTTGGGAAAAACCCAGGAACTTCTTATGTATAGATTTGTCGCTAAGTACAATGTCGAAGAAAGATAGAAAACAAAGAGATAAGATATCCTTTGCTGCTTCTTCTTTTCTCTACTGCAGAGAACTTGTCTTCCTTCACTTTGGAGCGAACTTGTTTGAGTAACTTGTGTGTCCAAATGAGAGGTGCGCCTCTCCTATTTATACTGCTCAAGTGGGTGACCTTTTTAGTATTTACTAAGTAGGGCCGACTTCTTAGCCTCAGTGGGCCAACCTATCCTAGGGAGACTCAAAAATATTTTCAATGACAATTCTTTTGGGGACTATTTCCCCTACTTACAGTTAGGGTTTACATTGATTCTTTCAATGACGTTTTACATGACCAAATACAATGATGACATCTCTCGAAGGAGGAATAACAAAGGTAAAATAATAATATAATAATAATACAACAAATGAAGAACAAGAATATCTTCAGAAGTCACATTTTCAACAACACTCCCTCTTAACAAGGAAGGTATTCTTCCGACATGGTCTTCACCACTACTGGACACTATCATCACTGGACATCATCACTACCGCGGCAACTCTCATCTCATCGACCATTGACTAGTGACATCTCTCAAATCTATATGTCATAAGAAGTTCTATAGAGCCAACCTTTCTTCATGATACCCCGATTCATATATATATATATATATATATATATATATATAGATAGTAATATGAATGAGATGAATACAAATATAAAAAAGGCCTATATATAATCATTAAAGGGCACCTTAGTGACTCTTCATAAAGAGTTGTAACCTTTAATAATAATTATTAATTTAATCTATTATTTATTATCAACTATTATTAATTATTTTGTGTTTCTTGATATATTTTATATTCATAACAACCTTACTTCCAGGAGGAGCATTGTGCATCTCGAAGGAGGGCATGAATTCCTAGACAACATGGGGTTGTTTGGATCCTTGGATGGCGGTTTGGAGTTAGGTTAGAGACACCTGGATTGTAACAATGTTCATGCAAGGGCAGTGTAATGGAACACATGGTTTAAGTGCAATCGAGTCCATGTGGGCCTTTGATAGAGAGGTGTGGATACACCTCGTGAAGCTTTATTAGATTGTAGCATGGCATGTGTACCCTTGGAGTGGAGCACTTCACTTGTGTTGGCTTACATGAGTTTATTGTAGATTGCTTGTAACGGCATTTGGCCCACATTGTTTGGCCTCGCTTACATAGCATAGATGAAGGAAAGAATCCTTTCATCATCATGATCATCACACTCTTTTTTTGTACTAAGCTTCTTGGAGGAAGTCGCTAGGGTTCATGAGGAAACCATAGGAGTTATGAAGTTTAAAGAGTACGTCTTGGCGCGGAGCTTGATCCATGTGGGGTACTAGGGTTTACTCATGAGAAGAAGGCATTGATTATGATCACTCATTCTTATATCTTTGTTTTACTTGATCTCTCTTTTGGAGTCGCTAGGGTTACATGATTTTCTTGGAGCATCTTGAAGTCTAGGGTTAGGGTTTCATTGCCTGGAGGTATAAGATTAGATTTTTGTGATGAAACCCTAGAGTTTTATTAGTGAAAAAAAAGGCAGAGGACCTCTTGCCTGGGAGGACTTGTTTGAGTGATCAATCATCATGCATGTTGGAGCTGCATGGTTGAGCTAAGGTTTTCATTTTTTTCCCTAGCTAGGGTTTTGAAGAGCTAGTGGATTGTACTAACCTTGTAAGGCTATGGTATATACAACAAGTTCATCGTGTGTATATTAATGAAGTTTTCACTGTCCACAACTTGTCTAAATTGCAGATTTGATTTCCAGCAATGTATTTTCTTCATGAATTGTAATTTACAACTATAATGTCTTATTGATTTGACGTAAGTAAAGGAAAATTTTGTTGAGTGATATGAGAGATCATAATTGAAGAAGTTAGGGTTGTTTTATTGCTGTAAAAAAGTGAATTTTCACATCTGGTTTATGCATGATCATTGATAAGACTGCTCTAAAGCGCTCAAACTTGTCTAGTCACTTTGGTATCTTTTCTCCTTGGGTTGCCTAGAAGATTGGACTGTTTAGAGTTGAAATATTATTCTCTTTCCACTATGTTTTATTCTATATTTCATGACAGTCCCAAGGCCGGAAATTCACAGGTTAAAACCCGGGAAATCTCTAGTTATAGAGGTGAAATTTCTGTTTTGCTTTAAAGTCTGAGAAATCAGAAATTTCGAAATGATCTAGTGGCGATGTAGTGGTTTTTCCTTCTGAAGTGGTAGTCATAGCAATTTCTAACGAGATGATTAACAATAGACATGGTAAATGATATTTTATGTGCATTATCTATCATAATAAAATAGAAAGTCCCAACCTAGAGTTGCAATTGTGGCCTGGAACTAACTGTTTCTCAAGAGTTGACAGTGGTATTGTGGATACTAATTCTGATTATATTTTTGAGATGAACATCAGTTCGATTAGCCAAAGTTAGTGAGTAGCAGGCAGGGTACATAATTATTATGATCCTTTCACCTATGGTGGATGTTTTTTTTTGAAGTACTCACGGGGGATTTGAACTCGTAATCTTCTATTTACAACTTCTCATCTCAATTACCCATTACCAGTTGCTCTGACCCCCATGGGATACCTGTGGTGGATGGTTGTTAATGAAGCATTTTGGTATTTAATTTTGTACACATTATTATTAGATATTATTGCAAACTTGTGAATCAGAATTTATGAGCATGGATTTTTTGGTGTTTTACTCTGCCAAATTTCAGTGTTTAGGTGCAACTTCCCAATTGCAGCTAAAATGCTATATAGACCAATTATGTTTTTTGGAGTATTTTGTTGCAATGATGTGATAATAGTTGAAGGTTTTGAATCTATTATGACTAAATTCCTTTTGAGAATGCTCCCATGCTCCTCTACTTAGTTGTAATTTGAGATGTTTGAACTCGGTTATAGTTGTGCACGAAACTTGTAATGTTTCTACAAAATGCATTTCTCATGATTCCATATTTGGTAAGAGGGACAAAATAATGATCATATTTTTATCTGCTATTTGATTTGTTTCTCTATCAGGAAAATATACAATGTCGTTGATGATGATGCAGCTCCTCGTGCAGAAGTCTTTTCCTTTGCAAAGTCCTTGCTGGAGGAAAAGTGGCCATGCAAACAATTGGAATCTATTGAAACAGGAACTCCAACAGGGAACACCAATGAAGAAATAAATAATTATACAAGTATTGCAGAAAAGAGGGTTTCCAATAGACGAATGAAGGATGAGCTGAAAGTGAAACTGCTTTACCCAAGCTACAAGTCGGGTTTGGGGAGTATTATAGAAAGTATGGATAGCTGCCCATTTTGATTGAATTATTCATTGACAATGGCAATTTTATGATCAAACTGATTGTTTTTTATCACAAGGCTCCCGTGATTTTCAGGTAAACCTATTCACGAACCACAAAGATCAGGGGCTGCAGAGATTGATTTGCAGGTTTAGCAAAGATCAGGGGCTGCAGAGATTGATTTGCAGGTTTTGTTAAAGAAAGAAAATGTCGTCTTCACCATTTATGAGGTTGTGCATAGGAAGATGATACAGAGGATCATATTAGTGATATAAAATATGGACATCAGAAAGTAACGTTAGTCCTTTCCAACGGATTCTCAGCGAAACCCATCCTAATAATTCTTAAAAAGAACAAAAAATTACCTCAAAGTGTGGTGCAACATATCTTGTCCAAACAGTTGCGTGCATCCATCCATCATGTAAGGTGTATTAATCGGCAAGAAATATTTAGCATGCTGCAGAGCATTTAATGCGGCTGCAGCAGGCTTGATGACCGTTGGATCTCGAGCAGCTCAAGATCCAACCAACAGTCATCAAGCTATCAAGCTTGATGTAGCCGCATTAAATGCTCTGCAGCATGCTAAATATTGTTTGCTATATTAATTTTTGTGAAAGCATGAATAGACTCTTTCATGTCATCATCAAGCGAAAGGGAGTGTGACAAATATTGGTCTGATTATTGAATAAGTTTTTTATTCACATTCTTTGGTGGTTATTTAACCTAATGAAAGTTTTGACATTTAACCTCCGCCGTCGGATTTCATTTTTCTATCCTTTTGTTAACTTTGAATATCGTCCTCCGGGACCATTTTGAAGCCATGGTTAATAATTAGCAAAACTGGGAAAGTTGGAAGTACACATTCTCTCTTTGCAAAAATGGAAGTGTAAGTTTTTCTTGCACGCAAATAGAGATGGCTTCTGGTGGCTGTTCCAGGTGGCGTGTCAATGAATATAATTGTAAAACAAGATGTTCTAAAATTAATCATTCAATTGTATCCCTTTCTTCTTGCCCATCCACCCATTATTTTGCTTGTTTGAAGTTATCTTACAGTGGCCTTGTGTGGACATTATGACATGTATTTGTTTCATATAGTATCGTGAGACTTGCAACTCAACAAGTAATGTGGTAAACCAAAGCATTATATAAGGCCAAGAAATTTGTTGCGAGGCTCCTGAAAAAGTAGCCTAACCAAGTTTGATAATGAACTTCCTTATGTAGAATTTAACCATTGATTTTTGCATTTCTAAGAATGACTATGCTAGTGTTGTAGAAAAATTGTATTACCATGCTTTGGTGGGTTATTATATGGGTCAAATCCCTGTGAGGTGTTATCTACGATTGGATTATAGAAAGTTAGGATTATTATCATTAAAATGTTTTTGGAATTATAAATATTATTAAAGGTTTCATATAGCATTGTGAGACTTGTAACTTGCTATTGCAAGTAATGTGGAAAACCAAAGCACTATAGAATGCCCAAAATTTTACCCCAAGGCCCTTGGAAAAGTAGTATATCTAAGTTTGATAATGAATTTCTAGATGTAGAATTTAATTGTTGATATTTGCATTTCTAAAAATGACTATGCTAGTGTTGTATAAAAGTTGTATTACCATGTTTTGTGGGTTATTATATGGGTCAAATCCATTTGAGGTGTTATTTTAAAATTGGATCATAGAAAGTTGGGATTTTGTCATCATTAAAATGTTTTTTTAGAAATATAAACATTACTAAATGTTTACTTTCATTTTACTTTATTGATCATCTAAATTTTGTTTAAGTTCTTAAAAGGGGGCAAGGAATGCATTAAAGAACCTTGGTCATCTTTACCTAGTGGGAGGGGTCCTTGAACAATCAACCAAGTTCATTTTCTAGTTTGGGTGGAATCTTCCATTGTGACAACGCATTGTAAAGTTGTCCCCAATATGGTAATATGTATACACACACACACACACACACACACACACACATCCCTTGCGAGCTCCTACTTCCAGACCTTAAAAGAAAACACAATAGTTGATCTTCTTTAATGATCCTAGAGATTCTGTTACCACAATAATTGATGAGGAGGTTCACCCAAAGGTGTTGCATCATTTTGTCAATTGTTGCTTTTAGTGTCAAAGTCCTAACCATAAACTAAGGACTATCCTTACGAGGCCCCAAGACCACTAAAACTTTTAGTTTTGCTCTAACCCCTAGGAAAAAGTACAAAAAACAACTTAAATACTGGGAAGATTGCACTAGGGTAGTTGGTAAGAAGTCGTTTATGTTGGCTACTTTTAATTATCCCATCTCTCAAAAGAAGGATAAAAGAAAGATTATGGCCCAATTAGGTCCCAATGACTCATGTCCTTAGAGGGTTGGGATAAAGCAAATTGCCTAATGAAGGCCTCAAGTCTTACTCTAGGTAGACACATACACAAGCTTTAGGATTCTTAGGGTAAAAGGGAAAGCCTCCTATACATGGTTCAGGACATGCTCCTATACTATTAATATCTTTTAGAGTGCGTATTTCCACAATTGGACATATTTTGTTGTCTTATGGAATTCATTGTTGAGTTTAACTATACTGATGTCTAGAGTGGACACTCCACCCACCATCAGTGGGATGTTAAAAGCTTCATGAAGCATAGAAAAGAATGAGGCTAAGGTGAAATAAATAGTAGATAAATAGTGATCGTCGAGGATTAGTTAGGGTAGTGGGAGGAGTTAAATTAAAATGGGAAAGGATAAGGACGAAAAGATAAATAAATGGATATTTTAGTAAAATGATAATGGGATAGATGCTTACCAAAAACTTGATAAGAATGAGAATGAGGATTAGGTGAAAATAGGAGATACATGTAATGACAAAGGTAGATTAGTTAGGATTGGAGAGTGGAAACAAATTAAAATAAGAAAGAAAAGTATGAAAATATAAAGAAATGAATAAAATAATAAATTAAAAATAGGACAAGTGTTGAGAAGATAAGAAGATGGAGGGAGGGAAATGATGGAATTAAAGAAAATTGGACAAAATATGAGAGAGCAAGACAATTGAGGAGAAGTAATGAACTAAGAAATGAGACGACGAATTGAAAAGAGGAAGTAAATGGAAATAAGGATAATGAAAGATATCCAGAGATTAGAGGCTAAAGGATAAGGAAGATAATGATTGATAGAGCGAGGAAGATACATGAGATGATGATAGAGCATAGAAAGGGGGAATAAGAATATGAAAGGGAGATCAAATAACAAAAAGATAGAAGATTAAATAATAGGGGGGAGGGGGGTCAAGATAAAGGGGATTGATTTAAGCAAAGATGATGGATGATAAGTTTCCAAGATTGGCTCAACTTTTATCCATTATCTCAATTAAAGTGGTTGGGATGATTTTCAATAATTAGCAGACAAGCTTCTTCTCCTCACTATCCAAACCTCCTCTTTTAGAAAATACTCTACCGACTTTATTAACAAAATTCATGACTTCCATCTTGATGACCAAGTCCTCATGGTTAGCTTTGACGTAGTATTTTATATACACCAAAACCCCTATCCTCGAAGCTCTTAATCTCATTACCAAATTTCATCAAGATTGCCTCACCACTTTCTTTAGTTTCAAAGGAAAATTCTTTGAACAAATTCAATGCACTGCCATGGGTTTATCCTTGTTCTCAATGGTCGCCAATATTTACATGGAGGACTTTGAATCTCCCACTCTTAATAACTTCCATCTCAAACACAAATGCTATTATTGCTTCATCGATGATACATTTATCATTTAGCCTCATGGTCACTCCTTCGTTAACTCCTTCCACAAGCATCTAAATAACATTTCTCCCCATATCCAATTCACCATGGAAATCCAACAAGATAATCATTCTCCCCTTCCTAGATGTACTCGTCACTCGACAACCAAAAGACTCTTTCACACCAAGTTTATAGCATGAAAACCCACATCGATAGATATTTGCATGCCCAATTCCATCACCCAATTCCCAGAAATATGTTGTGCTCAAAACCATCATCTCTAGAGATATTCACATTTTGATCCCTAACATCTTCAAATCGAAATAGTTGACCAAAGTAAAGCTTTCCTAGCTAATGACTACTCTCAAACTCAAATCAATAAGGCCTTTTACTTTGCCCTCCATTGTAAACCCAATAAATCCCCTCTCAGTAGACCTCCTGCAACACTCATGACCCTCCATATATTGAATGCATCATTGACAACACCTAAAATATTAGTTAAAAATAATATAAAAAACCCTAATCAAACCTTACAAAATACTCAAACAATTGTCAGAAAGTGTTAAATATAAATATGAAGATCTCTCCTAAGGTGTCTAACAAGTTCCTTGCTCCTGTGGAAAATCATATTCATCTATAAAAACCTATATTAGATACTTTACACAACCATCTCTCTAAAATTTCCATAGTTGAGCATAACCACAACACCAAACACTTTATGTGCTTTGACCAAGCCAAAAACTTGGCTTCAATCCCTCATTACTCATCTTGTCTCAATAGAGAAGCCCTTGAAATAAAAAGGCATCCCAACAACTTTAATTGAGATGATGGATACAGGTTAAGCATGTCTTGTACACATGTTACCCATCATCTTCGCTTAAATCAATCCCCTTTATCTTGACCACCCCCCCTTCCTGATTTATTAATCTTCCATATTTTGTTATTTGATCTCCCTTTCATATTCCTATTCCACCTTCCTAAACTTTATCGTCATCTTTTGTATTCTTCCTCCCTATTAGGCATTAGCCTCTAAGGTTATCTTTCATTAGCCTTTATTTTCATTTAGTTTCTCCTTTTCATTGCCCTTCTTATTTCTTAGTTCATTACTTCTCCTCAATTGTCATGCCCACTTGTCTTTTGTACAAATCTACTTGATTCCATCATTTCTCTCTACCCACTTCTTAACTTATGAGCAATTATCCCATTATTAATTTATTCTTTTATTCATTTTGATTATTATCTTTTCATACTTCTCTTTTCTTATTTTAATTTGTTTCCACTCTCCAATCCTAACTAATACACCTAAGGCATTAATTGTATCTCCTATTTTCACCTAACCCTCATACTTTTCAAGTTTTTGGTAAGCATCTATCCCATTATTATTTTATTATGAATTTATTTATCTTTTCTTCTATAACCTTTCTCATTTTAATATATTTCCTCTCACCAACCCTAACTAATCCTCACTGGTCACTAACCTTATCCACTATTTATTTCACCATACCCTCATTCTTTTCTATCACTCAAAAAACTTTTGGTAGACCCTTGATGATGGGTGGAGTGTCCACTCAAAACGTTGAGACAACTAAACAATGACATAATTTATTTCAATAGACATCACAACTATTAGTATATCATCATAAATTCTTCATAGGTTCCATGACCTCGTAGAAAAACATGGATAAATGATTAGAGAAGTTGAGAAATGTTTAAGTTTTGGACCATTTGTTTGTCTTGTCTATTTTCTTATCGTGAAGAGGGAAAAGGTACAATTGCTATTTCAATGCCTCTTACCTTACAGAACAAATTATGTTTAGACCCACAAAATATTCCTCCTCTTTATTATTCTTTAGGAACAATTTGGGTAGCAAAACATATGCCTATACGTCTAGGATCTTAAATGGTATTGCTATGGTATTGGATGGAAAATCAACCTCTTGAATTCCATCAACATCTATGTAAAATGTGCGTATGATACAAAACCATGAAGGCAAGAAGGTTTTCTTGTTAGTGCATGTATTTGTAAAGAGAGGTGAAACTTTGTATGATTTTAAATTCAAATTGTCTTGTATGAGCCCAATTAGTAAGAAAACAGGATCACAAAGCAATAAAATTAAATTAAATGCGGAAATAAAACATATAAGAGAACAATACAAGAGAGTATATGCGGTTCACCCAATATGGGCTACATCCACGGAGAAACAATCTGTTCTTTCTTTTATTTTGTCCATCAAAATGAAGGGATTCAACTATAGCACATTCGTTGCAACCTCATCTTCACTCCCTCACAGTCTCTCTTACACATACTACTAATCATCCATAATACAATGCCCTCTTAAAAAAGGGTTTCCTTCTAAAGAAAAAATACACAAACATAATATCTATCGTCAGATTTGTAACCTAATCAATGGTCTAGATTGAGTACGAAATTACAACATTTTACAAGGCAAATTCTCCCCCCCAAAAATATCTTTAGGGGCACTTCCCACGAACCCTTGTGTAGGGGAATATCCAAAGGTGTCCCTTGCCCCCTAGACCCTACTAACGACAATAGGGGGAGGGAGGGGAGAGCCCCACCAAACCCCCCTGTTAGATATTGGGATCCAAACACAGTTGAGCATGACCTCTGAATTAAGAAGATTATAATTAATCTCCACAACCAACAGAAGTTGTTATAGCTCAAAATGACACATCTCTGCCTGTGACTACTTTCTCATGTTTCCGTCGCATGTCAACACTTCCATGACGACACTTCATGAAAGTCACTAAAAAAACACCTAACGTGGAGGACCCATATCTTGAGTTCTGTAACTCCATTTGACCTCATCTCTGCATCGTTGGAAAGGTATTTGAGTTAGCTAAAACATTCCAAAAGACACCAAAGTCTGAAAATGCTTATATGTACCCTAAAAATGAGCTTTTTGGATGTATACGTGAGTTTCCTTAAGGAAACCCACGTATGGTACGCGACTTGCTATATATAATACTCGTGTATTCCCTAAATATGCGACTTTTATCATTGCAACTCGTGTATACCTACTGCATACGCGATTGATGTCTTCGCAACCCACGTATTCCTCCTAAAAATGTCAAAAAAATACGTTTTTCGAAATTTGGGTAGTTTGGTTAGTAATGCAACTGACTCCTTCAGTTGTAACTACTTTGTCTTCAACCCTATCTCTTCATAAAGCATATAAATAGAGGTAGGGAGGTCCATGACATGGGACTTGAACTTTTGCATTGTCATGTTGGAGGAATTGGGACTCTTTGCCCACACCTTTTCCCTAGAAGCTTTCTCCTTGTGTTGCAGGGATTGTAGGCTGAGTTCCTTGGAGAAGAGAAGCAGCAGAACCAGATCAAGGTTTCGTGAAGTGCCCAACTTGAAGAGAAGGTATACTTGTACTTGTTTTCAAGATTGATAAAGATGTGATGTCCTTCTTCTTCCCAAATCATTGTTCAATGTGTGATTGAATCTTTGTTTATGATCATATGATGATGTTAGTCAGATTATTATTTCATGTTTATTTGATTATCATTTCTTTATATGTGGTCATATTGAATTGAGGAAGGTATAATTCTTTTTGCAGGTCTCTTTGAGCAAGAAGAGGATTGAAGGGCTGCTTGGATCAACCTTTGTTTGTCAAGATATGAACCATTCCAATCTATGAAACTTGCTTATATATACTTGCAAAACCATTTGCGTCTCTTTTTCAACCTCAGTACGTTGATTGCCTCTTGAACCCTAGCCATAGGAAACTTTCCTTTACAACAGAACTGTCAACTCCGCTGGGGAGAGCCTTGTCTGTTTAGAGTTTCTTTGTCTTTCTTTCAGTATTTTGCATTGGTTTCAAGTCATTCTTTCCACTTAGGAACACCTTCTTAGTTTGATAGAACACCTCCCTTGCCTTCCTAAGGTAGTTTTTGACCTTTTTGGGGATTTTTTCCCACCCATACGTGAGTTGCAGATTGAACAGTTGCGTATCTGGTATTTATACGTGACTTGCTTTAATGTCAACCTGCATATAATATGTTACTTATTAGTGGTACAACCCGCGTGTGCTTGTACACGCGACTTGTTGTACTATCAACCCACGTATGATACATGACCTGTCAGTAGTACAACCTGCGTGTGCCCCTAAAACAATGTCTTTTCTTCATTTTTGTGGTTTTTTCTACTGTTGTGGGTTGTTTGGTAGGTCTTTTGGGGTCCTCTACAGGTGCATGACTCCAGGGAGTTAGTGTCATCCCTTTTGGTTGTTCTTTATCTATGTGGTAAGACTTTTTATAGCTTTAGGGTTTTCTCTTTTCTCTTTCCCCCCACTCCTTTTACTTGGCATAATTTTTGGCTTATATTTCTGGTCAGCCTCTATCGATGATCTTTGTCTGAGCTTAGAAGCTTGTTGGTGTTTGTGTCCTTCTTCTTTTGTTGGTTAACTTCATCATGCCAAAGTAGTTGACTTGTCTCTTATGCAAGCTTTCTTTCCAAGTAGGGTTTTACCGACTTTAGGGTATTCTAGAGTTTGTTTGGTGGTTGTATAGCAGAGTTCCTTTTACTTTGTTCTTGTTATCTGCATACTTTTGTTTGTAGGTAGTTTTTCTTTTGCATTTATAAAATAAAAATAAAAAGAACATATAGTTGTTTAATATGCATGTAGATTAGGGTTTTGTCTTTGATGCACCGCATATCATTATTTTTGAAAAAATTAAAAAAGAAATTGTTCTTTTGTGGCTTTCAAGTTTCTGTTTGAAAAAGAAAGAGAATAGTTTTTTCTTTTTGCATTTCATTTCTCTTTGCTTAGTCATTTTGTTTCAACTTTGAGTCAAAACATCACATAAGTTTCACGCCATTTTCCTCTGACTAAAAACAACCTATTAAAATGAACGATATAATTTAAAAATTATTACTAAGTTTTATTTCATAGGCTCATACACAAACTAGCTTAGGCTAGACTTGTGGGATAGGGAGTTTAAACTCTCCACAAGTGTTAAAATTTCAGACGTAGTCGGCCAATCACTAGGTAAACTCTTTTCTATGTTGATTGTATCTGGGAAGCTCCTCTCAAACGGGAGTTAAGCACGAGGCCACGTGGAGGCTTGGACTGAGGAGATAACCCTCCGATTCCTTGTTAAAGCGTAGATCAAGGTTTTTGCGCATATGGGGATTCTGTCTTAGACATGGTTTCAGGCTTTGCTACCCTGCCCATGCGTACGAACTAGGTTTGCGACTGTCCTCCCAGACTGTCAATATAGTTAAGGTAGCTTTTGGTCTCTTTGACATCTAGGGTTCATACACAGGTACACCAGAAGACTATTTCTGGTTGATCTTGGGCAGGCTTGGAAGGTAACCCGGGTAGAAGGTGTGGGAGGGCGATGGGTGATTCCTCCACTTGTGCTTAAGAACATCTATAGGGATGCCAAGTAAGTGTCTATCGGCTTTCTTCTGGAAAGCATAGATTATACCTGTTTGTTTGTTTGGCTTTAGGAAATTTTTAGTGAGTGCTATGTGGTTTGTTTGTACTTAGTGTGCCTTTAGGTGCGTGCTTTGTAATTTTGGTTTCCTTTCAACCTCATAATTTGTCTCCTAGTTTGAAACTATGGCTAACATCCCTTTGAACACCAACCAAGAGATACCCATGCTGGGAACTCCTTGTACTATTCCTCTCACAGGGAATGTTGGTGTTCCTTTGATGGCCACCTTGAATCTACCTGGATTCACCCTAGGGCTATCGATGTGGTTGTTTTCCACTCCAACTATCTTGAATGCTCCTGATGCTTCTCAAGTAAGCTCCTTATATCAAGGGCATCAAAGCAGTGCTTCCCCTTCACCTATAGTTGATTCTCCTCCTCCTTCTACCTCATGCGGTGAAAGTACTGATACTAATAATCGACAGTCTAAAAGGAGTAAAAGAAGGAGGAATAGGAAGAAGGAACATAAGAAAGGGGGCACCCGTTCAACCTCTGCAAGTAAAGTTGAACCTCACCATCCAACCTCTGCAGGTCATGTTGGATCTAAGCACTCAACCTCTGCAAGTCAAGTTGATCTTCAGCATCCAGCCTCTATTGATCATGCTGGTGGGATCCTTCCAACCTTTCTAGGTCACATTGGATCCAGTCACTTAGCTTCTGTAGTTCATGCTAAGGGCACCCATTCAACCTCTGATGTACAAGTTGAACCTCCCCATCCAGCCTTTGCAAGTCATGTTGGATCCATCCACCTAGCCTCTGAAGTTCATGCTGGGGGCACACACTCCACTGTTGCAAAGCATGTTGATTCTAACCATTCAGCCTCTGCTGTTCATGCTGGTGGTGCTCGTCCAACCTCTACAAGTCATGTTGGACCCATTATCTCAGCCTCTACAAGTCATGCTAGGGGCAGTATTTTAGCCTCTATGGCTCATGCTGGAGACAATCCCTCAACCACTGCAAGTCATGTTGACATTGTTGAAAAGACTACCCATTCAAAACACAAGCCTAAGTTTCCTTGTAAGCTTTGCGAGGGAGACCACCTTACTTATAAATTCCCTTCAATAGCGGAGGTGCGAAGAGTTTGGCTTCATAGTCCTCCCATTTTTTAACATTCTGAAGTTTTTCAACAACCAGCCTCTCTTAGTTAGGTTGGACCCAGTCACCCAGCCTCAGTAGGTCATGCTGGGGGAAAACTCTCAGCCTCTGTAGGTCATGCTGAGAGAAAACAGTCAGCCACTGCTAGTCATGTTGACACCGTTGAGAAAACTAGTCGTTTGAAGTGCAAACTTAAGTTTCCTTGTAAGCTATGCGAGGGAGATCATCTTACTCACCAGTGCCTTGCTGTCACAGAGGTGCGAAGAGTGTGGTCTGAGACTCAAGAATTTCCTTCTCCTAAACAACCTATAGTTTCTCAACAACCTACTCAACCTTTGGTTGATCAAGTGGTCGAACCAATCTCAGATTTGGTCGATCCCACTCTTCTTTCGGAGAGTGATCCTTATGTGATTGAACCGATGTCACCTTTGGTCAATCCCACTCTCCCTTTGGAGAGTGACTTTCACGAAGCGGTTGAATCGGTTTCATTGTCGATCAATCCCACTCTTCCTTTGGAGAGTAAAGTGTCTTCTAGTCACATTTTCTTCATTGCCAGTTCAGAACTTACTGAACAAGGGGGCATTGAATTCGCTTTGGATGAACCCCCACCAAGCTCTCAGATTGCTTCCTTTGATTGGGATAGCCTAGTTGAGTCGTGCCTTCCTTCTAATGCACCTTTCCAGATAAAGGTCAAAGTTGAACAATACATGATTGCTCATTGTATTGTTGATGAAGGAGCCTCAGTTAGTATCTTGTATTCTCGTGTTTGGCGAGGCATGGGATCTCTTAGCATTGTGTCGACTGCTAGTCAGTTACTGACATTTGATAGAAGAACTAGTATAGCCTTGGGAATTCTTGCTCAAACACCTATTACTTTGGATGGGAAGACCGTTTTAGTTGAGTTCATGGTGATAGAAGACCCCTTGGACTTCAATATGCTCATTGGACGTGATTATGTCTATGCCATGCAAGTTGTGGTGTCAACATTCTTTCGTGTGATGTACTTTAATCACGACGAAGAAATTGTCACTATCGATCAGTTGAATTTTCTTGATTCCTCTCCTGACCCAACTAAAGGCCGGGTCTTTCCTTTATTGATTCCTAGTGTTTCTATAGACACTACCTCACCATAGGTGAGCTATGTGGCCTCATGTCCTTTGCGTTCAATTGCTACTGAGAAGCAACCTCTATTTTCATGCTTACCTTCTCGGGACTTGGTCCCAGCAGTTGACCAGGTGAGTCATCCTATACAGATTGTTGAGCCTTCTCTCCACTTTGTCGATCCATTTGAAAGTTTAGACATGTGTCCTATCTCGGATGATCTCCTTCCTTCGGATGAAGTATTCCTAGAGTCTTTGATACAGTCTGATCTTCTATTGGATGTTGGTTAAGTTGTGACTAAGTCTAAACCTGATTTTCCTAGTAAGCCTGACCTTTCTTCTTATGTTAGTCTTGTTGAGTATTTTGACTCTTCCTTTGAACAACAAGTTATTGATCCCGATGAGTTTGATTTTTATTATGAATTTTTCAACTCCCGTGATACTGAGTTTGTTCCTGCAGACTCTGTCTCCCTTGTTGATTTTTTCTCTCCTTCTGAGGTTGATATTACTAATTATAAACCCTCGAGCCTTGGTGCTATAGAATCTTCTTTAGTCGATTCTACCTTGACTTTACCTTTTATAGAAGATAGAAAAGTCACATGTGTTTCTGCCAAACTGACCCGCATCAGATTTTTTTCTTCTTCTGAATATGATCCTGATGTCGTTGTTTCTTGGAGACATGATTCTTAGTTGGAGTCACAACTGTTTACTGGCCTCGTCTTGTTGTTCAAGCTGTAAATGCATTTGCATGTGCCCTGCTCGCGCTTATGAGACTGATGTTGGCTTCCACGCTTTTAGCTCGTTGTATAAGCCCTCATCTTTGCTCTCATCATTGCTCAGCCTTGTATCTTTTTTCCTTTGCAACTTGGCACCTTTTACCTTGAGGAGACGTTCCTCAAGTGTCTTTATATTGTTCATTTTCCTTGCATTATGCATAGGTATGTTCCTTGCGTTTGGAACTAGTTTTGCCTGCCTATGACACTCGTCTCCTCGAATTTAGAGCATTCTTTCTGCTCTCCTTTGAGCTTGTTAAAAACAGTAAGGAGGCCACGAGTTGACTTTTTTGGACTCGTTAAAACTTCACGGGAAAGATATTTGAGTTTCTTTAGGCCCAAGTCTGACTCCTCAAAATAGACTTGACTCCCAAGTAAACTTGTTCGTTCAAGCTCATTAAGAATATGTGAATGGGAATCCACATTGGTGGTAAGTTATCACTTTCTCAGACCATCTGGAATAATATGAGAAATGAATACTCTGTTTTCTTTGGAATTGAGAAGAGTATTCTTAGGCATAGGTTTATCACTTTTTCGGACCTGAGGGACTAAACTTACGAAAAAGAAACCCCCGGTATGAGCTTAGTTTTCTCTTTTTCGTGCTCTGGACCAAAACATGAAAAAGATTCCGAGTGTACTTTGTGTCTTTGTCATACTCGTTAAACCCTAAAGAACAAAGCATTGAGTTTACTGTTGTAAGCCCCATTTTTCGTAATCAAATCGATCTTTCCGAGTGATCTCGCCTTCCTTCACAGTTGTTAAACTCAGGATATATGCTGGTTTTGAAGGAGCGTTGGGTAGGTGGTAATTTAACCTTTTTTGGACCTTCCTGACTAAATACAAAAAATGTGTGCCTTGCTTCTTCAGAAGCTAAGAGAGTTCTTCTGCGGATTTTTTTATACTTTTCCGGCCCCAAGAGACTAAATTGTACGAAAAAGCATCCCCCTGAAGTCTTCTTTGGAGTTTTCAGACTCTCTAAACTATGAAAACACCAACGAGCATGTACTAGTTCGGGCTTGTAAAATCTACGAATTAGTGTTTTATCAAGCATTCTTCTGTCTCTTCTTCGAGCTTGCCAAAAATGAAGAAGGTCCCGAGTTTGCTTTCTCGGACTCGTTAAACCTTTACAAGAAAGAGGGGAAGGGAAGTTCATTCACATGTATTTTACATCATGGTAGCAAGTCTTGTTTCCTTGAATAAAGCACCAGTTTTAAGTCTATCATCAGTTGGGTCCTATTTTTTTGAACTTATCTCGATTCAGAGTTTCTTACTCCTCCAGTTGGTCTCGTTTCCAATTATATGGGGAATCTGTCAATGTCTCCTACTTTGCAGATTTGTGTCGTTTGGTCCTTTTGTGTCAAAAGCTGCCTAAGTCACTTTTGTGTCGTGCTCATTGTTCAAGGATTAAACCTTTGTCGGCCATTCTGCAGTTGCCTTGACCTTTTGTGTCGACTATTCCTTGGTATCAGTTCATTATCATGTCTTTGGCGGTCCTTGTCGTGAAATTCTGTACCAATTCTAGATCTAATTAGTCTTTGAATTACCTTATGTTGGATGATGAAGGATGCTTTAATGCCTTCCTTCCAACGGATCTCTTCCTATCGACTACAACACCTCTTGCTCTGAGATTGAGATTTAGAGTTTTATGACAGTACCTTGGGGATTGCAATCATCAGTGGCAATTTCCCTCGCTATTGGGTAGTGGGAATACCTTAATGTCTCCTACTCGATAGATTCTTCAAGTGTTTGACTTCAAGTCTTTGTATTCACACTTGTTAGACTTTACTAGGTACCTCGGGGACCATTTTCATTAATGGTGGTTTCCCTCACGTTTGTTAACGGTTCTCATTATTGACCGGTAATCAAACGGTTTCCTCCATGTTCGACTTCAATTCCTTTATTCACATGGTTATGATTCGTACCTTTTTGGGCAGTTTGGATTGAAGACCTTGGGCTGACAGTAGCATCATCATCTTTTTCTATTGCCCAAGCCGCGCAAGACCTTGTTACACTTTATGTGACATTTTGCTGAGACATAGATCCACCTTGTATTTTTGTGGCTATGATCGATTGTTGAGCATGGATCCACCTTGTTCATTTGTGGCTGTGACTCCTTTAGATTTGATATGGTGTCTTTTTGCATATTGAGCGACCATGATAGTTTCATCAGTTATACATATGTTGGATCTGCCTGTATCTTTATGGCGATGTTTTGTATATGGACTTGTATGTCCCAGAGATCAGTTTTGTCTGACATTTATCTCTCTTTCAAGTGCCTTTGTTCGAGCCTTTCGATCTTGGATTCTCTGCTCTCTCCATACTCAGTTGTTTCCTTTATAATGCATTTTTGCTATCATCTTCCCCTCTCACCTCATACATTAGGGGGCATCTGTTATAGCTCAAAATGAAACATCTCTTCCTGTGACCACTTTCCCATGTTTCTGTCGCATGTTGACACTTCCATGATGACACTTCATGAAAGTCACTGAAAAAACACCTAACGTGGAGGACCCATATCTTGAGTTTTGTAAATCCGTTTGACCTCATCTCTGCACCGTTGGAAAGGTATATAAGTTAGCTAAAACTTTCTAGAAGACACCAAAGTCTGAAAATGCATATAAGTACCCTAAAAATGAGCTTTTTGGATGTATATGTGAACTGCCTTAAGGAAACGTTGCGTATGGTACACAACTTGCTATATATAATAATCACGTATGCCCTAAGTGTGCAACTTTTTTCATTGCAACCCATGTATACCTACTACACACGCGACTGATGTCTCCGCAGCCTGTGTATTCCTCCTAAATATGTCAAAAAAATACGTTTTTCAAAATTTGGGTAGTTTGGTTAGTTATGCAACTGACTCCTTCATTTGTAACTACTTTGTCTTCGACCCTATCTCTTCATAAAGCATATAAATAGAGGTAGGGAGGTCCATGACAGGAGACTTGAACTTTTGCATTATCATGCTGTAGGAATTGGGACTCTCTTTGCCCACACCTTTTCCCTAGAAGCTTTCTCCTTGTGTTGCAAAGATTGGAGGCTGAGTTCCTTGGAGAAGAGAAGCAACAAAACCAGATCAAGGTTTCGTGAAGTGCCCAACTTGAAGAGAAGGTATACTTGTACTTGTTTTCAAGATTAATTAAGATGTGATGTCTTTCTTCTTCCCAAATAATTGTTCAATGTGTGATTGAATCTTTGTGTTCGGGTACACAGGGTTCTCCCAAAAGACCGAACACCTAAAGCAACCACTTCACACAAATGAATCACAGATCAATACATCGATGTTTGTCATGTGGTGAGAACCCTCAAGAGAGAAACAGTCCATGGCCCCAGCCAAATAGCTACTTGGAGCAATTTATTATGCAAAAGAAAGAAAGTTACATGAGCTTCTTATAATCGATCAACTAGCCAAGGACCCTCCATGCTCTTTAAATAGAGATCATGGACCAATCGGGTGTTAAGCCATGGATTAATAGTAGGTATGATATAAGAGAAGTTGAACCGTCGGATCACTCTATGTCTAGAACATATCGTGACTGTCGGATTAGAATATTTACAAATGCATATTAATGCATACTAAAGAAACACACTTTTACCTAATGAATATATTACGCAAGTTGATCTTAACTAACTCTTAAGTGTCTAAATATCCTAACATCCCCCCTTAAGAACAACTTGGGATAGGATTGGAGGATTTACAAAAGTGACACTATTAGGAGAAGGAATGAGGCATTAGAGCCTATCCCCCCTGAAGGACACATTCCTGAACTCCTAACATAGACCGAAGTTTAGAAAACTTCGCTTCTGTAAGAGACTTGGTGAAGATGTCTGCAACTTGATCATCTGTGGGGCAATAGAGCACTTGCGCTGATGTAAAACTGGATCTTTGGAAAGCTTGATGGCACTTTGATTATCGCACTAAAGTGGAGTAGCCTGCTGCTGCTCGAATCCAAAGTCTGAAAGGATTTGTCGAAGCCATAAAGCTTCCTGACTGGCATTAACTGCGACTCGATATTCTGCTTCTGCTAAAGAAAGAGCAAGAGCTTGTTGTTTCTTACAAGCCCAAGTGACAGGTCCAAATCCTAGACCGAAAGCATAACTTGCAGTAGACTTTCAATCATCAGGATCGTTGGCCCAATCTGAATCAGTGAAACCAACCAACAAAGGTTCCCCCCTATACTGTAATGAATCCCAAAGTGAATTGTACCTCGAATATATCGAAGTATTCTTTTTGCTTCTTTCTCGTGACTTTCATGAGGTGTTTGCATATAACGGGCAACACGACCAATGACAAAGGAAAGGTCAGGACGGGAATGAGTCAAGTATAAGAGACTACCAACAAGCTGACGATACAAGGTGGCATCTACTTCAGAGGAAGTACAAGTGGTAGAAAGTTTGACTCCAGATTGGAAGGGAGAAGGGGCTGGTTTACAATCTTCCATGTGGAAGCGACGAAGAAGGTCACAAGCATACTTAGACTGGGAAAGAAAGATTCCTTCTTTTGTTTGTAAGACTTGGAGACCAAGAAAATAATGCAAATGTGCTAAGTTTGACATTTCAAAATTTTGCTTAAGACTGGATTTCACATGGGTTATAAGTTTAGGGTCACTACCAGTAAGGATAAGATCATCAACATAAAGAACAAGTATGATGAGATGGTTTCCTACTTTCTTGGTATAGACATTGGGGTCAGAATGGCATCTAGAAAAACCAGTGTCAAGGAGAAGGCTATCCATTTTGGCATACCAAGCTCTAGGAGCTTGCTTAAGGCCATAAAAGGATTTCTTAAGGAGACAGATAAGGCTAGAGTTATTCTGAACATATCCAAGAGGTTGTTCCATGTAAATTTCCTCATATAAATCACCATGTAAAAAGGCATACTTGACATCCATTTGATGGAATTCCCAGTTATGTAAGGTGATAAGGGAAATAACAAGGCGAATGGAATTCATTTTTGCGACAGGAGCAAAGGTTTCATTGTAGTCAATCCCTTCAACTTGGGAAAAACCTTTGGCAACTAACCTTGCCTTAAGTCTTCCAACACTTCCATCTAATGCATACTTAGTTCTATAGACCCATTTACATCTGACAAGTTTTCTTCCTTTTAGAAGAGGAACAAGATCCCAAGTATCGTTCGCCATTAAGGAACGATATTCTTCATCCATAGCTGCATCCCAATCTGGACTTCCTGAAACTTCTACAAAAGTTTCAGGATCATGATTCTCGGAAACTTGAGCCAAAAGAGAAGAGGCTCGCTGAAACTTAGAACGTGTTCGATGTTGATCTCTAGGATCACCAACAAGATCACCAGCTTCTTCACATGTTGAACGGACCCATCGAGGAAGCATTGGTGCTGGTGCAACTAGAGGAACATGAGCAGGCGGAAGTGGATTTTTATCCTCACTGTCATTATTAGAAATTGGATTTGGAAACTTGTCAAGGAAGTTGGAAGAAGAAGAAGAAGGCACAATTGTCGAATTAGGCTCGCAGGCCAAAGATGGCACACCCACCAAGTTAGGCTCATAGGCCAAGAGATTTACATCAAATTTAACATCTATTCTAATGATTATATCATGAGAATGTGGCTGAAGAAGTCTATAACCTTTTACATCTTCTGAATATCCAACAAATATGCACTTTTCACTTTTAGGCTGCAATGCTTTCCGTTTTTCATCCATAATGTGAGCCCATGCTTCACAACCAAACACACTAAAGTGACTTACATGTGGTTTAATTTTACTCCATGCTTCTTCCGGTGTTATACCTTGTAAAACTTTAGTGGGTGTGCGATTAACTATGTAATTTGCACAATTTATGGCCTCAGCTCAATATTGAAGACTTAGTCCCTTAGATTGGATCATACAATTAGCCATTTCCTTTAAAGTGCGGTTCTTCCATTTAGCTACACCATTTTGTTGTGGTGTATATAAAACAGTGTGCTGTTGTTGGATTCGTTGTTTAGTGCAAAAAGTAGTGAACTTGTTGCCAACATATTTTCCTCTATTGTCAGATCTCAACTTAATAATTTGATGACCAGATTGTTTTTCAACAATGGCCTTGTAGGCCAAGAACATGTTAAATAATTCTCTCTTAAGTTTTATGAAGTAAACCCAAGTGCGTCTGGAGTAGTCATCAATGAAAGTTAAGAAATATTTGAAACCAGAAAAGGAAGCAGATGGAAGAGGGCCACACAAGTCACTATGCACAAGCTCCAAGGGAACTGAGGCATGCCAAGAGGCACGTTTGTCAAAACTGTCCCGATGATGTTTTTCGAGTACACAAACAGAACAAACACCATCCTTGCAAGATACCATCGGAAGACTAGTCACCATATTGTCTTTACATAGTTGTTGCAATGAGCGATAATTTAAGTGACCAAATCGCTCATGCCAAAGTTTGCTCAAGTTATCACTATGAGCAACAAAAATTGAAGGAACAGGTGATGACCCAAAGTTGTTAAATTTGTACAACCTGGTAATATCATCAACAATTCCAGTAGCAAGGACATTTTGAGGATTTTTAAAATCCTTGATTACAACTTGGTGAGGGGTAAATGTCACAGTTTTACCTTCACCCGAATGAGTAATTTGATAGACTGATAACAAATTGCATGAAATTTTTGGAACACATAGTACATCACTGAAATGACCATTTTCTACTGGAACTTAGAGATCTATCATCACCAACAAATATTTTCTTGGTGTTACATTCATGCACAGTAAAAAAGATGGCTTGATCCTTAGCCATATGATAATATGCTCCAGAATCAATGAGCCATTCATTTGAAGTAGAAGAAGAAGATGCAGTATAAGAGTAACCAGAAGCACAACGTGCATGTTCATGAGAGGTATATTCTGAAGACGAATATAAGCTGATGTGGTGCTTCTTCATTGCTGCTTCCAAGGCTGCCATCTTCTTGAAACACTTAGATTCATCATGATTATCTTTCCCACAAAAAATGCAATGATGCTCAGTCTTCTTTACTTTTGGCTTGGATCCTTTGCCATTTTTTAAAGAAGGAGCTGACTGAGAGGGTTTGGGACCCTTGTTGTTTGGCTTATTATTACGAACATTTTGTTTCTTGGGAGGCTTGGACCTTTCTTTCTGTTGGGACAATAAGGATTTCCCAGATGTATCTACATTGTTAATTATTCCAAGATGAATGAGCTTATCTTGCTCTCTAATTAAGGAATCACAAAATGATTCAAGACTAGGCTCTTGATAGCTAGCTGCAGTCAAAGATTCTTTCATGGAGTAGAATGTAGATACAAAAACAGAATATGCAGGTCCAAGTTTGGAAAGAATATGATAAATACATTGTTTGTCTTCTTTCTTAATCTTGCATTCTTCACATAAGAGTCTAAGAGTTTTATACTTAGATAAATAGTCTTGAATGCATGAAAAGTCACTTGGATTCAAAGAAATCAACTCATTCTCAAGTTGATGACCTCAAATTTCATTGTGTTTACCAAACATAGATTCCAACTTTTCCCAATATTTATCAAGTTCATCAATTCTAGATATGTGAAATCGCAAATCAGTAAAGATTGACATTGCAATCAATCCACGAGTTTCATCACATCTATTTTTCCATTTAATTTTCTTATCATCATTAATGGGTTCTGTTTCTTTCCCTGAGGATATCCTAAAAAGTCCCCTACTTCGTAGAACATCCTCCATACGAGATTTCCATGAGAAATAGTTAGAACTTGTAAGTATAATATCATAAGGGGCGGCCATACTGTAAAATAATGGCTTAAAGAACAAAAACTAACTGTCTGGATGCAAAGAGCTCGAAAAAATATGCGGTTTTAAAAAGAACGGCACTAAAAACTGATTTTGGATGATGAAGCTATGCTTGATTAAATAAAATGTTTAAGATGTCCCCAATAGTGACATGGCAGATATTAAATTGACCAACTAAAAAAAAGAACCTCCTTCTTCCCAAGATGAACCCTTGACAATCACTTACAAGAAAGTTGCTTTTTAAGTGAATCACTTTTGTAAAATAAGTGACGTTCACTTTTACAATAATGTTACTTTTAAATACCGCGGCAATAAATTAAAAGACTTAAGTGACTCACTTTTTATTTTATTTTATTTATGTGAGATGCACTTTTACAATAAAGTAACTTGAAAATAGAAATTGCATGCACTAAAAGTAACTTAATAAGACTTGAACTTAAGACCTATTAAGGAAGAAAGCAATTTTGAACCAAGTGGGTTAAGTTTAAAAGGTACGTAAAAGAATGGAAAGAAGAATGTTTTTTTTTTTTTTTACTCTTCTGTCTCATTCTCTGTGCTTGCCTTTTTTTTCCTGCAAAACACAAAAAAAAAATGAAAAACAAAAACCAAAAGAAACTTTTCCACACTGTGGGTGGGGTTAGATCTTGGTTAGCTTACCCGTAAATTCTATGCTTTCAAGTTTTCTCGATGTTTCAGATTCGCCGTGATCGCACAAAGTGCACGGCAAAGAGCATACGTAGCCGAGAAGACAAGAAAAAAAACTTTCCCTTTCTGTTTCTGATTCGTCGCAATCACGCAAGGTGCACAAAAAAGAGCATACGTAGCCAAGGAAGGCAATAATCTGAGACTAAAACAGTAAAGATCTAATAATAAAACTGATAAAATATAAGAGATTTATAAAAAAAAACAAATCCGTCACTGTAACATTATACCTTCAGATTTGCCGAAATGAGTGTTTCTGGAACAAACGGAAACAATTTTAGATGAAATGAAAACTATTTCCTAATGGAAACAGCACTCTGGACACAATGAAACAACTCCTACAGGCCACAAATGCACATAAAATCTAGAACCAGAAACCCTTTCAAAGTTTTGGCAACACCGGTTCTAGATCTTGATCAAAACCGAAAGTGACTCTTCATAAACGCTCCGATACCATGTTCGGGTACAAAGGGTACTCCCAAAAGACCAAAAACTTAGAGCAACCACTTCACACAAATGAATCACAGATCAATACACCGATGTTTGTCACGTGGTTAAAACCCTTGAGAGGGAAACAAACCACGACCCCAGCCAAATAGCTACTTGGAGCAATTTATTATGCAAAAGAAAGAAAGTTACATGAGTTTCTCATAATCTATCAACTAGCCAAGGACCCTCCATGCTCTTTAAATAGAGATCATGGACCAATCGAGTGTTAAGCCATAGATCAATGGTAGGTATGATCTAAGACAAGTTGAACCATTGGATCACTCTATGTCTAAAACATATCGTGACCGTCAGATTATAATATTTACAAATACATAATAATGCATACTAAAGAAACACACTTTTACCTAACAGATATATTACATAAGTTGATCTTAACTAACTCCTAAGTGTCTAAATATCCTAACACTTTGTTTATGATCATATGATGATGTTAGTCAGATCATTGTTTCATGTTTATTTGATTAGCATTTCTTTATATGTGGTCATATTGGTTTGAGGAAGGTATAATTCGTTTTGTAGGTCTCTCGAAGCAAGAGGAGCGAGAGAAGAAAGAAGAGGATTGAAGGGCTACTTGGTTCAACATTCGTTTGTCAAGGTATGAACCATTCCAATATTTGAAACTTGCTTATATATACTTGTAGAACCATTTGCATCTCTCTTTCAACCCCAGTACGTTGATGGCCTCTCAAACCCTAGCCATAGGAAACTGTCCTTTACAACAGAAGTCCCACACAATGAACCAATCACATGAAAAAATGTTTATCTAGTCTAGTATATGTGAGAAAGTTGATGACTCATTAGGAGATTGGTTCGACTTTTCACACTTGATTATTTTGAGTCTTGGTGGATGAAGATAACAATGTTGAGCATTCAATTATGGCACATGTTAAGAGTTTTCATATTTAAATAGTGTTGATTATGCAACCATGTTCTGTGTCAATGAGATCACTACACACTTGGGTTACAATTTTAGTTATCTAAATAACATACCTCTATTTGTTTGAGATTTATTATGATGTACATATATGGATTAAATGTAGATGGCTATTATCTTATAAATATTGAATGGAGGGATCTCTCTTTTTAAATCATCTTGTTGGCTCTCCACTCCTTTAGAGTTTTCTAATTCTAGCCACTGGTCAACTCACCTTGATAGTTTTATAGCTCTCCCATACTTTGTTGATTAGTAAATTTCAATTTAGTCATCCTCATCACCTTGTTGATTGCCACTTATTTTCATGAGACAAAACATGAAAACTCGCATAGCTTCCTTGTCTTGATTTCACAAGTTGATTTGTCACATAATAAACTTAACTAATAGTTATGTAACCCCATAGTTCCCATTATTAGGAAAAAAAATGTTCACTTGAAGAGAAGTGCATTAGGAGCCTATAATTCAAAATTAATTAGAAATGGAGTCTATTTTATCTTTTTTAAAACATTAGTGCCTTCAATTATACTTGGGTATAAATCAATTGTGAAAGGAATATAAGATATATGAGTAAAGCTCGGTAGGATAGCTCAAGTGGTTGAGTGATGTAAGTTGTGAGCAGAAGGTCTCGAGATCAAATCCTCAGGTGGTTATACATTGATATATAACAGCCTCACTTGATGTCCCCATTAGGTTAGCTCCGTAAGCAGGGCGAGGGGTGAGGCCCTCGTGATTGCTTCCCGTGGAAGTAACATNTGAACCACATTGAATACACACACACACACACACACACACACACACACACACACACACACACACACACATATATATATATATGAGTTAAATAAATAAATAAAAATAAAAATATAATTATTTTTGGAAAAACCATATAATTTTTTATGTAAGGCTTATTGCCAAAAGGGATGGAGAAAAGGACAATGGAATCATTGACCTCTTTCCTCTTGAAAGGCTTAATATCCCCACCTAGGATTTGAACCCCACTCGCACTAAGTCAAGATTCATCCATTAATGATCACAAGGTTGGAGAGGCTTTTCCTTTGGCCTCCAACAACAACAAGACACCTCACAATTTCCACAACGATAGTTTCAGTTAAGATCAGCAACACCAATTACAATTTCCTACTAGCAACCCTCCACTAAGACCATAGTTACCTACACAACTATGTGAAAATTAATTCATAGGATGATCTTGCAAAGAAAACATTATGCTCACAAAAATTGTTAAGCAAAAAACAACATAGATCACTCAAAGAAGACACTAAATTGATTCACACAATAAACATCTCTTGAATAATAGTACATCAACCAAAACTTATTCTATGTAATAGCTTTCCAAATATATAATTACATCAAATATTTGAAATCCAAGGAAGGCATTCGAAATCCTCACAAAAGGAAGCTTACTAAATATGCAAAAAAACCAAGGTGGTTAAATCACTTTCTAAATCACTCAAGAGGCTCACGAATTAACTAAAGCAATTATGATAGGTGATGAGTGATGTAAAAGCAATCATATCATGGATTTTGGAGGGAAAATCATGGAGGGTGATTTGGCCAAACATAAGATAGTTGTCAAGTCAACTACCTTTATCCTTATCCACAAAAAATAGAAAAAGCAGGACAAAACATAGTAAAGCAGGAAAGCTCTCTTACTATTCTTGGATAATCTTAAAGCATACATAATCTTATATAGAATCTATCCAAGTGTGTTCATGTGGATAATGATGGAAACAGTGGGACAAATGTAGCAAAAGGTGGTCAATTACCTAGTCAACACCTAGGAAATTAATCAAAGATGAATAATTATCATATCCCAAGTATGGAGTGGGTTTTTAATATTCTAACTTCCCCCCTTAAACCACACTCTATGTGAATAAATCAGAAATACAAGGCCCAAAAACAAGGCTTGGTCACCCTTTTTACATACTGCTTGTCCACAAAACAAGGAAAGAAGGAAAACCTCATGGAAAAAAAACCTATTCTCAAAACATAAACATGAAGAAAATTGAAAAACTTTTTTTTCCAGTTGTTATTAACCATGTATTGACCCATCCCAAGCAGTTATCTGAGATGGTTGAAAGTATCCTCTAAGAATGCTTTGGTGAATATGTCTACAACTTGCCTAGAAGATGGGAAAAACTATAGAGCAATGATTTGATTGTGTACTAGACCTCGGATGTAGTGCTTATGAATTTCTATATGCTTGGTTATTTTCCTTTGTACTAGGTTAATTGAGATCCTTATAGCACTTTTATTGTCACAAAAGATGATTATGGGAGTGCTAAAGTCAGTCCCAAACTTTGAAAGTATACCTTTAAACCATACACACTGAGTAGCTGCACATCTCCTCTGTACTTGGCCTTTGTTGAAGAGAGTGCAATGGAACTTTTCTTTTTACTTGACCAACAAATTGGTCCTCCTCCAAGCATGAAAACAAACCCAAAAGTTGATTTTCGATCTAAGATATCACCATCCCAATCAAAGTCTGAAAAATGATGAAATCCAAGGAAGAACCAACAACATAATCAATCCCTTGAGACTTGGTTCCTTGCACATAGTGCAAGATCCTTTTGGCTGGCCTCCAATGTACCATGTATCGTGATGCTACACTCACTGCATATGCAATATCATGTTGAGTGTTTCTAAGATACAACAAGCTTCCAACTAGTTGTCTATACATGGTAGATTCTACACTTTAAGTCTTACCACTGAAAGGAAAGAAGTCTTAGCTGGATTACATTCTTCCATTTTGAATTTCTTTAGAAACTCTGATGCATATTTTTTCTAAGTATTCCCAAGTCAGAAATGAAAAAAACATGATGCAAAATAGTCTTCAATGAAGCAATCTCATCAATGGAACTTCCTGTGATCAAAATATCATAAACATATAACACAATAATCAAAATAGAACCATTGATTAGCTTAATTTACACATTTGGACCATATTTTCATCTGTTGAAGATTTGTGATAGGAGAAAACTATCCATCTTGGCATACCAAGCTCTAGGAGCTTGCTTAGGCCCATACAATGACTTCTTCAACCTGCACACAAGAGAGGGGTCAGTAACATAGCCTTTAGTTTTTGCATATATATCTCTTCATCAAGATCTCCATGGAGTAAAGTGCTTTTTACATCCATGGGATGCACTTCCCAACGCTTAGATGTTGCAATTTCTAGGACTAGTCTTATTGAATCCATCTTTGCAACAGGTGCAAAGGTCTCATTGTAGTCAATGAATTAGACTTGGGAGAAGCCATTAAACACCAAAATTTCTTTTTACTTCACTGCTGCACCATCAACAACAAACTTTGTCTGGAAAATCCACTTACACTTGACTAGCGTTTTGTTAGGTGGGAGAGAAACTAGTTCCCATGTTCCATTCCTTTAAAGAGAAAGAAATTATTCATCTGTGGAAGCATGCCATATTGGGTCATGTGAGGCTTCTTCATATGATTTAGGATCATATTCAACCATCAAAAAACACTTCTCAAGATATATGGATCTTTGACGGAAATAGCATTCTCAAACTGAGATCTAGTCCTCCTAGGATTTTGAGGATCACTCGCAAGTTCTCTAGCTGTTTGAATTGTTTTTTCATCCCACTTAGGCTTTGTAGATGAACTTGGATATGAAATCACGTGTTCTTCATCATCAGTAATATCAGAATAAAAAATTTCATGAGAAGCTTCACTTAATTCAACGGGTGGTGGTTATGAGGATTCTCCAAATTCAATTGCTTGCAAGGGTTCTTCTTTAGATTGAACACTTTTTTCGAGGAAATATTTTTGAGTGGTTAGATTGAGAAACTTGTAACCCTTGGAGTCTTCTAGATATCCAACAAAAATACGTGGTTGGATTTGGGGTTGCAAATCCCTTCTCTTCTCAGGAGGTATTCTATCCCATGACTTTGACCCAAAAATTCTGAAATGAGACACATCAGGCTTGTGTCCACACCAAGCTTCAAAAGGAGTGCTTCCTTTCAAGGCTTTGTTGTTAGGATTAATTAATCCTCCCTTTACCCGCATAGTCTATTTGTTCATTTTTCCTACCTTAGGAGGTATTTTCCACTTTACTAGAGTAAGGGGGGACATATCTAATATTCATCTACACTTTTGAGTTTTGGTGCAAACAAAAGTTTTGGTGCCAATTCCTACATTATAGGAACCCTCTTTGAGTGCCACCAATAGTTACCTTTAGATGTCTGTGGTAGGTAGTAAGGCATGATCATTTATGATCCAATAACTACTAGTTAGTTCACTACCAGTCATCCTAGCACCAGTTTGCATGATTTAAAGGAGTGTGCCACCTTTTTTCCACCTACCTCGTCAGTTAACTAATTGTGAACTGAATTAGTTATCCCGAGTTAAACTAGTGAGCTCCAGCTGTGATTATTTCGACATTGCATTAGCTAACCAGTCAGTTTAAGTTGGTGAATTTGAATCTTATCCACATTATTTGAATTCTCTTTATTGTATGACTATTCTATTACTGAATAGTTAATGAAGATTAATGTAATGGTTATCTGAGCAATAGTTGTCCGATTTATGTAAATTTTTTGTCATGAATATGTTGTTTAGTTTACATTGATTTGTCAATTCCATTGCATCCTTATTTTTAGATAGCTTTCATTCAGGCTTGTAGATCTATGGTTCATGGAATTTAACATGGTATCAGATCCTATGTTCAGGACATCAGCAAACCTCACAAACCTTCATGCTTGCACCATAAGCAGTTGAGTTTCCGCATAATTATCGGAGTCTTCACATTGCTCCCTTTGGATTTTGTCCAGAGAAGTCTCTCCAGGGGTGATGGACTTAGAAAAATTATTGATGTCAAGGTGGAGAGGTTTGAATTGACAAATGTTTGCAAATTGAAGTTTTTTTGTAGGTACCTATGTAGCTCTTGAATATTTGTTGATCAAAATACATTGAAATGGAGAATTCAGCTGCTTTATCACCTAGAATCCTTACACCCTTCAATTACATTGATTGGAGGGAAGATATGTAGATATCCTTGTGCAACAAAGGCCTATATAGGATGAAAATGGGAAGAAAAGTCATGCCCCAATAGTATCTTTAGAAATCCAAGTTTCTGAATAGGATAGATGAAGCCTTCAACTTCATGTGCATCCACATATCTAGGGAGATGTTATTCCACCTTGAGGGACTTAGAACTCTGAAGGAAGTATGGGCTAAACTTGAATCTTTGTTTGGAAAACAAGATGAGCTAAGAGGCCATATTCTAGAGAATGAGCTCATTACACTCTAGCCCAGCAACTTCGAGACAATTCAACAATTCTTCTCCAAATACAAATCCATAGTCTTGTAATGAAAGCAATATGGGATAGAGAGGAAGGATGAGAAGCTTGTGCTATCAATTATGAGTAAGATTGGCTCAAAATTCTCAGTATTTGTATATACATTCCACTCTGGAATAGTATCCATCTAAAATTGGAAAATGACTTCTCTAGATTCATTTGCAGAGTCATTAATTCATAAGCAAGACAAATTGATTCAGATGGGAGTGCTCAATGCCTCCAAGAATCAGGCCCTCTTAGCTGGAGGCTCTAGGAATGCGCAAGAAAAAGGAAAGAAAAGAGGGAAGGAGAATAAAAATGCTCATTCGAAGCCAAAGGAGAAGCATAACCCTTTCTATGGAGCCTCAGGTTCCAAGAAGATCAAGAACAAGAAATTTGAGAAAGCTAAATGCTCATACTGTATGAGAGGATTTCATCCAGAAATTCATTGTATGAAGAAGACCATTGATCAAATGGAAAAACTCCTTGAGAAACAAAATATTTCCCTCCCTGAAGGCGCAAGAAAGGTGTACTTTGGAGAAGAGACCGAAGATCATGATGAGAGATTCCATGCACTAAAGGCTAGCTGTCCAAAATCACATGACTTCCTCATTGATTCAGGGGCCTCCAATCATATGGTTGCATCCATAGAATCATTCTCCTCATTACAAACTATTGATGGTATGAGTATTCACATGGGTGATGACACCCAAATTTGAGTTGAAGGAGAGGGTTCTATCAAGTTAAAGCATGGAGTGTTCAGAAATGTACTCTATGTTCCCTCCTTAGCTGCAAATTTGTTATTTGTATACCCGATGACACATACTGGCCCACCAAAGCGACTAGTATTTGATCCCGACTCAGTGGAGATCTCAGATATCTCAACTGGGAAAATTATGTTGATGTATTTGTAACTTAGGAAGATATTTTGATGTATATTATTATTGTATGTTGTTGTACCCCCATTGGGGATGTGTGTTACCCCTTTACGAGACGTCTAAATTGTGTCTAGACCTTGAGGTACAACCTCCGTTGTAAGTCGGGGAAATAGTCCCCAATGTAACATCATGTAATATGTACTTGTAGTCTCTCTAGGATAAGTGGGCCCCATGTGAGATGACATGTAGGCTCGAATGTTATATTTGGTCAGTGACTTGAAAGGGTATAAATAGGGAGGAGCTCTCCCTCATTTATACACACCTCATACAATCTCAAGTGCGCATGAGAGAAAGAGACAGTCAGAGGAAGAGAGATAGATAGTTGTTGAATACTTCTTATTACTGCTTTTGATCATTTTACTATTCTGAAGAATTTTGCGGGGTTTTCTCCTTTATGGTTTCCCCGGTGAAAATATTTGTGTCTCGTGTACCTTTTATATCTTATGCATTTTGTTGTACTTGTTATTCTTTCAAATAAAGATCCAAGATAATCTAACCATATATTAAGAAAAACTAACATGGTATCAAAGCCTCTCTGAAAGAAGGCATTGTGCAGCTGCGAGAACTAGAGCTTCCTAGTTGAAGGTGTTCTCTCCACAGATCATCAAGAAAGGAGGGATAGGATAACTTGCCTCACTAGGGCACATATTTTGGTGGTTTCATTTTCTAAATCAGAGAAGTTTCACTGTGTAGCCGAAATACAACTACAATGGCAGCTAATGAAAATTATGGTTTCATGCTCGAAAACCCTAGAAGACTGAATTTAGTCATCTTAGAACTTTCGCTATAAATAGATATTGGAGAAGGCTCAGAGGCCAAATTTTTTACAGGATGAAGATAATTTTTTTTCTTCTGTACATTGTGTAAAATTTTTAGCCATAGATTCGCTATACTTCAAAAATGATAACCTAAGCACAGAAATGTGATTAAGTGCAGCATCCCATAACAACTCAATAACTGCCCTATACACAGCCACATTATTAGTAGTAGGACCTAAGAAAGTTCCACCATAGGCATCTAGTTGTCTCGAGGGTGAATAGATAACCCAAGCGGTTGAAGCCAAGTTACAAGTATGGTGGCTAGCACCATTCGCAAAACCTACAAACCACTCAACTGACATCTATAACAACCAAAAAAATATAAGAAACACTGAACAAATAACTATTGTACATAAGAATACAATGAAAATACAAGAACAAGCAACATGCCTAAGCATAGTACTTCTTCAGGTAGAGCCCATTTCTAGGCTCACACAACTTATTTCCATCATAATCAGTTAATTCATATGCTCCTTTTTTCAAAACCTTTGACACGACGTAGGGACCTAACCACATAGACTTGAATTTTCCTGCCCCCAGGGGTTCTTTTTCTTAAGTCCAGAGAAAAACAAGTTCCCCTTCAGAAAAAAACCCTTAGCTTAACTGCTACGGTCGTATTGGTTCTTTACCCTATTCTTATGAGCCTCGTTTGCTGTCAATGCATATTTGTGTCGTTCATCCAGATTTTCTAAGTGAAGCAAACGTTCTTCTAGTTCCATAGTGTCAGGAAGTACATGAATAACTATCTTAAGAGATGGAATCTTGCATTCAACCGTCATGATTGCTTCCACCCCATGAACGAGTTGGAAAGGTGAAAAACCAGTAGCAGTCTTGACATTAGTCAAGTATGCCCAAAGTTCAGGATATAGCATGATGTTCCAATTTGACCGGCTTGTGTTAATAGTACGCTTTAGAATGGTTTTCAATGTTTTGTTAAATTCCTCTACTTGTCCATTCACCTGCGAGTAGAAGGAAGATGAGTGATCTTGCTTAAACCCTAACATAATAGTCATCTTGGTCATCATGCTATTCTGAAAGTGACTGCCATGGTCAGTGACAATTTCCTTTGGTATACCGAAACGACTAATGATTTGGTTAAAAATGAAGTAAGCTACCAGTTCATCGTCTGCTTTGAAGGTAGGAATTGCCTTTGCCCACTTTGTGAAGTAGTCTACAACGAAAATGATGTATTTGTGCCCCCAACAGAAACTGGATTGCATGTCACGTAATCCACCCCCCACTTATTGAAGGGTCCCATCGCAATGACAGAAAATAATGGAGTAGGACGCGACCGCATTTTTCCAGTGTAGAGCTGACATGGATGACAACGCTTCACCACCTCCACACAATCCTTGAAGATCGTGGGATAGAAATAACCGACACATAAAATTTTCTGGGTCGTTTCTAACCTAGATGAATGACCTCCACACGCTCCGCTATGGGAATCATTTAGGACACGCTTAACCTCCTCGTGGGTGAGGCACCGACGCAAAATAGAATCTACCCCTCTAGGATATAAAGTATCACTAATGATTAGGTAGTTTTTCGCATTCACATGCAATTTACGTCGCTCTTCCCTCAAGAAGGACGCATGACACTTCAAAGTATGGAGATATATAATGATATATCTGTACCATGGATCAAAGGTGGAAATAAGAAAGCTATACTCATCTGGAAATGAGTCATCCTCCACCACTACATTTTCTTCCGTAGGAAATTTTGAGATAAGCTCTATAAAAACTGAGGACTTTTTGGATTTAGCTGATTGGAAATCCAAGTCAAACTCTTGGAGAATGATAATCCACTTGTTGAATTTTCCCTTGATTATGCGCTAGGACAAAACATACTGAAAAGGATTTACATCTGTCACCACTGTATTTGTCCTTGGTAAAATGTAGTGACGCAGGCTCTGAACAGTGTAGACAGCGCCAATGATAATTTCTCGATGTGGGAATACCTTATTTCTGGACCAACTAATGCGCGATTGAGATAAGAGACAACATACTCTTGGAGCTTGTCCTCCTCCTGAACTAGTACTACCCCAATAGTCGACTATGACGCATCAAGATACAATATAAAGTCTTTAGAGTAATTTGGTGGAAATAATAAGGGAGCCGACAGCAAAGCCTTTTTTAATGCCTTGAATGCAAGTTGTGCAGTTTCATCCCATAGAAATGGGGAATCCTGCTTAAGCAACCACATGAAACCCTTATTAATCTTGGCATAATTGACTGTAAAACATCGAAGGAAATTAGATTTCCCTTGCAGGCTCTGAAGTTTCCTGATGGAACGAGGAGGAGGAATATTTACAATAGCCTCAACTTTCAAAGGATCCACCTAAATTCTTTTATTTGACACGATAAACCCGAGTAGCCTCCCCGACTCAACGTAGAAAACACAATTGTGGGGATTCAAGCATATCTTATAATGTCTACATCGTTCAAAAATCATGTGAAGGTGATCTGGATGGTCCCTCCTCTTGCAAGAATGGGAAGGAAAATCATCTAAGTATGGTTCGACAATATTCTTGATGTCGTGGAAGGCAAAGTTCATTTCCCGCTGAAAGGTAGCTCCAACATTTTTCAAACTGAATGGAATTTTCTTGTATGCGAAGGTACTCCAAGGACAAATAAAATTCATTTTATGCTAGTCTTTCGTCTTGATTTGGATTTGATTATACCTGAAAAATCCATCCATAAACGAAAATACTTTGCCACCCGCACAAGCATCAATGATCTGATCAATGAAGGGTGTGGGATAGTTGTCCTTGGGACGCTCTTTATTTAGGACACATAAATCAGTGCACATGTGTATGGTCCCTTGTTTTTTATCAATAGGAACATGATTGGATACCCATTCCGTCAATAGCAATTGGGTAAATGAACCCTGCTTTTAGGAACATTTCCACCTCACCTTTGATAGCTACCGCTTTTCGTGGATTAACAAGTCGAAGCTTTTGTTGAACAGGTTTAGCATTAGGTTAAGTCTGAATTTTGTGTTATACAATAGATGGATAGATTCCTGGAATCTCCTCATATGAACAGCAAAACACGTCGTGAAATTCCTTAAACAAGGCATTATATATGGCAATCTCCTTCGGGGAACAGTTTGCACCGATATGCAGTACATTTTCTACGATGTTGGGGTTTGCAGAGATGTTGATTGGAATGGTAAGAAAGATATTTTCCATATTACCCTCAGCAAATATTCCCTCCTTTGGTAAAGTATTAATCGGTAAATCAAAATCTTTCGCTAGTCTCGCATGGAACTCTTGGTTCTCAATTCTGCTTATTTCTGGGAGAAAGTAGGACTTATGGTGAAGGTCTTCACAAATCTTATCTCACCCACTCACATCTTCCAAAATGGCTTCATCCAAAGGAAAAACCATGTCTAAGCAGTCATATGAATATAAAGAGTTCTTCGCCCAGGCGAGCAGATAAGCTTCTTCCGACTCCTCTAAGACTATAGAAGGAGTTGCGATAGAATCAATAGTGGTATTAACAATAGCTTGATAAGACACTTCCACTGTAGATAAGGGAACTTCAGGTTCCTGATGGGAAGGAAGGATCCAAGGGTCAATTCTATCGACAACTATGGTGATAAACATCCCTACACTCGTAGAACCTAGATAGTTAATAGGGGCTGGGATATCAAATGTTCCCATCAAAGATGCATACATTCTAACCCCCAAGCTCTCATTAGTCGGTTTAGTATGATCGATCAAAGGTACAATGGACTCATTAGTCTCCAAACGACCCTTCCGAGTGAAACTGAGTTGGTCAATAGTGATCAACTTCCCTTCATGTGGAAATACTACCACTCGAGAACGACCGAGGAAATCACACACATGCCGTAAGTCCCACTTCTCTCTAACAGCAAGTTATAATCCAAAGGGGCATCAATCACTTCTACTTCAACAGCCACTGGTTTCCCTGCCAACTATATCTCAAAAGCAGGTAGGATACCATGTAGATGGAAATACCTTCTGTCGAAAGCAGTAAGTAAAGTGTTTGATGGAACTAGCTCTAGGGAACCTAAGCCTTTCCAACAAGACATTGACATTACACACATGGAAGCAACTTCATCAACAACTGTACATCTAATGGTTTTTCCTCCATGGACCACATCAATTGATAAAGCCACATGATATGGCAAGCGGATCTTAATATCTAAAAGATTAAACTTCACGAACAGGCTTGATGAATCCATGCTACCTAAAGCTGCTAAGAGGGCATCTCGCCGAGCAGGACAACTCTGTAACACTTCCAATGCCGACGGTGCACAAGGAGTTTGGGCCAAATCTTCAACTATGGAATAGTTAGAAGCAACCCTAGAATTAAGATTGTGAAATGGTTTTTTAAAGACACCTTTCGGTATCTTAGGCATCAGATCAATAGGTTTCTCAATAGTGAGAGGGTTAGAAGTTTCACCAATAGACTTACCCTTCTCTAAAGCCTCTGATTCATAATTCTTGCTTCTTGTCTGGAGTAAGGTGCTATATCGTACAATATTGATATAGTTTTGATCAGGAGGAGCACTAGAAGTGCCCTTGGCTACATTCAAAATAGAAGTTGTGTTCTGTCCTTGGGGAAATGGACCCTTTAGTATAGCCAGTTGTTGATTCTTCAGCAAATTCTGAGCTTGATCCATAAGAGGGCATTGATGAGTTAGGTGGTATCCCTAGCACAACTTATAATGAAAAATAAAAATTTTCTTATCTTTTTTACTCCCATCAACATTATTTGTGGGTTTCTTTTTGTTTTGATTACCCTCACCCTTCTTCCATTTCTTATTTTTCCCATTGGGTGGTTGATTTCCCTTCTGAGAAGACTGTGAAAAAATAGTTGCACTTTGAGGTGAGGGGGTGGTAGCCTTTAATTCCTCCGTTGTAGATTGCTTCACTGAAAACTCATAGAGTTGTTTAGCCAATGATTATACAATGGGATAACTTACTGAACCAACCACATCATCGGCATGGGGTCCAGGCTTGGGTTTCTCTACATTATTGGTAGACCTCGACGCCTTAGGTATGATTTCATACAAGATCCCAGACTGAGCATATATCAAGTATAACTATTGGCCCCTGAGGATAGACTCTTCTTTTGTGGTCACCCCCAAAGTGGATACGTCCTTAGAGATATAAGGAAGTAAATAGTTTAAGAACCACTCTAATAAGAACTCAGGAGGTATAGTGGATTTGATAAGCCTCTTCTGTCTTCGCCACTCCCGGATGTGATCCGAGATATGTGTGGCCTTGTTTTGTCGAAAAGTTGACAACAAATCTATGTCAGCATCATACCGAACTAAAAGTTAGAAGTGATTGAGGAACATAGTTGCTAAATCCAAAAAACGGTCATATGTGGCAGAGGGAAGTTTAATGTACTGTTTTGTTGCAACATGAGTTAAGGTCCTATGGAAAAGCGTCAACTGAATGGAGTCGTCGTTCAGTGAGTTTGAAGAGCACCAAAGGTGAAAAGTGGTTATGTGCGCACCTGGATCTTCCCCAGCTTTTCCTTCAAACTTATGAATGTATGAAGGTAACCTAGTAGGAATGAGTGGTCATGCCGCACTATGCCGCACGGGGTCATTCATCACCTTTGACAAGTCTGGCAAGTTTAAAGTTTCCAGGAAAGGAAGCTTTGGCCTAGCCGGGGTACGAAAATAAGGAGTCTAGGATGTAGAAGGACCTACCCCTGGGTCCCACACAACAGGATTTGAACCCGAAATCTGATGACAAAATCCAATGACATCCGATGTATCGTATAGATGTGTCGGACAGTAACGATGAAAATTAGTGAGCTTTTTAAATTATTTTAGCGCCGTCAAATTTCTGACACTAGGGCGTAGGATTTTTGACACTAGGGTTATTCCTACACTAGGGCTATTCCGACACTAGGTGCAGGATTTCTGACACTTGGGCGTAAGATTTCCGACACTAGGGGGTAGGATTTCTGACACTAGGGCATAGGATTTCTGACACTAGGGCTATTCCGACACTAGGGTTATGTTGTCGGATTTCTAACACTAGGGCAAAAAAAACAAAAAAAATATATAAAACCACAACCGTCCGGACACAATATTTCTTCGCGAAACAAAGAACCCAATCAATAATTTCACGATGGAGCCGACACAATATACCTCCACATCTGGAGGTCATGCCGAGGAGGTTTGTCGGAGGTCACACAGAGGAGGTTTGCTGGAGGTCACACAGAGGAGGTTGCCGAAGGTGCTGTCGAAGGTCAAGTGTGTTTACGCAGAGGAGGGTTTGCAGCAGTCAGGGTTTGTAGAGGTAGAGGAGGGTTTGGTTTGAAACAATCATTCAGGTCCCTCTACAATGAACTCCCTCATTTGAATTGGTTTGAAACAATCATTCACGTCCCTCTACAATCAACCATTTTGGGATGAGATTGCTAAGCGAGATGTATTTGATCAGGTATTTTGCTGTAATCGTTTCTCTTTTCTCACCAAATCAATGTCTTGTTTTTTTTCATTTTATTGTTCCTTTTATTTTGCTGTAATCGTTTCTCTTTTCTCACAAAATCAATTACTTGTTGTTTGCATATTGTACAGGAGTTTACTTGGAAAATAAATTGGCTGATACACTCACTTAGGGTTTCCAGAACGAGGAACTAGCATTACAATAACGTGCCTGGTAAGAAACCTGCCATCATTTCCAAACTACATTTCTAGTTTCCTTTCATTTAGACTTTGGTGGAAACATTATTTTTGTCTCCTCTGAGATTGAATCGACTTACGATTCCTTTTTTTTACATTAACTCACCAATAAGGGCACATGGCCTCTCCAACCCTTGTTGAATAAACAATTAGGAATTCCAATTTTATTTTTAAAATACCCAGCTGAGATGTCGTGGAGGAAAGTATCCATATCATATGGTCTTGGAACCCCCATTTTGATTCCAAAAACATTTTTTACGAGACCAAATCCCATGATTTGGGTACTTTTATGAAAACGTAGATTCCCTTGGGGTGTTTTTCTTTCCATGTGTATGGGTCTGATTTCATTTCTGGTAGCTTTTGAACTGTTGAAAGGAACTTAGAGAAGGAAGAGTTGTAGGTGGCTATCTACTAATTGTTTGACAAAAGTCCTCAACCAAGTACTTGTCCACTAAGTGTTTGACAAAATGCCTAAATCAAAATTTCCATATCTCCCTCATTTGGATTTTGACGCCGAAAAAAATATACAGGGTTCGACTCAAAGATTCAACCAAGAAATTTCCAGAAATCCTAGTAACCTTGTTTTTTGATCCATAATCCAACTAGCAAAGTGTGTTAATTAGGCCCCTTCCAGGTTGATTTTTTTTACTTTGAAAGAGACCCATTTGATATGGAGAAGTGAATATTAGTACTATACAGTTCCTTTAGGTTTTCACCCATAAATTTTAAATAAAGACCTTAGATTTTGATTTCATCTCCCTCAGAAAAACCTTTATTGTTTACCTTCTGGAGGCCAAATCTCACTCAATTTTAGCTCGATTTTCACCAAACAAAAGGCAATGCGTTAATTATACTTGTAATTTATTTATAATGAACTTAAGAAATTTTAGTTTTAGATAATTTGTGAAAGGTAGATTAGACAGAACAACTTTCATGCCAAGAGTCATTTTGCCCATTTTGAACCTAGTTTGAGACCAATTTTTATAAATGATTGGGGTACACTCGTAAGAACAACTTTCCCTCTGAGGCATAGATGAATGTCCCTATGCAAGTGCCATGAATTGAACCACCTTGGAAGCCATTGATAACAGTTTCTTGGTTTAGTGTGAATTGATAAATTTTGCTTGATTATAATACTAAAAGTTTCTTGGTTTAGTGTGAACTGATAAATTTCCCCTAAAGAGTATGTAGCTAGGTTAAAATCACTGATAAGTTTCTTTTTACTGTGAATTTTTATCATTTAGCCCAGGCATTGACACTAACCCTCTGCATCGAATCAACTCTCGGCATCACCTCGTCTTGTGTGTTTGCTCGTCTATGTGGCAAGTTAATAGCTCGCGGGTCTCAAGCTGTGTCGATCCAGCAGACCACTTGCAAATTGATCTGGACCTGGAACTGGAACCCACGGATTTTATTTCTTAGCCACCCTCCTTCCCAATATTTCCAAAGGTTAGAGCATCATCTATGCTCAACCTCATGCTAGAAAGCCTGTGTATCCGCCCCATTGCAACGATTCTCCTCACTCACTCAGTATGACCCAGATTCATCTCTTTTTACACATACAAATAAGAGATATATGCAAGGTTCCCATTACATATTCAAAATATATATATCATTTATATTGCATATTTATGTGTGGGTATTTGTGGGAAATATAAGTTACATGTGTGAGATTCAACCCATTTTCAGAATCATGCTCAATACCCTGTTGATATCCTCTGTTATGTGGCATATCTGTTCAATATTTTTTGCAGAGAGATTCGATTTTATAACCCACAGATCTGCTGCGTTCTGTAGCGGATCCGTTCAATGTTTGCAGAGAGGTATGATATTCAACGATCGACCTCCCGAGATTCAAGGAGGTCAAGGAAGGAAGAGGTTAGGAAGAGCTTACATGGCAACACACTGTAAATTTGTATGTTTTATGCAACATTTCACACACCTTCTTTCATCAAATGATCCTGACATACTTTTTGCAGCTCTTCAAGCTCTTGTAGCTGTTGTAAGGATTAACCCTTCCAAGTTACACCTGAGTGGAAAACTGCCAGGAAGTGTAGTGTTGAATCTTCATTTTCTTGCTCTATCACAAGGATGGGGAAGTAAAGAAGAAGGAGTGGGCATGTTCTTGTGTGTTGTAGAAAATGGTTGTGATGTAGCAGCAATCCAATTAGGGTCGACTTTACATTTTGAATTTTATTATGAACGTGGTTCGGATAATGCAGAAAATTTAAATGCTGCAAGTCTGTTAGGTTTACAAGTAATACACATTCCTAATTTGCATTTACAACCAAAATATCTGGTTCTTCTAAAGGATTTAATTGATAAATATCAGATACCCAGTGAGCTCAAGTTTTCCTTATGGACTCGAATCAGGTATACACGTGCATTTCCTTCTCTTAGCACTCGCATGCAGTTCAGCTGCATTCAAATTTTGGCCTTTACGGTATTGATGCAATTAAGTGACAACCATGAAGAACTGGGGGCATTTTTTTCCAATGATCCTGAGTTTATGACCGATTTGATGAAGGTGTTGCAATCGAATAACTTTATACCAGATAACATGAGATCAACTGCTATGTAGGATTTAGGATACCAGTTTATGGTAATTTCTACATCTCATGAGAGGAATCAGGTGTTAAATGTTCCAAATATTGTTATCAATGCACCAAATCGTGTGTTTTTATTGATCTTGCTGCAAAAGGCTGTCATTTCATTGACTGCCATGGAAGCATATCCTGTTGCATTATTATAAGGGGCTTTATATTTTTTTCTTGCATATGTAACATCATCCTCGACCTCGCCAAATCCTATGAGATAAAATGGATTGATTCCTCCCCTTCTGCCTTTGTTAAAAGAAACCAATTCTTGTTTGGTTAAAAGTCTCGTCTAACAAACACAAATTTGTCACAGTTTCTGTAGCTGAGCAAATATCATAACACATATTTACATAAGAAGCCAAGAATAGACACAATAACTGGATGGCTTCATACAATTTTCTCTTTTTGTGGGACATCATAATCTGTGACATAGCCTTCAAGTCATCTTCATCCTTGTCTGGTCTAGAACCTATTGTCGGAGCCTTCAAGTCATCTAGATACTTCTCTTCATCTTCAAAATATTCAAGTGATTCCTGTATTGCCTTTCTTGACAACGATGCAGAATATGGAATGCCTTCAAGTTCCTTTGTCAACTCTTCTTGATATGACCTTTCAATTTCCATTTCCTGCGATAATTGATAACTAGGTATCAAACTGATCTATTACTTACTGAAACATCCATTGAAATTGAAAGTAATATTTTGAGTTTAAAAACATAGTAGTTGAGGATTTCTTCACAAACATCTTGGTTAAATAAGAATTAATTGCATATAAAAGCAATTACCTCTATACCCCTTTCTGTTGTTGCATTGGCTTCATTTCGATAGGCAATAACATTTGCCAGTATTTTTTGGGAATCATTGATAGCCTGATCCTCCATCCTTGTCATAGGTAAAACTTGTTTCTTTGTTGTTGTTTGCAAGTGCTTAAAACTTGTTGCTTTGCTTGTTGCTTTGTTGTTGCTGTTGTTACAAAAATTACTTAATAAACACATTGCTTGGAGTTGAACAATGCAGAAATGTGTATGTGGAATTACAAAACAATCAAATCATATGGTGGGGACATGAAATAGTCGAGTTACAGTACTGCTCCATGAGGAAACTGATTGCTCACGGTCTATCATTGGCTTATTACTAATGTAAAATTTACTAACACTACCAAAACCAATTAAGGATCCATGAAACATTTTCAAGTTCCATAAGGTTTAATAAAACCCTTAAGGGGAGATTTTGTAATTAGGAAGAGTCTTAGAAATGTTTATGCATTTATATACATCAATTTTGGATAATGTTGGCTCTCATGGGAATTTTGTTCCCTAGAAGCCCATAAAGGTTTAAATTCATTTGATTATCAGAAGGGTAGCATGGGTTCAAGGGTAGACTATGTGTTTGTTATGAGTACAGAGTATCTAGTAAGGATCTCTAGTATTTGGGTATGTGGTAATAGGTATAGGGTATAGTTAAGATAAATTTTGTCAAAAGAGTCAGGCACTATAGAAAAAATGAATTCCTCTTCTATTGAAATTAAATGTTATGTTATTTACTATTAGGAAATGGATATTTTGTTCTGTTAAATTTTAACATTTGTTCTGCTAATATAATGCAGGGAATAGTTTTTATTGGATTGAAATGCTTTAAAAAATCCCTAGAATTTTTTCATCATGCGAGTGAGTAACAAGCTCTTAAGTTGGTTATGCTGCTTGTTTCCTACTTCACAATTTTTTAGAACTAGTGTAGGATTATTGGAGTTGCTAATCATGTTATTTTTGGTGCAGGTGATTACATCCCTAGCAACAACTTTAACTACAATAACTGTGGAAGCATACAAAAAATGTCCTAGTTTCTCTCATTCATATTGGTCAGGTTAGTTCTTCACTTCTTAGTTGCGTTAATGTTGATATATAACATGCTTCTATGAAATACTTTGTTTATGTCCAGAATTCTCTGTTGAAGTGTGATAAGAAAATGATGTTCAATTCAAATAAAAGGAAGTGTGTTGAACAAACCATGTTCCATTCAAAGTCAAACCCACATTTTTGGTAGTGTGAAAAATGGATGTCATTCTTGCTTATAGAAACAAAGGTGTTAAGATAGATTAGGTATCCACCTTACTTGTGTAGGTTCTATACAGATAGACAATATCAAATGAAAATGAACTAGTGAGCTTGTGGAATGTAGTAAAAAATCTGTCATTATAGCAATATTGATTCTTTTAAATTATCTATACGATGTTAGCTTGTGGAAATTTTCCCAGAATATGGTAACAGATGCTCTTGATTTGTTCATTCTTCCTTCATTTTTATATTTTATAGCTGACTTTTGTTTTTAAAAATTTATTACACGTTCCAGCATTCCCAAAAATATACACCTGTTGTTGTCCAAAGAAATTTGAAATCTTGCACTCAGGTATATGCGGTCATTGTTGTACAACAAACCTGATTCATTCTTGGTTCAAATATTCCAATAATTAAAATTTGTTAATTTACTTTTTTCACTGATTTTTGAAACGTGTTTTTGTCTTGGTTTGATTGGTTTTCTATCATATCTTTAATTCTAGTAGGACCTCATTATTGGTGTTAAAATCTAGAACTGTAACTTGTATTCACTATTCAATTGTAGTCTTCCATCCACCTATGCAATTGTTGAGTATAGTGATGTAAAGGGCAAGGTTATGAGAACTAGAACCAGAATCTTAACTTATTCCCAATGTTGTCTGCGAAACTTAACTTGTTGCTGTAATATCCATTCTTGTAATAGCAGGAAGAGGAAGCACAAACATTATTCAAGTGAGACTGATGAACGTGATTCACTCGGGAGGAGAAATTATTGTTGATGTACATGGGTGTCATACAAGACCATCTGCATGTTCATGTTATGTTTTTAAGGGAATTCCATGTAATGATTCTCAGTTTGGTCTGTACGGAATAGTTAGCACCAAATCTAAGACAGGTGCACCCATCAGAGGATGCAGGAAGAGCGCATCAAGTTCTCCTTATGCAAATCACTATGTCCATAATCCAGGTCTTTGTGATACTGGACCAGTAAAAGCACCTTATGACCTTAGGGAAGGTTCTTCGAATATTAATGAGAAAAATGCATTATGGTCAAGTTTTACTGGGAAAATGTCAAATTTGTTTATGGACAAACTGAAACTGAAGAATATCAAAACCAGTGGTTGAAACTTAGCTCAAAAACTCCACAAAGTTCAGGGCTTAAGGTGAATGTATTTTAAAAAATGATCTAAACCTTTCCCTTCCCAATTTTGATGAACAAATAAATAGAGAGGGCTCATCTCCAACTCGATTATATGGAATGGGTTTTATTCTTCTGGGAAAAAAATAAAGCGAGCTGATACTGATGGATTTTTGGCTGATATTTCCCGCTTTCACTTTTCAATTTATAGTCCTCCTGTTGATACTTCCTCCTGTCTTCCACCAAATGAGAAGATTCATCTTTTAAATGCAACACATGCATTGACAGTGCTACCTAATTTGAATTTACCAGAAAAAAATATAAACACGGATTCTGGTACTACCACATCAATATTTCAGGGGAAGTTGGTCTCAGTTTCTGACCAGAATTTCCATTATTCACCTACAAAAGAACCACAGTGTGCAACACTGTAGTAGAGTAGTTTGGGTACATTATCCATCTTAGGTGAGAAAATAGTTGGTACAAAATCGAAGTCAAATGCACATCATATTGAAAGAATTTCCATTATTCACCTACAAAACAACAGCATGCAACACTGCAACATATTAATTTGGGTACATCAGGCGTCTCAGGTGAGTAAATATTGGGTACATAATCGAAGTCAGATGCACATCATATTGAAATGTTGTCAATCTAGAAACATTTCTAATTATGTTACTATCTTGTTTGTTTATGTGAAGACAATTTCTTGGTTTCTAGGCATGCTCTTCCACCAAATGAAGGCAACAATAAGACTTCACATCTCACAAATTTTCCTTACAATGAGAAAGGTATAGTTCCGTGTCCAAAAGGTTTACTATCATGATGGGAATATTTAAATGTAAAGCTTATATAAGAAATTTTGAATCTTATTTTTTTCCCAAATGCAATTTAATGAATGTAGATTTCAAAGGATACACAGTCCATGATTGTATATTATATGGAGCTAGCAAGAATTGAATTGTATATTATATGGACTTTGCAAAGAATTTTATATTCAAGAATTGAATTGTTCCATACAAAATTAATATTACATTCATCACACTAGATGTGTGTGTGTGTGTGTGAAAGAAAGAGTGAGATAGACTAGTGGGAAAAAGCAACCAATGGGACAGAGACAGACGCAATGATTCGAACTGGTTGCGAAGGTGTAGGGGGACAAGGGTGCCATGCACTCTTACATGTTAATATAGATAACAATTTAAAAATTAATCAAGTAGTAATCTAGAAATTAAATTACAATAGACCAAAATCAGTCTAAAATTCTTGACATTAAGTCTCAAATTAAGAGATCAAAAGTCATCCAACTCTCAAGATCCTATTGAGACAATATTCTTTAGCAGACTAAATTCTATATTGTTGGGTGTGAGATGAAGTATGCAAGAAGAAGTTGTTAATGCATTGTTCCATCCTAAAAATCCCTCCCTGATTTTGTATCAAGTTTTAACCATGCCTCTATTGAGGTTTACAAGGGTGCCTCTATTGAGGCTTACAAAGGTGGAAAATATCAACAAATGTATTCACAATGAATGGGGGGACTCAGAAATTGGTTAATACAATGATGAAAGTGAATTGTTTACTTTACAATAGTCTTGTAAAACATGAGTACCAGTAATTTATTTACATAAGCGATTCTGAAAAACTCAATTACAGACCTAACCTTACAACTATAAAAATATTTGGGTGTGAGTAGGCATCAAATAAATGGATCTCAGGATCAGTATCTTGAAATGGAGGGAAAAGTGCTGCCATTTGTGAGTGGCAAGGGCAGTGTACTGCTTATGAATCCTAGAACTTATAAGCTTAGATATGCAAAGCCTCTTGTTTTGGAAGATTGAAAGTTGTAGCCTTTGTTTTCTCAATGTTGGTTGTTGGTTTTTTATTAGTACAAAAGTAATGAAGGAATCCTAGTTGCTTCTGCAACTACAAGCCCTCAACTGTATGATGTAGAAGCCCCAAATCATCAGGATATAGGAAGTTGTGAATAATTATATTAAGAATGAAATAGCCATAATTTGGTCCTATATTGGCTTGACCATAATCGTCTTGCCGAATTGGGTATAAGATAAATCAAAGAGGGGAGATGGGACACATGTGTTTCTATCCAGTGGTGTTGAAAATGTTATCTGTGAGCCTTCTTGTTTTGTGAATCTGCACCATTAGTTGTGTAGAGTGACATGAGAACAATCTGAACCCTGTCTTGAATCCCTAACATGATGCAACCAATCAAATAAAGGTTTACTTGGCATTATGTTAGTTTTCTCAAAGGTCAATGACACAGAAGGCTAGGGCCTTGGTGAATAGAGATTTCTTAAATAATCGCTCCTGACTTGAATGCCATTAATGGCATGATAGCTTTTGCAGAAGCTTTCTTGTCCTTTTTGCCAAAAGATTTATAGTTCAAGAATTGAAACAAGATATCAATACATGTTAAGAATTGGGTTAATTTTTGGAACAAGAATGTTAGGTAAACTCACCTCCAAAGCATCCACCAACCAAAGAGACAAAAAGTAAACTTTCATCAGCCAATCTTGTCTTCACCTAAAAAGATAAACATATTCCTTTACAAGCTTTTTCCATATTTATAGGTTAATTAGCAAGACAAAATATATACAATTCCAAAAATAAATAGTGTGTGTGATAACTACCTATCCAATACCAAATCTACCAAATCCACTTTTGAAAAGCTGCCCCATTGCAGAGGAATGATACTCTAACCTAGGTATATCACATTTTGCAAAGGCTATTGATAAAATTTTTGAAATTAATCCCCATGTTTGTGTATAAGTCATATTCAAAAATTTATCTAAAGTTGATTGCTTGCCCCTATTAAATTCTCTGCCTAACTGATCTCATGTGATAAAGCTCTTACAATCTTTTCCTCCTGGATCAGTTGTAGGTTGGAATAAAGATATGATGAGAAGATTCTGAGTTATATTATTAGGACCTTTGTTAAATAGATTACTTCTGTGTTGAATCCTCTTTCAAATGAAGAGACCTACATATATTTGGTCTTGATGATGTATTAAAACTTAAACACATCCACCAAAATATATCAAAAGACAATGATATCTATAGCATATCTCAAAGTAAACTTGCCACTGAATACAATTATTTATTTATTAATATACAGTATCCCGTCAGTTTTCTGACGTTCAATTCCTAGAATCTATTGTCGAATTTCATGTCAATCTGATGAAATTGCTGTGGCTCCGACGGTAGATTGTCGTAGGAAATCCGACGGCCTTGCCATAGGAAATCTGACGGCCTTGCCGTAGGAAATCCGACGGTCGGGCCGTAGGAAATCCGACGGCCTTGCCGTAGGAAATCTGACGGCCTCAGCTTGGCTGTCGACTATCCGAAATTACGCCACCGATGACAAAAAAAAAACTAAGGGTGTCAAATACCCGATAGGTTAGTGTCGAATTTCAGACATGGTAGCCGTCGGATTTTGGCCTCAAATTCTGTTGTGCCAGACGAAAAGGTGGGGTTGCCCCCAACCGTCGGTTGTGATGTAGTTGGACTAATCTGAAAAGGATTCCACCCGAAATATATTGAATTACTTGTTTGTGGTGCACTATAAGTGGTTTGGGCCAGATGAAATTGGAGTTTGAAAGATAGAAGAAGGTATCCCTCCACTGAAAAACATAAAGGGAGAGCTCGTGAAAGGGTTCGAAGCCAATGTCTGGAAATTATGACCAAACACATTTGTGTTTCCATACTGCATGCCCACATATGTAAGGTTAGGACCTACATAAGGAGTGGATAGGAGAATATGCCCCCCATTCCACAGAAAACCCTTGACGAATGAGGAGGATCCACTTGGACCGCTCTGAGCAGGCTGCATAAAGGAAGGAGAAGCAAAAGGTGCACTAGGAATTCCAGTGACCACCCCACTAGATAGATCTACCACATTTGAGGGAGTCGAGGGTTGAGCCACTTGACTACCTGGCGAATGGGGTGCAATAGATGCACTTGGTATTGGAGTACCAACCGGGGGAGGTAGGACACCACCAACCAACATGGATGAATTTGGGGTAGAAATACCTTCTCCAGAGCTAGACATATCTATGCTCAAAGGAACACCAATAGTAGGTGAATTAAAAGGGAGAAACTGGACAATCACAGGATCGTTTAGGTCAGTTAGATGTGGGTTAAAATTTATTGCAAACTTGTTATCCTGCAAGCCTTCAATGTCTACTGCAATTGCTTCTTCCTGGTTAATCCTAAGTTTCGGTTCACTTGGAACTTCACTAACTCCTACTGGTGCAAAACAACGGTCACTATCTAGTCTCCACATTTGAGGGGACGGTGGAGGCTCCACTGTAACAGATGGAGGAAGGTTTTGCAAACTTCTTGACGTATGAAGAGGTTGGTCCTCCACATATATAAATTTGATTCATACACTCCTAAAGGCCAAATAAACACAGACAAACCAAACAACACTCACTAAAAATGTCCTAAAGTCACTCAGACACATCAGATATAAGGTACACCTTTCAAAGGAAAGCCTGGGATGATTAGGGCCTAGGTCTAACCAGTGAAGACTGAATGATGGTTACTTGGTGTCCTGTGAAGATGTTTCTGGGCACAAGCGCTGGAATCACCCAACCGCCCTCCCAAACTGTATACTGGGGTTACCTTCCAATTTCGTTCGAGGTGTACTAGAAATATCCTTCTAATAATACCTGTGTATGATCCTTAGTGTCAAGAAACTAAAGGCTACCACAACTACACCGAGAGTCTGGTGGAACAGTCGCAAGCTTGATCCTTATGCATGGGCAGGGTAGAAAAGCCCGAAACCCGGTCAACACCGACACCGCACGGGGCCCAAGAGGTGGTATTGAAAAGATCCCCAAACACATAAAAATATTGGTATACAATCAAACAGGGAAGTGGAGGGTTATCTCCTCAACCAAGTTCTCACGCGACCTCATGCTTAACTCCTGTGTGAGAGGAGCTTTCCAGATGGTCTCTTGTAGAAGAGGATTTACCTAATGAAAGGCCGCTACGTCTGAATTCAAATGCTTTTGGACAGTTTAAAGTTCCCTAGTCCAAAATCCTAGCCTGAACTAGTTGATGTATGAGCCTAGAAAAAAGAAACTTACTAGTAAAATTTTAATTAATCGTTCTTTTTAATGGGCTATATTAGTCAAAGGTAGCAGAATGAGACTATATGATGTATAGACTCAGTAGAAAGAAATCAAATGATGTATATAGAAAAAAAAAACTTTCAAAGTAAATGAAACTACAATGCCAATTTTTCTTTTTTTTCTTCTTTGTAATGCAAGCTAATGAAAATCTTAAACAAAATGAGAAACCACAAGACTTAGAGTTTTTTTTTTTTAAATAATGAAAAGAACAAGTAAATGCAACCTAATGCAAAAAGTGAAAAATTGCTTTTTGTCTTTTCTTTTTCGAAAAATTCAAAAATGATGATGCAACTAAATGCAAATTGAGTGAGTTTGAACAAGTTGATCATATAACAATAAATGATGCAATCAGACCCTACAGTAGTACACTTCACCCAAATAGGAAGAAATGGACCAAAACCCAGACTTGGCGGAACTATCAATTCAAAGACTAATAGATCCAAAAAACAGAAAAAATGACTAACTCAGACCACTAAAAAAAAGTACAGATCATATCAGTGTTTCAAAGGACTGATAAATTACCATTAGAGGAAATTGGGGGTCTAAAATGGGCCTTATAAGAAAATGTGCCAACAATAAGTTCTTGTGAGTTGGAATTCAAGAACCAATAGAATTCTAATAAAACAATTCAACCATAATGGTTGAATTGACATATTTGTCATAAAATAAAATTACTTTTATTGTTTGTATTTTCGACATATCTCCTTTTGTTTTTACTCAAATTTCGATCAGAAGAGCTCGTTGGATGTGGATTTTTATTCCGCATCCAACGAGTACCCACACTGCATAATTTTGATGGACACTGCTACCCCAAAAATAAGAAATACTTGAACAAACGTGATGATGACATCATCATCACATTTTTTCAGGTATTTCTTGTTTTTGGGGTAGCAGAGTCCGTCAAAAGTATGCAGTGTGGGTACTCGTTGGATGTAGAATCACATTCCACATCCAATGAGCTCTCCTAATCGAAATTTGAGTAAAAACACAGGGAGATATGTAAAAAATATGAACACAAAAAGTAGTTTTTTTCTTTTTTCCTCCAAAATTAATAAATATCATTTTATTGTTTTAACTATTATTTTATTATTTTCCTTAGGAGGCCCATTTTAGACCTCAAAATTCCTCTAATTCCAAAAACACAAGCACTCAGACCAAAATCCAAGTAGGAGGACCTAACACATTCACCAATGAATAAGTCAAACAAAAAACACTCAAAGACTTGACTAATCAAGCAAGTAGTGAAATGTACAGACCTAAAACACAATATCATGCCAAAACAGAACCTTTACAAGCATTCGAGAAATCACAAAAACAAGGACAAGCAAGAACCTTAGGGACTCACAGACACCTACAGGAATATGTGATTGTCATCAAGACAGGTCGCGGACCATACACGACTTCCACTGAAGCAACCCACATATACAAAGTGAAATACGTGACTGTTACCAAGGCAACCTGCGTATGCTGTTAAAAATTTTCAAAAATAAAAACAACTGATAGACAGGCTGTGAACATGCAATACTAGAAATCAAAGGTAAAATTAAAACAAATCACTCAGAAAATGAGACAAATCAAAAATTGGTCAGGAAGCCTAAAGAGAGGACCCACAACAGGTTGGACTCCCCAGTGGAGTCGTCAGTTCTGTTGTTCAGGAAAACACACCTTTATAACCTAGGGTCTCTTGGGTTACCAACTTACTAAACTTATTTGCAGACAATCAACCATTTCAGAATTTGAAATAGAAATAGGAAGAAATTGGGCATACCTTATTTATGACGGTCGATCTTAGCTTTTCTTCTTCTCTTCAAATTGCTTCCACAGCTTCTAGGGTATCTCCAATCACCTACAAAGAGCAAGATATTTCTTGCAATATCTTATGTATTATATGAATGATTAATGAAATAACATACTTATAATGAAACAATAAGATAATTCAGAAATCACAATATATAAGAGCGCAAAGACACAATATTGGAAGGACTCTCTTTATTGATAAACAAGTGAGGTGAGATTACAACCCAACATCTGAGACAAGTGCTCCTCTGCTAACCAAGGACACTGAGTTCTACTACTCCAAGAAATCTAAAGGCAAACCACCAGCATAGCGTTGCTCTATAATTCATGATTGATTAGCCTCAACCCCTACCCTTTATTTATACATGAGGAAAGAGAGAGGTCATGAAGGTTGAGGAAGTTGGGATAGTTATGATTAAGGGCCCAACTGTCCTCGACTAATCATGTTTATATTTTTTAACTTTGGATTAAGGCATACGCAACTATTAATACTGACAGGCTGTGTATGATACACAACTTGCTTTAAGGAAACCTACGGTTGCAAGCTGTTGGCCTGAGAAAGGAGCCCAAGAAAGAAGTTCGTGCGCAAGCAAAAGAAGGCGCGTCAAGTAAAAGAAGGCGCGTTGTGCTTGCAATAGAAAGGAAGGAAGGAAGGTCGTGAAGGAAGCAAGGGAACAGCACAGGTAGAAGGGAGAGGCGCGCGACAAAGGAAAGGCAAGCGCATGGGCGTGTAAGTGATAACGACCGAAGAACGACAGGTGCAGATCATGGCCGCTTGAGACGGCGTAAGCCTACTACTACACATGTATGAGGGAATATTTGTAATTCAGGCTGATAGTGCCTCGTGTCAGGTCATGATCACCACAGCTGTAGCCTGAGGGGTGGCTGATGGTGACAATTAACAGACTGCCTGTATGCAGTCGACCCAGAGTGGTCATGTAAAATAGTATAAATAGGAGGGCTTCAACAGTTAAAGGGTTGGGCTGTTAGAGGGGGTTATTGATCCCCTATTCATGATCATTGGCATTTTCAATAGTTATTGTGGGTTGTTCATGGGAGATCCAGAGGGAAGGACACTATTTTTCTGTAATTTTGTAGAGAGTAGACAAGGAGGGGAGTCAGAAAGAGTCTGGTAGCGATAGGAGGTTGTTGAGTCATAGATCTGGCTATTGTGTGCGTAGACCGCTAGGAGTAGGAGTAGGGTAGAAGAATAAACCAGAGAGCATGAGAACCAAAAGTCTGAGTCATAAAGACATATCTTAAGATCAATCTGCATCCTGTAGGATGCAAGGTGCTATACCCCTTTTTTCATGCCAGATGAAGAGAACCTTGGTGGTTTTTCCCATATGGTTTTCCACGTTATCTCTTTTGTTTGAATGGATGATTAATGATGTGAATACTTATGCGAATAGTTGTTAATTGCTTCCTGTATGGTGATGAAGTATGGTTTAAATTTCTGATGTTATACTGTCATTAGCAGATAAATTTTAGGGAAGCATCGCTTAAATATATGCATATATCGGCCTGTGCGCTTATGTCTTGAGTCACAACGTGAGTCGTAGATGGTCTGTTAGTGCGAGTCAGCTGCGCCGCACAAGTTGCGCCAGTTGTGATGTCAAAAACAAAGATAGGTTGCACGCGATAGCATATTGTTGTGCTCAGCTGCGCAAGACTGACTCCACCATCCAGCCATCCAATTACCTTCGTCAAGCACCTTGGTTACGAGCCAAGGGACCATAATCCCTCAACAATCGCGAAAACATGGTTCCGGCGGTTACCAATTGAAGAGATATCTCAGGTGAGATTGCGCCTGCTTTGCAGGCATTGCTGACGGGCTTGCTCTGTTGGTTCAGTATCTCGAGTGTTTGTTTGGTTGATCAAAATGAGGGAAATGTTGTGGCATCTGACAAAGAAGGATATAGAAGACTGGCTGGATTCTAAACACTAGCATTTGCGCAAGAAGAGAGTGCAGGGACATAGTTGAGTGCAGAGAACTGGATAGACAAATATATATATTTTGATATTCATAAGATATTCTTTATTGAGTTCCCCATTTTACTGCATGAATGGTTGTCAAGATTTGTGACTAAGAAGACAAACTTCCAAAGAAGAGAGACTGTCAAGTGGAGTGATCAGTTGGTTCACGAGGTAACCAGTGTAAGTAACACCATCTCTAGAGCTATTGATTTTTGGGTTGATAGTATATTGCAAGGATATATTACTGAGTTTGCAGTAGACACTATAACCTCATATAGTGAAGCTGAAAGAAATTTTTTCCAAGGACCCCGAAGAATATACTTGTTACGTATCGGTACATGGATAAAAATGCTTTCCTATGAGAAGGATATTTTGCAGTTGAGTAGTTGAGGTGCGCGCCTAGAAGGAGGCTATGTCGCAGACGAACTATTAAGAAGATGGGAAAGGATGAGTTGAAATGCTCCCTGGAAGTATAGAACTTGAACTAGAAATGAGAGTCCTAAGGAGTGGAAGAATATTCAGATCAGGAAAGAGAAGGAAAACCGAAAGGGGATGATAGAATCCTATTTTGTTGGAGGAAAGCGAACACAAAATTCGATCGTGCGAAGACGAAGGGTCTTGCGATGAAGAGGAGGACTATAGCCTGTTTCGGAAGAACCTGAAGATTCTGAGGACTCTAAGGAGACATCGAGGTCAGGAAACAACTATGTGACACCAGCAATATCACCTGAGGCAAGATCTAGAGTTTCATCCCCAGAAAGGACTGCTAATACGGATAGTGGTAGCATTGGAACTAGTGCACAGGAAGGTAAAACCTCTTTGAATCCTGTCCCAGAAAACCCCGATGCCAACCCAATGGCTACGACAGATGTTTAGTTACCCACATTCAATGTAAATGGTATGGAAGACCCATAACAAAATTGGTTCCTATGTGAAGCTGTTTGGATGGTGCGTCTAGTCCATAATGTGGATATAAAGAAGGCGCAGATGATCATGACCTTGAGGGGTCACGCGCTATACTGGTTCATGAAGTTTTGCACTGCACCAGTCGGAACACTACAAAAGACCCTTGAAGAGATCAGTGCTGTAGTGATCTCTGAGTTCAGGAAACCTAAATCGGAGTCGCAGTGTATTACCGAGATCAAAAAAATCAAACAAGCACTGGCGGAAACAGTATGGGATTTTGACCAATGGTTTAAAACATTGATGGCCAAAGTAAGCTTCCAAATGTCCTATTTGCAACATAAAGAGTGGTTTATTGCTATGTTGTTACCACACATCCGAGGGCCATTGATGTAGCAGAATATTGAATCGCAGACATAAGCACTAGAATTGGCAATGAAGTTAGAGGCCTCACCCATTGGCGATGGTGTTGCAGGGATGGTACAGTTTCAGTCGTAGCTGGCCAATTTGACGACATAACTTCAAGACATCAAGAAGGGTAAAGAAGCACAAGAATATTTGTGGTGTACAAAATGTAGAACGGACGGACACACTAAGGATAATTGTTTGACCTTCATGAACTACGTCGCGTCAGGTGCACCCAACCCATTAAATGGCCATGGGATACCATGGTGTCACATATGCCAGTCAAGAGGCCATCGTGATGAAGAATGTTTATAATTTCAAAAAGTTGTAAGTACCCTTGCAAACCTATTCTGTAAATTTTGTAAATCAATAGGACATGATGAGAAGGATTGTAGAGCATATCATCTCTTGAAAGAAAAGACTGTTGACACCTACTTAATGAAAAATGAAGGATTCGCTCAGGCTGAATAGGCGCAAGACTTGTATCAACCTGTTTAGTTTCCACCTAATCAGTACCAACCGCAGTATGTGCCTCAACAACCATACGTACAACAAAATCCTTATCAGCCACTCTACTAGTAGAACCAATACCCACCACAGCAACCACACCCGCAAGGAAGGGGTGGCGAAAACTTCAGAGGACGAGGTGGAGGAGGAGGATTTGATAGAGAAAGAAGTCAAATTACATGCTATAACTATGGACAACTGAGTCACTATGTCAGAGATTATTTAGAGCCTACGAAGACATGTTTATACTGTAAGGGACGGGACCATAATGTCGAACAATGTCCTCAGCTGATCGCAAAATGGCAAGCAAGGACCATCACAGGACCTAACCCTGCACCGAACCTGAATATAAACCCGAACCCAAATCCGAATGTAAATGTTCAAATGATTACCACTGAACCACGAGACCTGAACATCATTGTCGTAACTTGAGGAGGTGTGACGACTGGAGCAGACTAGGATAAACCGCAAGAACAACCACAGCCACAAGTAAGGCCAACGACGCAGAAAAAGGAGCCACTGAACATCCAGAAACAAAAGGAAGTATTCTAGGATGTACAATCAGAATTTGTAGGCCCATAAGTACCCTCGACATCTGTAGAGTTAAGGAAATGCTTGAACGGTTTCAACGCATATTCCAGAAAAAGGTTCCACCAAAGGTTAGTAAGCTAAGAACCTTTCTGTCAAGTTGTTTAATGCTAATGCAAGATAAATATGCTATTGCAGAACTACAAGCAATGATAGAAGAGATACCTGAAGAGCCACGACCTGAGAAGAAGGTTAGCCAAGTACGGAAAAAACTTAAAACTGGCCGTGAGTTGAGGATGACTGCATGGATAAGTGACTACGACATGGATTATATCATCTTTGATTTGGGTTCAGATGTCAATATTTTGACGCAACAAACTTGGGAAAGTATGGGCAAGCCGCGCTTGGACTGGTCTCCTATCCAGTTGCGACTTACCAATCAAGCGAAGGTCCTACCCATTGGCCGGTTGAGCAATGTCTCCGTCGATGTCGAAGGATTGCACACATTTGCAAACTTTGAAGTCATTAACATTGTTGACGACATGAACCCATACCCCACTCTATTGGGAATATATTGGGCCATATATAATGAGACCATTATAAATTTCAAGAAAAGGATTCTCTCATTCGAGGATGAGGAAATGAGGGTAGTATCACCCATTGATCCATTCGAGGGAGAGAGATACGTCGAGCATGTCTACAATGAGGGGCAGGGTGGCTATCTCGACCAGATATACAATGTCACAGCTCTACAGGAAGATTACATTAATCCTACTACTAATGGTAACTTGAGCTGGAGATGCACGAGTTCATGTACATCTGACTTAGGAGAGGCTTTAGAGGGTTGGAAAAATAGATTACAGGAAGTCTCTATGAGAAGGGGTGCAAGAGTTACAAGGTCTTTCCAACGGGTGGAGAATGATTCAAGGGAGCTACCCACCTATGAGGGATTCATACACACATTGGAGATGAATCCTAGAACCTGGTATACCTCTCTGGAGCTGTAACAAGGAAACCAAGATTGCGAAAGATGTGCTAACCAATCTGCGCATACAATTGAAGTTGCAGATGAGCATACGACAATTGATGTTGCGCTTCAGATGGTAAAGGAGAAGATAGTTGTTGAGAACCCTTGCGAAAAGGCTAATTCTCACCAATGCAATGCAACCATTCAGCAGTACAGTCTACCCAGAGATCCAGATGATGATATGATTAATATCAACAGACCAGATTCAGAGGGCACAGGAGAAGTAGAGTGAAGTAGCATTCCAAGTGATCAGTTCCTCCAGCCCCTAAAAATCAAGAAAGCACATATTGGGTTGCCAAAAAACCCAAAGTTCACCAATATCATAGATTATTGGGATGGTGAAGCAGTTGCAAATATCGCGGACCTACTGCATCAGTACCAGGACCTATTCCCTAACAATGTCTCAGAAATGAGGGGAATAGTGGCAGATTTAGGAGACATGAAAATGCCCCTGCAGCTAGCTGCTAAACCAAGTAAGCATCAACAAAAGGCATGGAAGGATCAACATATCAGGGTTAAGCCAACCAAAGAAGGAGGACTTGTCTTACTGTATGACAACAGATTGTTCAAGCAACCGGGCAAGTTGAAGACACCTTGGCTAGGGCCATATAAGAATGCGTACATCACTGATACGAGTGCAGTAAAACTCCAGAAGTTAGATGGTACCTATTCCGCGAGTATGGTGAATGGCAGTCATCTGAAGCCATACTACAACACATATAACATCCTGAGTTAAAACAAAAAAATATGAGGCCAAAAGACGTAACCTAGTTCCATCGTAGGGCTGCGACAGATCCACTATAGAAGCCCAAGAGATAAGCGCAAGTGCCAAAAAATGCAAGAATCAAGTCATTACGCAAGATCAAGCAAAGAAAAAATTCGTTAGCGCACGGAGCAAAGCAAAAAGCGGTAAAAAGATGCAAAAACTGGGAATGACAAGCTGGCCAGCATTAAACTACGAATCTTTGACAAAGATTCGGGCAACTGTCACAATTAAGTGACATTAATCCGACACAGTACGAGGAGTAGGGCGGTGTACTTTTTGTCCTATCACCTGTCCTTTCCATAACGACCATAACTATGTTGACAGGTACATCCCGAAAAGCGAGTTGCAGATGTTAATAAAGAAAGTGTCAACAGAAGCAACCCGAGAGACGATTGCGGGATGTAGAGGTCTGTACAGATACTCAGCCTCCCCATCAACCATTATCATGTTATGCACTGAGAAGACTTGAGAGAACCAAAGCCACACAATTATAGAGCTGAACCCTACAATCCTTGTTCAATTACGCCAACGTCCATGGTAATTAACATTCCCAGTGAGAGTGAAGCATCAGAAGCAGCTGTTATCACTCGCTACCCCATTAACAAGGAAGAAGAACTATAGTCGCCTGAGGTACAGCAACCGCAACAACAACCAGAGATTGACCCCAAGGAAATAATGCACAACCAACACATCAGGGAAGACGATCATGCTACCATTCCAATCTTAGGGTCGCATGCTATGCCTAACCCAGTTGAAAGAATGCAAGTTTCTCCAAGACCAAAACAAGCAGTTGTAGCGCCTGATAGAGAGTCGAGGCAGCTTAGAGAGACACAACCAATAGAGGCATCCGGAATACCGCAATCCCAGCGGAGAAAATGTAAAGCTACCGCCACCTTGGGTGACTAAGGAAAGACACCTGCTGTGGAAGAAGCTGATGATGTTGTGGAATAAGACCCACTGCCAAGAAGATGTTCGGGAGCGGAGCGAGCTGATCCAAATTTCCCGCACTATATTTGGCCAAGGAGAACTAATGCATAGGAGAGAACCCTCCCAAATAAGGAGGTGACTACTTTGGTCGCACCGTGAATTCCTATCAGCATTCCCCTACTAAAGGATATCCTACTTGAGTTGGCTACGTTGAAGTTCCAATACTTTGACACTCGACAGCAGGAATGATTATAGATAAGAGACTACATGGTCGTGGAACAATCCGCTACAAGTGATGCCCAGGTGCTCAGGCCAAAGGATTGGGCTGAGGGACTTGCATGTGTAGGTATGATAAACATGTTGTTCATGCCTCACTTTGGACATAGCATACAAGTCAATACATATGTAAAGCAGTTACTGGTTTTCTCCCACGGAGGATTCCTATGGCTAGATCAGCCATATCCAGTTGATGCCGAGTTAATTTCAAGGAGTGACTGGCCTCCCAAATGAAGGCGGTGATCCTGCAACCTACTTGGCCAAGCAAGGAGTTAACCCAATTAAGTGAAAGCATAACCTTCAGGGAGCAGAACAAGGCTTCTTGATTGGGCCCATCCAAGATAAAAGTGTGTGCGTCGCCTCAAAGATCCTATCTTGTAAGATACTTCACAAGATGATACCCAAGCAATGTTCGGCAGCAATGGTGGAACTTGCAGATTTGTGTGCGCTAGGAGGAATATTCAACTAGTTGCGATACTTACTAAACGAACTTATAGATGATTCGATGCAGGCTCAACACAAGGACACCTACAAATTCCACTATTCCTGGCTGTTGATCTTGATTTCATTCACTGTGTGGGCTAACCCACTAGACTACGTTTAGATGGATGTCTCACAACCTTGCCTTAGTGAAAGGTACCAGAATTTGTGGAAAGACAAGGGGGATAGTAATCGGCAGAAGGACAACAAAATTGCATTCTTTGTACACGCAGAGGCGCTACATGATCTTGTCTGCCAATCCTACAGAATCCGCGTTGTGACGATGCACAAGTACGCAACTTTTATCAAGTTCCAAGCAGAAGTGCATAGTATAATCCTACTGCCGAAAAAGGACTCGCTCAAATAGGAGCACCTTGCAGGCTTCCCAGTGACAGATGAGGACGTGGATTCCATTATAAAACTTTGGCTGGAGGAATGGCACGGTCCGCTAGCAGAGCCGCTTCCTGAAGGAAAGAATGCAGAGGAACCGCCGCTTCCCCAAGTTAATGGCGAAGAGAATGAAGGTGATGAAAACCAATATGATCAGTTGCAGGAACAAAATGAGGACAATGATAATATGGGTAACTCAGACCATCATGCCTCAGACCGACCGCCAAGTCAAGAGCATGCGCAGACACAGACACATGCACATCAAGAAGAGGGCCAATCGTCCCGAAAGAAGTAGAAATCCAACAAAACGGAGAACATGAACACATTGACTGAAGATGATGTGTAGGAACTTGCCGATGCAGTTGCTAAGGTCATGCAAGATAACCTCGCTAGTCTGAGGACACAACAATTAAACATTGCTAACCAAGTCGAGGGCCATCTCAACAAGTTAATAGAAGCCATCCAGGATGTCAAAGCCACTGTGGAAGCCGAGACATATGGTGTAGATCCTAGTGTTCCACTCATTACGCCACAATTAGTGCCACCAATCAAAGTGACGATCCAAAGGCAGGCACTGGAGGCAGACGCAGAGACAAGTTCAGGCCCTAATGGCGACAGCATAGAGATAGACTTCTCCAAGCTAACCTTGGAGGAAGTCTACAACATTCAGCAGCCAGCCGTATCTGAAATTCGGCTAAGGGAAAATGTTTTTGCTTATCAGGAAGCAAAGCAATAGTGAAAGGAAAAGCTGTGCAAGGCCCTGTTGAAGCAGAAAGAGAAAGAAATGCAGTGGCGCATCACCCTTATTGCCGAAAAGGAAAAGGAAATATTAGCGTGTGAACAAAGCCATGTCGCATTAGTGGACTCCATCATGAATGCCATTGCAGCATTCCCGCCAGAAGTGGGGCAAGAACATTAGAGGAAATTTCAACTCAAAATGGGCCTCCTAAAAAAAATTAATAAAATAATAGTTAAAATAATAAAATAATATTTATTAATTTTGGAGGAAGAAAAGAAAAAAACTACTTTTTTGTTTGTATTTTCGACATATCTCCCCGTGTTTTTACTCAAATTTTGATCGGGAGAGCTCGTTGGATACAGAATTAAATTTCGCATCCAACGAGTACCCACTCGGCATAATTTTGACGGACCCCGCTACCCCAAAAACAAGAAATACATGAAAAAATGTGATGATGACCTATACGGTATTTCAAATTTAAAGCAATTTCATTGGCTAACACATGATGACATGTAATATGAGTTAAAGTTAAAAGGCCCATTTTGAGTTGAAATTTCCTCTAATGGATGAAGACTCCATGGCTAAAGTAACCAGGCTCACAAAGATCGCACAGAATCTTCGCCAGCAAGTGGAAGAGCTGCAATCTAGGAAGATGCCAAGCACACCCCCAGAGGTGCATGAGGAAAGAAGAAGAGAAGTGTCTGAAGCTCTTGAGAAAATCAGATAAGGTTAAGCACTCTGTGCAAAGGCCACATATGTTTTTGCTACCATTTGGGGAGTGCTGCTTGAAGATGAAACAGCTGAGCAGATCAAGCAGAGTGTGTGAGAGGAAGATGAGAAAATCAGCTCTTTAAAAGAGGAAATGAGGAAGTTGCCCCTTCGATAGAAGGTCACCAAGAATGCAGATATCAAGAGACTACAACAAGAAGTACAGACCCTTCATGAAAAAGAACAAACAAGGGAAGTTGAGGTAGAGAAACAACAGTCGGAAGCCGAGCGGCTCACAGACTTTATTTAGCCTATACAGCAAAAAATTCAAGGCATGGTACAATCAATAGAAGTGGAACTGTTGGAACATGTCTGTTCCGACCGTGTTGAGCAGTTGGTTGTGCAAGCACAAGAAGTTGTGGAAGAAGTCGCCAAGGTATAGCAGATGGTATAGACATTTCAGGACAAGGTTCGTCCTCCTGCGCAGCCTGAGATGACACCGGCAACTTAAGATTGTGCAAGGAAATAACGTCGAGGCGCACGCAAAAAACATCTCTGAAGGGAGGAAAGCAGCATGTGAGGCATCTCCAGCACAACCTAGCATAGATAGAGGAAGCTTCGTGGACAGAGAAATTTTCACGGATAGAGGAAGTTGTGCAGAAAGACAAAGTTGCGCAGAAGCAATGGTGCGCTATAAACCCGCCAACAAATCAACTAGCAGACAAATGGCGAGAGGTTGGAAACAGCTAGAAGCTGCCAATGGACCATTAAATGAATAAGGTTTCACCAAATATTTGGTGCTTGCGACAGGATGTCACCCAGGGCGAAAGGACTAGCTCATCATGTGTGGGAAACTCGATGACGGTAATCGAACTTCATGTCAATACTCAATCACTGTTGTCAGTACAGGTGGAGTGATGGTACCATTAATCATAGCAAATATGAGAGGAAAATCCGGTACACCAGCAGAAGGTCTTGTCCTAATGATGCACCTGGATATACCTAGATGGCATCTGACCTGGGGCTCCTCTTATAAAATGTGGGCATGCCCTACTTCAAGTAGAGAATCATTGCATGAACGCATTCGAAGGAAGGTTAGAGAGTTTGGTACACTTGGTTGTGCTGCTTGGGCACTAGTTACAGATGGGTTGGGGTGTGTCATGGCGAGCAGCCCTGCGGGATAAAGCAGTTGCTGCAGCCTTCAGTATGTCGGGTATCTCCAAATATGGGAATAAGAAATATGTTAACAATCTGCAAGTTATTTCGACCCAACTTGAAGTCTCTGGCGAAGTCATCCTTGGCTATTTATGTTTTAGTAGGTTACCAGCCCTGACTACGACACCTGCAAGGACTCTGGTAGGGACCAGAGTTCTTGCCCCATTTGAAAAAGGCTGCAGGGTAGGGACCAGAGTCCTTGCAACATTTGACAAAGTCTGGAAGGCTAGCAAGCAGGCCCAATTTTCAACAGTCTAGGCGAGGCCTACGTGTGGGGAAAAAATAGAGAAGGGATACATGGCCAGATATGGCTTGTAGACTGTGATACTCAGGTGAAATTCATAAAAGTTTGTCGGATCATCACCTCTGATCACTCCCTTGAATTCGAGGATTCTATGGTTTTCAATATGGACGATGCCTCACGCTTCCAAGCTCATACCTTGAGTTGGGCATCGGACTGCCCAGCTCTGCAGAACAGGAAGTGGCAAAGCAAGAAGACGGGGAAAAGGAGGATGCAAAAAATGAAGAAATCAAGGAAGAACAGCAAGAGACAAGCTGTCACAAGCATAAGAAAAACCCCAGGATCCTGAGAATGAGAATAAGAATTGGATTGCTTTGTCATAATGAGACACTAACAATCCTGGTGAAATTCAGAAGTGGAACTCGCCATTAAGAGTATTTAGAAGATGCCGCAGAAGAATCGTATAACTAAAGTAACTAAAAGCTTTGTAATCTAATTTTTTTTCAAGTATGGGATGAGGCCACAGTGCAGTGCAGGAAACACCGCAGAAAAAAGAGAACAAAGTACGTACGGCAAAAAAAAAACAAGTTGTCAGAAGAAGCGGCTGCGCAAGTCGCGGCACCTGCTATGTCCACTGCTTAGTGGCTCAAGATGAGCCACATGTGAGTGTTGGTGGCCTGTTGGCCTGAGAAAGGAGCACAAGAAAGAAGTTCGCGCGCAAGAAAAATAAGGTGCTCCACATACGCGACAGAAAGGAAGGAAGGTCGCGAAGGAAGTAAGGGACCAGCGCAGGTAGAAGGGAGAGGCACATGACAAAGGAAAGACAAGTGCATGGGCATGCAGGTGATAACGACCGGAGAACGATAGGTGTAGATAGTGGCCACTTAAGATGGTGTAATCCTGTGGCTATGCACGTACGATGGAATATTTGTAAGTTAGGTGGATAGTGCCTCGTGTCAGATCATGATCACCACAGCTATAGCTTGAGGGGTGGCTGATGGTGACAGTTAACAGACTTCCTATATGCAGTCGACCCAGAGTGGTCATGTAAAATAGTATAAATAGGAGGGATTCATCAGTTAAAGGGTTGGGATGTTAGAGGGGGTTATTGATCCCCTATTCATGATCATTGGCATTTTCAATAGTTATTGTGGGTTGTTCATGGGCGATCTAGAGGGAAGGATGCACTTTTTTTGTAATTCTGTAGAGAGTAGATGAGGAGGAGACTCAGGAAGAGTCTAGTAGCGATAGGAGGCTGTTGAGCCACGGATATGGATGCTGTGTGCACAGACCACTAGGAGTAGGAGTAGGGTAGAAGAATAAACCAGAGAGTATGAGAACCAGGAGTCTAAGTCATAAAGAATTATCTTAAGATCGGTCTTCATCCTGCAGGCTACAAGGCGTTGTACCCCTTTTCTCATGCCAAATGAAGAGCACCTTGGTGTTTTTTCCCAAATGGGTTTCCACGTTATCTCTTGTGTTTGAATGGATGATTAATGCTGTGAATGTTTATGCGAATAGTTGTTAATTGATGCATGTATGGTGATGAAGTATGGGTTAAATGTCTGATGTTATATTGTCATTAGTAGATAAATGTTAGGGAAGCATCACTGAAATATATGCATATATCGTCTTATGCGCTTATATCTTGAGTCACAACGTGAGTCGCAGATGGTCTGTTAGTGCGAGTTAGCTACGCCGCACAAGTTGCGCTAGCTGCGATGTCAGAAAAAAATATAGGTTACGCGCACTGACATATTGTTGTGCTCAACCGCGCAAGACTGGCTCCACCGTCCAGCCATCCAATTACCTTCGTCGAGCACCTTGGCCATGTGCCAAGGGGCCATAATCCCTCAACAATCGCGGAAATATGGTTCTGGCAGTTACCCATCGAAGAGATATCTTAGGTGAGACTATGCCTACTTCACAGGTGTCACTGATGGGGCTTGCTCTGTCAGGCTAGTATCTTGGGTGTTTGTTGGGTTGACATGTTGCGCAGAACCTGGGTCGCACGAGTTAGGAAAAGTGGCCAACACAAGCCCTAATGATGTATACACAAGTTGTAATGTACATACTCATGTATGATATGTGGGTTGTTATGATAATAGTCACGTATTATCCTTAATGGCCATACAAAAAACAGGTTCAGCTAGCAAGGGAATGATGTATCAAAGGGCATTCCCATCTATAGTGTTTTGGCTACTTCAATCCATTTTTTCTTTGTGTGCCGACACATTGTGTTGATGAAATTGTCATTGATTCCAACATGGACCTGCAGTAGCCCCATGGGATGTCATTGATGCCACCAAGTCCCACCTTGCAGTGTCTTAGACCCCTTACAGAGTGGGTTGGTGCCTTGAAGCACCTTGTACCCAGTTGACAAGGTCTTTGTACCCACAAGACTGGATCTTGATGCCACGACCTTGTTGAAGATGTTGAAGACCATGTTGATGGCACTGAAGACCCTGCCAATGATGATGAAAGCCTTGGTGATGATGCTAAATCCCTTGTGGACGATGGAGTATCCGTTCATAGGTTGAAGAAAAATTAATGACCCATTCTATGGTCATTTATGCCTTTTGATGGGGTCATTGTACCCATGGAGATGGTCATGAGACATAAGGAGGTTTGGTACCCCCAGAGGAGGTGGCATGATGGATCTTGAACCTTGTAGGTCCTCTTGTGTGGTTGAAGAAGTCCATGAAGCCTATTGTCATGGTAAAGAAGCCTTTGGAACACCAAATGGGCCAAATGACCCATTCTATGGTCATTTGTGGTTTGCATGGTTTAATGGTACTTGTACCCTTGTAGGAATGGTGAAGATGGTTTGGCTCAGGTGTGTGGAGTCTTTGATGTGTTGATGAACATGTCCTTGCTCATGATGCCCCTATTATTTGAAAGAACACATAGATGAAGCCCTTACTCTTGATGTGGTCTTGGTTTGTGAGCCTTTGGATGTGCTAATCATCATGACGCCTTTGCATGTGATATATTGGTTATTGCAACCCAAACGTGGGGATTTGGGTCTTGGAATCCATACACATGGTGAAATGTTGGACTTTGGCATATGGTGGCTTGATGCACATGACATGGAGACCTTAAGCATTGAAGCCCTCCAAGATGTTGATGTGGCATCTCCTCAAGACTTGAAACCATTGGCTAAGACCTTGGATAATATAATGAAACCCTCACAAGCACTTAATGATCCACATGATGTATACAATTCATGAATTTGTGCCCAGTATAACACAAAAGTTTGAAGAATTAAAATTAAAAATAAAAATATATTTTGCAAAGTCGGCTCCAAAAAGAAAATTAAAAAAAGGGACCATGTCGGCTCAGTAAAACATGATGAGAAATGTGTATAAATAGAGGTCACGATCTTGTTATTTGCGGTGAGAAATTGGTGATTGCAATTCTGATTTTCGGGAGATAGCAGAGGCAGCCACAGTGAAGGAGTAAGGTGGTCACAGATATCTATAATTTTGGTGGTCTAGTCTGAAGAAAATTCAGGAGCAGCGTAACTCTGTCTTGGGAAACAAAATAGTAAGCAAGTTGGCTGAGGTCTGTTTTCGGTGGTTTATAGTTTTTTTTTTAAATTTTAATAGCTGGAGGCACTGCCCATGCAACTGCTGCGGCAATCATTTTTGATAACGAAGCGATAAGACACGGAGGAGAAAAGCTCGCGTTTGACATTCTGTGTTTCAAGTCGGTTGATTGAAATCCTTGAAGGCCATATATACTGGATCTGCTTAGACATCCATTTCTTATTATCATACAACTTACCTCTGCAATCTCCCAGGCCTTCTTGATCTCGCGGGTTTTCATTCCTTTTGACTCACAAATTCCTCGGATTTCTGTCATAATATTCAGGTTTTGAGTAAAATCAAGCTTTTGGGATTGTTGATTCATGTTGTTCAGGCCTATACTCAATTCAATCATATATGGTTTATAAAGAATTGGATGTTTAATCCCAATAAATGCAGGGGGACCTTGATTGAGGTCTATACATTACAGTTCAGTTAGAGGAGTTACAGCTTCTAGAGATTCCGAAGATTTGAAGCAGTTTGGACCTTCTTCGAGGCCATTGAGGGCAGCTCTGTTTTTGGGTGTAGTGAGAAAAATATCCATACATAACCACAGCATTGACACTTGTGCAAACTTGAGGACACCCAAGGTTGAACTCTGCAAGTGTAATGACATTTGGAGGTTGAGGTTTGCAAGCAACCCGAGGTTATACTTAGTTTGGATCTTTTACATGCACACTCAAGCCCTAGCTTGACTGGCGTAAGGGCCTCGTTACATAGTCTTGAATTCTCACAATACACCATGCAAGACAACTGAAGGTACCGGAAGGCATACACTTAGGCAATTCTTTCTTAAAGCAGAAGATATATATTCAATACATTGCATAGTTCAAGCTTGATTATTTTAGATGAAGATCTCGGGATTCAGCTAAAACATTAGCTCTGTTTTTTTTTGGGTACACTTAGAATAAAAGCAACAGTAGATGATGCTTTCAAAATGATGAGAGCAGATCTACAGATGATACTAATCAATACACTTGATGCATGATGATGTGATGGTGCCTTGTTCAATGTTGCATATCCTATGATGGCATATTCAGAAGACTGATAATTGATTGACCTTGTCTCCATGTTGATAAGATAATGTAATGAAACATTCCATGATATAAGCCATGATGATGAGTGATGACATAATGGTGATTGTAAATTTATGGACTGATCTATGATGCTGATCTGCTTGCTAATGATCTGAATGATGCATGGATGGAAGATGTTGGCCTTATGCTGTGATGCTGCATATCTTATGATGACAGTCTGCCAGAGTTTGAAGAGTTGGAGCTTGACCATGTGGATACAAACCCTATAATGTTGATGATACTGTTTTGATGCTTATGGACAGAATAAAAAGTGATGACATGAATGAAGAATTGCTAGGATAGAATGCTCTGGGACACAGACATTGTGAAGATGGTGAATTACTAATATTCCTTCTAGGACAGTATGCACTTGGACAATGATGTGCTAGATTGTTGATATCATTCCTGACTGAATGGTTTGTACAAGGTGTTATACACAGGCCTGATGAAACAATATTGACAGCTGTAAATGAAAAGTGATGGGTATGCTATTGACTTGTTGACACATCTTATGAAAGTGATCTGTGACAGCTGATGTATTGTAGTGGTGAAGAATGATGAGCAGAGAAGAGGATGAGCAGACCTATGACCAGCATTAGTGATGACGAGTGGATGAACAAGATGGTTGATAAGCAAGAGTTGATGAATAGACTTGACCAGCAGGATTGATGAATAGAAGTTGTTGAGTAGCAGTGAGCAAATTAACAAGATGAATGATGAGCAGTGTTACAGCAGAGTTGATGTGATGATAAAGATTGCTTGTGTATGATGACATGAGTATGGTAACACAAGTATACTGTATTGTAAAAGCAAGATTGTCTTGCTTTTGAGGTTAGGATACCTCAAACCATTCTTAGCAGGGTCTAAGAAAACCAGGCAGGGTCCTGGATGCAGAGTAGGTGCTGATTTTACCTAACGGTTGTAGCCGGACCAAAACTAATACAAAAAAATTACAAAATTATATGGTGTTGTGTTCTTTTGTGTTATGGTTCTTGATGATTTAAATGCTTATGCTATGTAAATGATGAAGTGAAAGATGTTTATGAAATGATTATGAGATTGGTAGAATAATGGAATGATGAATTGGTAGTTAATTGTGACAAGTTAAGAAAAGTTGTAAAATTGGATTTACACTGATTCACCCCCCCTCTCAGTGTCTAACAATTGGCATCAGAGCCAGCCTTCGTCACAAGCCTAGCAAGCTTGAAGGAGACCCTTAGACACAATGGAGGAAAAGAAAGAGTCATCAAGCAATGACGTGCCTGTACTTGATATTACAGATTATTTCAGTTGGAGGAGCAAAATGAAGGCTTATCTAAAGAAGTTTGGTATTTGGGAAATTGTCATCAATCCACCCGCTCCATCAAACAAGAAAGGAAAATTAGCTGCACAGAAGGAAGCAAAGAAGGACAACACTACAGCCTTGAAGTTCCTCATGGATGGACTTCCCAGCTCAGTGAAGGAAAGTGTAGGAGAGTACACTTCGGCAAAAGAACTATGGTTCAAGCTGGAGAGTGAGTATCAGAAGGCAAGACTAGAACCCGAAAAGACAGATCAGAAATCAGAAGACAAGCCCCTAGAAGAGCTCAATCAAGAAGAAGACAAACAAGAAGAGGACTCTAGTAAAGGTATGGACTCTTGTGATTATAATGATAGCTTGTGTGATGAAATTGAGAAGGTTCTTGCAGAAGATGATGAAGGGCTATCAAAGACTGCACATGAGATACATCTCACGTTGCTAAATATTGATCTCAGAGCCAATTGGTTCCTAAGCATAGTAAATCTGAACCAGATTGATTTCACGAAGTTCAAAAAGAAAATCTTGGACTCCTTGAATGAATATCAGCAGAAGACCATGTCAATGAAAGTGTTACTTCGAAATCTCAAAGACAAGGACAAAGAGTTGCAAGATCAAATGAAAGACAAGGATGCTGAAGTTGAACAATTAAAGACTGAATTGATCAGTCAAAAGGAAGAATCAGAAAATCCTGCTCAAGAGCTTAAAGAAACTAGAGAGGTCAATCATGATCTGAAGACTCAGCTGGAGGAAACCAAGAGGACAGAATAAATCCTGAAGAGTCAGCTGGAAGAAAAGCAGGAGACAGTCCAGAAGTCGGAAATGGGGGTAGTTGGTCTCAGGAAGAAAGGTAAGAAGAACGAAGCCTTGGTTAAGTTCCAGGATAGTTCAATTTTCCTAGATAAGATCTTAGATTTCCAAAGATCTCCACTCGACAAAACTGGTCTTGGTTACAAGAAGAACAAAGAAAAATTTGAAGATGACTCTTGGTCTCCGAAGACTCCAGAAGCAGGTCCATCAACGTCCAATGCTGCTCCCCATGCACTTGCACATGACAACAAGGATTTTGGAAGTTCAAAGATGAAACGAGGAGTTAGGTCTATTCATCAAAGCAACTTCATAAACAAAGCAACTCCAAGACCCAGGTATGAAAGTGGCTTCAATGGTTATTATTATTTTTTTTCTAACTTCGGTCATAAGGCTATGGATTGTAGTTTCTATGGAAGAAGAAGGCTTGGAAGCCCCAATGACTCAGTTAGATGTTGGACATGCAATCAAGTCGGACATGTTGCTGCCACATGTCACGCATTGAGATGCTACACCTGTAGTGGGTTTGGACACAAATCCCATGAATGTGCCAGTCAAAGAAGTCAACCAAGAAGGAGTACTCCATACACATCAGCAAGAAGATTTGAAGATCAGAAGTCAAATGTCTACAGTCAAGGACACTCTCAAGCATGGAGAAATGAATTTGATCAAAGAAGTGTTGGAAGCTCCAACAGCTCAGTCAGATGTTGGTCATGCAACAATGTTGGTCACATTGCTGCACATTGTTGTACGATGAGGTGTTATAGCTGCAGTGGCCTTGGGAACAAAGCTCAAGATTGTTGGAGTACACGAAAACAATCCTTGAGAAGTTACCTAGACAACTCATCAAGGAAAGCCAGTACAAATGATGGAACAAATGATCAAAGGAAAGATGCCAAGAAGCAAGTATGGATGAGGAAGACAGAGCAGTTGCAGATAGGAGAGGTTGATCAGATCAGGAAGGATGGCTACCATATGGCAAGCCAAGTGTAAGGTCTCTCAAAGACCTTAACACACCTTGAGTTCATAAGGCTGGAGAATGAACTCAAAGGAGAAAGGATGGTTACTCCAGGCATACAGACAGGTCCTAGGATCGTGCATTTCGACAGGGGGAGCAAATATCAGTGAGCAGTGATCAGAGATTTCAGGCATAGGTATATGGACACCCTTTGCCATTGATGCCAAAGGGGGAGAGATGAAGACAAAGGGAGAGATGAAGACAAAAGGGGCGCATGCTCACAGGGGGAGCATGATTTGTTGTCATCAATGACAAAGGGGGATATTGTTGATGAAATTGTCATTGATGCCAACATGGACTTGCAGTAGCCCCACAGGATGTCATTGATGCGACCAAGTCCCACCTTGCAGTGTCTTGGACCCCTTACAGAGTGGGTTGGTGCCTTGAAGCACCTTGTACCCAGTTGACAAGGTCTCTGTACCCACAAGACTGGATCTTGATGCCACGACCTTGCTGAAGATGTTGAAGACCCTGTTGATGGCACTGAAGGCCCTGCCAATGATGATGAAATCCTTGGTGATGATGCTAAAGCCCTTGTGGATGATGGAGAATCCCTTCATAGGTTGAAGAAACATTAATGACCCATTCTGTGGTCATTTATGTCTTTTGATGGGGTCATGGTACCCATGGAGATGGTCATGAGACATAAGGAGGTTTGGTACCCCCAGACGAGGTGGCATGATGGATCTTTACCCTTGTAGGTCCTCTTGTGTGGTTGAAGAAGTCCATGAAGCCTCTTGTCATGGTAAAGAAGCCTTTGGAACACCAAATGGACCAAATGACCCATTCTATGGTCATTTGTGGTTTGCATGGTTTAATGGTACCTGTACCCTTGAAGGAATGGTGAAGATGGTGTGGCTCAGGTGTGTGGAGTCTTTGATGTGTTGATGAACATGTCCTTGCTCATGATGCCTCTATTATTTGAAAGAACACATAGATGAAGCCCTTACTTTTGATGTGGTCTTGGTTTGTGAGCCTTTGGATGTGCTAATCATCATGATGCCTTTGCATGTGATATTTTGGGTATTGCAACCCAAACATGGGGATTTTGGTCTTGGAATCCATACACATGGTGAAATGTTGGACTTTGGCATATGGTGGCTTGATGCACATGACATGGATACCTTAAGCATTGAAGCCCTCCAAGATGTTGATGTGGCATCTCCTCAAGACTTGAAACCATTGGCTAAGACCTTGGATAATATAATGAAACCCTCACAAGCACTTAATGATCCACATGATGTATACAATTCATGAAGTTGTGCCCAGTATAACGCAAAAGTTTGAAGAATTAAAATTAAAAATAAAAATATATTTTGCAAATTCGGCTCCAAAAAGAAAATTAAAAAAAGGGAGCAGTTCGGCTCAGTAAAACATAGTGAGAAATGTGTTTAAATAGAGGTCACGATCTTGTTATTTGCGGTGAGAAATTGGTGATTGCAATTCTGATTTTCGGGAGATAGCAGAGGAAGCCGCAGTGAAGGAGTAAGGTGGTCACAGATGTCTGTAATTTCAGTAGTCTGGTCTGAAGAAAATTTAGGAGCAGCGTAACTCTGTCTTGGGCAACAAAACAGCAAGCAAGTTGGCTGAGGTCTGTTTTCAGTGGTTTATAGTTTTTTTTTTTAAATTTGAATAGCTGGAGGCACCACCCATGCAACTGTTGTGGCAGCCATTTTTTATAACGAAGCGATAAGACACGGAGGAGAAAATATTGCTTTTGACATTCTGTGTTTCAATTCGGTTGATTGAAACCCTTGAAGGCCATATATACTGGATCCACTTAGACATCCATTTCTCATTATCATACAACTTACCTCTGCAATCTCCCAGGCCTTCTTGATCTCACGAGTTTTCATTCTTTTTGACTCACAAATTCCTCGGCTTTCTGTTATAATATTCAGGTTTTGAGTAAAATCAAGCTTTTGGGATTGTTGATTCATGTTGTTCAGGCCTGTACTCAATTCAATCATATATGTTTTATAAAGCATTGGATATTTAATCCCAATAAATGTAGGGGGACCTTGATTGAGGTCTGTACATTATAGTTCAGTTAGAGGAGTTATAGCTTCTGGAGATTCTGAAGATTTGAAGCAGTTTGGACCTTCTTCGAGGCCATTGAGGGCAGCTTTGTTTTTGGGTGTAGTGAGGAAAATATCAATACAGAACCACAGCATTGACACTTGTGCAAACTTGAGGACACCCAAGGTTGAACTATGCAAGTGTAATGACATTTGGAGGTTGAGGTTTGCAAGCAGCCCGAGGTTATACTTAGTTTGGATCTTTTACATGCACACTCAAGCCCTAGCTTGACTGGTGTAAGGGCCTCGTTACACAGTCTCGAATTCTCACAATACACCATGCAAGAAAACTGAAGGTACCTGAAGGCATACACTTAGGAAATTCTTTCTTAAAGCAGAAGATATATATTCAATACATTGCATAGTTCAAGCTTGATTATTTCAGATGAAGATCTCGGGATTCAGCTAAAACATTAGCTATGTTTTTTTTTGGGTACACTTAGAATAAAATCAACAGTAGATGATGCTTTCAGAATGATGAGAGTAGATCTACAGATGATGCTAATCAATACACTTGATGCATGATGATGTGATGGTGCCTTGTTCAATGTTGCATATCCTATGATGGCATATTCAGAAGACTGATAATTGACTGACCTTGTCTCCATGTTGATAAGATGATGTAATGAAACATTCCATGATATAAGCCATGATGATGAGTGATGACATAATGGTGATTGTAAATTTATGGACTGATCTATGATGTTGATCTGCTTGCTAATGATCTGAATGATGCATGGATGGAAGATGCTGGCCTTATGCTGTGATGCTGCATATCTTATGATGACAGTCTGCTAGAGTTTGAAGAGTTGGAGCTTGACCATGTGGATACAAACCCTATAATGTTGATGATACTATTTTGATGCTTATGGACAGAATAAGAAGTGATGACATGAATGAAGAATTGCTAGGATAGAATGCTCTAGGACACAGACATTGTGAAGATTGTGAATTATTGATATTCCTTCTAGGACAGTATGCGCTTGGACAATGATGTGCTGGATTGCTGATATCATTCCTGACTGAATGCTTTGTACAAGGTGTTATACACAGGCCTGATGAAACAATATTGACAGCTGTAAATGAAAAGTGATGGGTATGCTATTGACTTGTTGACACATCTTATGAAAGTGATTTGTGACAGCTGATGTATTGCAGTGGTGAAGAATGATGAGCAGAGAAGAGGATGAGCAGACCTATGACCAGCATTAGTGATGACGAGCAGATGAACAAGATGGTTGATAAGCAAACGTTGATGAACAGACTTGACCAGCAGGATTGATGAATAGAATTTGTTGAGTAGCAGTGAGCAAATGAACAAGATGACTGATGAGCAGTGTTACAGTAGAGTTGATGTGATGACAGAGATTGCTTGTGTATGATGACATGAGTATGGTAACACAAGTATACTGTATTGTAAAAGCAAGCTTGTCTTGCTTTTGAGGTTAGGATACCTCAAACCATTCTTAGCAGGGTCTAAGAAAACCAGGTAGGGTCCTAGATGCAGAGTAGGTGCTCTCCATATCAGTAGGTGCTGATTTTACCTAACAATTGCAGCCGGACCAAAACTAATACAAAAAGATTACAAAATTATATGGTGTTGTGTTCTTTTGTGTTATGGTTCTTGATGATTTAAATGCTTATGGTATGTGACTGATGAAGTGAAAGATGTTTATGAAATGATTATGAGATTGGTAGAATAATGGAATGATGAATTGGTAGTTAATTGTGACAAGTTAAGAAAAGTTGTAAAATTGGCTTTACACTGATTCACCCCCCCTCTCAGTGTCTAACACACTGGGTGTCAATATTCAGACGAAGAAGTGTCATTTTACATGATAAAACCATGACATCATCAAAGCATGAATGACCAAAGAATGGGTCATTAATGCTTCTTCAACCCATCTAGGGGTTCTCCATCATCCACAGGGGCTTTAGTACCATCTCCAGGTTCTTCAGCACCATTAGCAGGGTCTTTAGTATCTTCAACAAGGTGGTGGCTCCAAGATCCATCCTTGTGGGTACATGGACCTTGTCAACTAGGTACAAGGTGCTTCAAGGCTCAAATCCACTCTGTAAGGGATCCAAGGTACAATAAGTGGGACTTGGTGGCATCAATGACAACCTGTGGGGCCACTGCAAGTCCATGTTAGCATCAATGACAATTTCATCAAAATACTAATCATCAGTTACGTTGTTTCCTTGGTTACCACCCACAAGGACAAAGGGAGGATTTCTCACTCTTGTGGAATCCCCCCGCTAATAGTATTGGAGACTCCCCTTCTTTTTTTGTTTATTTTTTTATTTATAGGTTTTCATTTACTTTATAAGTGATTTGGGGTGTCTTGCAGGATCATACTCTTGTTTTTCATTCCTCTAACCAACAGGATTTGCAAGTCGAAGGCCCATTTCTATCAAATGTTTGGACCAGAATTTTCTCAGCATCTCTTTCATGCAAAATTGCAAAACTTTCTCTTTGAAATACACACAACCAGTGCGAGTTTCCAATAAGTTTACATGTGCAGTAAACTCGTGAAGCCTATGTAACTTGTTTTCCATGCAACTGTGTGTCAAAACCCACGTGGTTGATTATTTTTTCAATTTTTCTAGCTTAACTATGTTACCAATTGCAGTCTCAATAACTTCTCTTGCATGCTAAAGAATTAATTAAAAACTCATAAATTGTTTTACTTCTCTAGTAATCAAATGGCATAGCTTAAATAAGAAGTAAAAAGTCATATTTTACAACTAATAGGAAAATGCTTTAAGTTCCTCAATGAACCTCCTAGATCTCGCTAGAAGTAGGTTGTATATTCACATATTGTTTTTTCATATAAATTATTAGTCTAGGAAATTGAGGTAACTTACATTAGTTTTACACTCATTGCTTCTTATATATTTCTTGTTTCAATTCAAAACTATATTATCGCATTTCTACACACAAACAAGGGACCTAAAGACTGCTCTTACTTTAAATATGCTCTTTCCTTACACTCATAAGTGACATCGGAAAATAAAAATGAAGTGAAATGTTTGAAATATCTCCCTTATCATATTTAAATATTGGTATACTTTCCTTTTACAAACATCAATTCACACTTAGAGATTAATTAGAAGGAGTAACGAACCATCAATGTTGACTGCAAATGTCCACTTTTCTTTCAATCACGTGTGTATATCTCCCTTGAAGCACACACAAAGGGACCTAAGGACACCTTCCATTTGAGTATGCTCTTTATCTTTCCCTTATAAGTGATCTTGATAGACCCAAAAAAATGGAAGGTTTGAAATAACTCTCTTTTGACACATTTAATTCAAATTTGGACCCTCATAAAATCAATTTGTAATGTAATTCTCAACCAAATAAAATCCTCCACCAAGGAGGTAAGAAAAAAATAGTTAGTTTAGGATCAATTGGGATAGGCATCTAAATAATTCCCACCAATCTTCTTCATTTTGAAACAATGTTTATTGTTGAATTTTAGGGAACTTGTCAAATCTTGCTACAAGTGTGAACAAACCTAGATAAGGAAGCATGGTTCCAAAGGACACTAAAGATAAGGTATAAGTATTTATGTTCACTACATTGATCCACCTAGCTCTTTCTGAAGGTGAAACTTTATTGCTCAAGGATGAACCCCTTATCCACACTTGATGTGGGTATTGTTGGGTGTCTTATAATGTCTAAATTAATCCACCTATTCTTTCATTATCAACTGGGGTTGGTAAGCTTAGAGTTGACACAAAATATATGCGAAGGTAGAGGGTGTTGTATAAATATTTTAACAAACAAAATATCAAAAGATTTTTCAAAATGAAAAATCGAGTCAAACTCCTAAAAATGCAATTATTAAAGTAATTAAACTGAGACAGAATAATAAACTAAATAATTGATAATAAACTTTAAACCGGAATACAATCAACAATTAACCATTCAAATGGGAAACTAGGGTGCAAGGAGGACTTAACTTACAAGCAATTAGAAAACTTAATAAGAAAAGCAAGTAGAAAACTTAATAAAGAAAACTTAATAAAAGAAGCAAGTAGAAAACTTAATAAAAGAAATATTTTTAGGTTTTGTCCTACAAGTTCTTTCAACAATGAAATAACATAAAAGAGACAACCGAAAAACATACTAAGGACAACACTAAATCTCACATACAAACAAATAAATCAATCTAAAAAGTATAAACACAAAATAATACAGCAGTAAAACAAAATTAGAAATAATATTCAAGAAAACAAAAACAACTTAACACATATTCAAGGCAAAAAGAAGTCAGGAAAATAATAAAGCCTTAATAAACAACCTAAAACAATTAAACTTTAACTTTAATGTTAAACAAAACTATCATGTAACTATTACAGTCAAAACATAATTCAGATATTAACAAAACAGAACTAAAAACAATCTCAAAACACATAAAAAAACACTAGAAACATAACTAAGGGTTGAATGACAGACTGGACTGTGGGTCTGAAAGAGGTGGCTGTATAACAGACTGAACAGGCTATCCGAATGACAGTCTGCATAGTTAAAATGGTAAAAAATAACCTAAATGAGCTAATCTTCAGCTGAAGTCATGCAAATGGAATTCTAATGCATAAAGGCAATAGATAAACCTACTTATTCAGCAAATTTAACAATAAAATAGACTTAAACAAATTCATAAGCATAAGCATAAAGAAACCATTGCATATTAATAAACTGGAATGTAAATTGCATAAACTGATCATTTAAAACATAAATGAAATAGACAGAACTGAATCTATTTAACTTGATAAACAACAATCTATTCTATGTAACTTGCAAATAAACTGAATAATAAACTGGAAATGAAATGACTGAAAACAAAGCTGAAAACAAACTATGCGTGCAATTAACTATCTAATTCAGAAAGCAAGTTGCATTACAGAAATAATGAAATAGACTGTGAATTAAACTAGCTACAACAGAAAAATGAAAGAAATAAACAAGAAAAGAAACATCCGGTTGATGAGGGGCCCTCTCAGCAATCAGGGTGGTTCTTGGTTAACTTCTACTCAAACGCAATCTTCAATAGCAACACATACAGCTCTTTATTCAAATGGTGGAACGGAAATACAGTATACTCAAGAACAACCTGATGACCTCTTCCTAACTCTTTGACTTTCTAGCTCTAGCTAACTGAGCTCTCACACAGAGGCTGCTATAAATAATAGTTTACAGAGATGAGAAAGTCGACCCTTTAGTGGTCGACTGCTCTCTAAATTTAGTCGATCTTAAAGGCACATAACAGTTTAGAGGTAATACGGAGGAAATATTCCATTAGAGGAAATTTGAGGCCCAAAATGGGCCTCCCAAGGAAAAAAATAAAATAATAAAATAATAGTTATTAATTTTGGAGGAAGAATGAAAAAAACTATTTTTTTGTTCGTATTTTCGACATATCTCCTTGTGGTTTTACTCAAATTCTGAGCAGGAGAGCTCGTTGGATGTGGAATTTAATTCTGCATCCAACGAGTACCCACACTACACACTTTTGATGGGCCCCGCTACCCCCAAAATAAGAAATACCTGAAAAAACGTGATGATGACATACCCTGCTACCCAAAAAATAAGAAATACTTGAAAAAATGTGATGATGATGTCATCATCATGTTTTTTCAGGTATTTCTTATTTTTGGGGTAGCGGGGTCCGTCAAGAGTATGCAGTGCGGGTACTTGTTGGATGCAAAATTAAATTCCGCATCCAATGAGCTTCCCCGCTCAGAATTTGAGTAAAACCACAGGGAGATAAGTCGAAAATACGAACAAAAAAAGTAGTTTTCTTTTATGACAAATATGCCAATTCAACCATTATGGTTGACTCGTTTTATTGAAATTCTATTGTTTCCTGACTTCCAACTCACAAAATTGATTACTGGCGCGTTTTCTTATAAGGCCCATTTTAGACCCCAAATTTCCTTTAATGTTCTTTAGCGCGGTTTTGATCATTTTACTGGGCAGCGAACACAAAGGCTCCTCTTCAGCGTGAACGATCTTCAGATGTGGCGCACAGGTTCGTTTCTTATCACAGCAGGTAGGCTGATGGAGAACAGGGAAGAGTGTAGTGGCAAATCTTCTAGAGCGTGGGTTAAATGCATCAACCCAACGCATGGACTGTTGATATGGTGGTGAGCGAAGGAGAATGCAGGCTGGCGAATTATCCAGAAGTGAACTTCATCACACAAACACGTGGATAACAGGACGTTTGCAGGTTGTTTCATGTTTTAAATGCCCGAAATTAATTCTTAGCAGCGCGTAGTCTGATGGGCGATCTGGATGAAGAGTTGAACAAAAAGCTGGGCCACGAGCTAGATACGTTGGGCGTCGATCTAGGGAGAACAGAGTGTCTATTTGCCGGCGTGCTTCAAGGCTGCAGTCTACAATAACACATTTCAACATCTGGCAAACCACCAGCGAGTTTCACGCAACGGACTGGATGACAAGCTGGATGTCGAGCTAGACATGCTGTGCAAAAGGCAGGCTGAATGCGTTCTGTTTATTAATTTATCCCAAAAAGATTATAAAATCTGCAAACAAATATATAAATCAGTTAATACATCAAATGCACTTTAATAATGTCATTTTTAATTAATAAAACCATAAAAATGATAATAATAAAATATTTCATATAAATCTTAAATTCATACATACCTGAGCTGAATAGTGATATGTGTGACATAAAATATACAGAAAGATAATAAAAGATATGTTTAAATGAGTAATTTAACTGCAAAAAATGATAACAAATCTAGGATCAACAATATTCCCCCAAACCGGAAAAATGTCAGGTCCCACTAAGCAAATAGAAAGAAAAACAATTTAGGAAGAAGGCGAACTAACGACTGCCTTCAACTTGGCAGATGAAGAAGGTAATTTTAAACTTCACTCTTTTAACCTGTAACTTAAAAATAACATATCTTTCATGTCAAACATTGTATGAAAGTTAAAAATAACTTTATTGGGTTTTTCAACATTCTTAATTTAACAGTTCTCAGGTTCAAAATAATTTTATCATTTATAAGGTTTAAAATAAATTCAACCATGTCCAAAGTAAAACTTTGGGTAGGTTGAACATGTAATACAAAAACATAAATCACATTTTAAATAACAAAAAGATTGATCATTTTCATGCATGACTGGGTAAAAGAATAGGATTATTAACAGTGAAATGGAAGTAAAAACTATTTACCCAAAAACAAAATTTAGTTAGCAAATTTTAATCATAAATGTTATAATATTACCATATTTACTCAGATCGATATTTGATATTTCATTTGGACCTTCATATGGTCTTTCGTATTGAATTTTGTTGTAAAAATATGCTTCAAGCAATAACCAAATTCCACTGTTTACATTCCTGAAAAATACTTATCATTTGTTAGAGATAAATAGATTTATCATAAATAATAAAAACAATCTAATTTTGTTACAAATCCATCTCCCCCCCAACCAAATATATGCCGTGTCCTCAAGCAATACAGAGAGAAGAATTGATTGTTCCAGAAAATGAAAGAGTGCTAGCATGCTATGAATTATTTGTAAGAAAAATTAAGTAGTAAATGGAAATGGTTCAGAAATGTATATTCATGAAAAATAGAACAGTGCTTAGAAAGACCATGTAAATGAGAATAATAGAATCAAAAGAAGACCATAGGAAAAACTAGCCATCCATGCCTCATTGTAAAGATATCTCGTCATCATAAAATATTTTAAGTGTACCCTGGAGTGTGTGAGATTTACAGCTATGGGTCCCATTTCTAAGATAATGATATCTTAGGTATATGCGGAATTAGACAGTCGGGGAAAAGTCAAATTAGAGCCATTCTCAAATGACATTATAAACAATTGGCCATGATATATATTTTTGTTTTGAAGAATTTTTAATATTATTTTTTTACGAACTATGTGCATAGTGGTGCATTAACCAGATCTTTGTTACTAGATATTTCCCCACTACCAGCAGGACTGTTCAGTACCCCAACGGGGTTATCTTGGTACCATGCAAGCATTGCCCTACTTCCAGCGAGCCTGTTCAGTACCCTGACTGGTTTACTTGCATTTATTGGGCTTCCTGTTGTAATATTTTTACTCAGCATTGACCCGCTACCAGCAGGCCTGTTCAGTACCCTAGTGGGTTTGCCTTGTATAATGATATTAAATATATGGAAGCCGATTGGTACTATAGCATGTTAAGTCCTGTTAAACACGTAATTCAATTTTGTTTCAAAATAAAGTTATAAGGAATTTCATAATGGCCAGACTCATAAAATATGTCAAAAGAGAATAACTGAAAGTTGTTCTTTAACCTAACAGTCCTTCTTTATAAAAGAAAAGTAATGTTCCCCACAGAAAAAAAATTCCACTTACTATCGAGTTATCACCAAAATACTCAAGAGACAAGATTTGATAACTAGGAAGAACTAGTAATCCATAGGTGAAAAATAAGGCTTGGAAATATATGATAATAAAAGTGGGTCTTATCAAGCAACTGTTAAAAAGGATAAATAAGAAATATACAAGTCTGAATCAAAATACCAAAAACTATATGAATCATAGAAAAACAGGTGAAATATGATATACAAAGGATTTATAATTTTTTTTTATCAGTATAAGCTGCAAATTTCAAAAGTACCCCAAAAAAGGTTAAAATACCTTATGAGTATTTTAGCATACTTTCCTTGTCGAAGTAATATTCTGTTAGCTGCTTATAGAGATAATATACTTGTAATCAAACTACAAAACCACTTGTTAGATGATTCAATTTATTCATAGATATAAAAGAAAAAGAGTCTTGTGTAAACAACCTATTAGAAATGTCTCTTATTTATTCAAAGCAACAAGCACATATTTACATATATACAAGTGATAATAACCCAAAATATTTTTTCAAGGATCAGGAGGAGGAGGAATAACTTCCCCTTCAACTAATTCTATTTCATTTTGCTACAAAACATTCTATATAGATGTCGGTTAATGATAAAGCCTAAGTCTATGTCCATTTACTACAAAGGAAACTTCTGAGCCATCGATTGTTTTAATTTTTGCTAATCCATTGTCAAAAGCTCTAACTACTTCATATGGACCCATCCAACGGGTAGTTAATTTTCCTTTAAAACTTTTAAACCGTGAATCAAATAGTAGTGCCCAATCTCCAGCATTAAACTGTTTTTGTTTAATAAATTTATCAGGCCATGTTTTTCATTGATTATGTATTAACATCGTTCTTTGGAGTGCATCTTGCCTGATTTCGTCTAACTCATTAATCTGCAATATTCGTTGTTTCTGTGCTTCATCCAAATTCATGTCTAATTATGTTTCCATATGAAAGGTTTTAACTTGAAATTCAATAGGTAAAAGGACTTGTTTTCCATACACTAACTCATAGGGGGTATGTCCGGTAATGTTTCTCCATGTTATCCTTTAGGCCCATAAAGCCTCTGGGAGTCTATCTGCCCAATCCTTATGATGTAAGTGAATGGTCTTAGTTAAAATGGCTTCTAATACTTTATTAGTTGATTCTACCTGACCATTAGCCTGAGGGTGATAAGGTGAATATTTTCAATGTTGGATGCCATGTTTCGTAGTAAGTTCTTTCATTAATTTAGAAGTAAACTGAGTACCTTGATCTATGACAATTTCTCTAGGTACACCAAACCGGGTGAATATCTTTTCATATATGAATTCTACCATCGATTTCTTTGTGGCATTAAATAAAGCTTTAGCTTCTACCCATTTGGTGACATAGTCTGTACAAACTAAGATATATTTCTTTTTACGAGACATGGGAGAAATTGGTCCTACAAATCGATGTTGCTAAATAATTGGAAATATCTGCAAACCAAGGGGTTTGAACAGATACAGCAAATCGATGTTCATCAGGAAAAGTGTCATCAACTGGTTTAGTACCGTCTTCATGTTGAGTACAGGAAAGGAAATTTTCTACGAGATTTTCTTTACCAAGTTGGTCAATGACGGTAATGTTAAATTCTTGCAATAAAAGAAGCCATTGGGTCACTCTACCATTGGTAATTGGTTTATTCATTAGAAATATAATGGCGGAGTGATTGGTATGCACAAAAACTTCATAACCTGTGATATAATGATGAAATTTATTAATAGAATAAACTACTTCCAAAAATTCTTTTTCAGTAACAGTATAATTTAATTCGGCAGGGGTCAAATTTTTACTAATAAAATAGATGGCATAAGGTTCTTGTCCTTATTTTTGGTCGAGAACTCCTCCTATGACCATACCAGAGGCATCAGTAGATATTTGAAAAGGAAGGGACCAATCGGGACGCCTAAGTATTGGTGCCACCGATAGTTTAGCTTTTTGACAATATTCTGTCCACTGGAATTTTGCGTCCTTTGTAAGCAACTTAAACATTGGTGCAGCTATTTTAGTGAAATTTTGAATAAAATGGCGGTAATAGCCTGCATGACCAAGAAAGATTCTTACCTCTTTCTGAGTTTTGGGAGAGGGAAGGCCAACAATTACTTCAAACTTCGCAGGGTCTACCTTGATTCCTTGGGAAGAAACATGGTGTCCCAAAACTATACCTTATGTCAGTAACATTTTACATTTTTCATGACTAAGGGATAAATTCATTTCTTGACATTGGATCAAGACCTTCTCGAGGTTGTCAAGGGCTTCTTGAAAATTATTACCATAGGCCGTAAAGTCATCCATGTATACCTCCACACAATCATGTATAAGATCGGAAAATATTCCTAAGACTGCTCGTTGGAAAGTGGAAGGTGCATTACATAAGCCAAATGGAAAAACTCGATAAGAATATGTTCCCCAAGGGCATGTAAAATTGGTTTTGTCTTGATCTTCCGGTGCTATTAAAATCTGGTTGTAACCACTATACCCGTCAAGAAAGGAAAAATATTTTTTACCTGACAGAGTATTTAATACTTGATCAATAAAGGGTATAGGAAAGTAGTCTTTAAGTGTATATTTGTTTAGCTATCTAAAATCAAAACAAATACGCCATTTCCCTGTGACTTTATTTGGGACTACTACTAAAGGAGATACCCATTTACTATCGGAGATAGGATAGATGAAACCAGCAGTGAGGAGTTTTTGTAATTCTTTTTTTACTATATCCTTTAGAGCAAGATTCATCCTCCTCTGTGGCTGCCTTATAGGTGACATGCTTGGATCCATATGTAATGTCCCAAATTTGGCATTGGGTCACAATGGCCAAATCACATTTTTCATATTCATGAAAGTTGTCAAATGGATGCTAAAAGTCAAATACTTGCCAAGGAGGAAAATCACTAGTTTCCTAGGTTGGGGGTGGAAGCTTTGAGATTTGGAATAAGGGGGATAATAAATGATGTTTAGACATTATAAGGGGATAAATATTTAATAATTGATCTTATTAAATAAATACAAGAGAAAATGGAAGTGGCAATAGAGCATGAAGACACATGGAGACTATGGGGCCCACACTAGCTAGAATTCCTATGTTAAATGGTATCTTTCTCTTGTAAATTCGAATATATGGGAAGACTAATGTTTTTGGATGGATTATAAGGATAATATACTTGTCCATATACTTCATAGGTCAAATTTTGGATGAATTGTAACTTACATGGGAGAGGAAGAGCCAAATGGGAGTTTCATGGACACTTGGCTAGATTCCCCTTACATTTATGACAGCTATGACACCAATGATGGAGATTCTATGATAGTTATGACCCAAGTCAGATATAAAGGCTAAAATACTGACATAATGACATGTCATGCCTGAATATAGCATCTTGGAGGTGGAAATTGGGAGTTGGAGAAGGCCAAGAGGCTCCTACTCAAATTTGGGAGAAGAGGGAAGGTGAAGAGAGAGGCCACATGGCATAGCATGAGAAGCCACACCAATTTGACTTGGATTTGGTTTATGGATGGATTTGGAACCTTAGAATACCAATAATGTTTATAAAATACAGGGATCATCCATGAGAAGAATCTTTTGCTCATTTGTGAAATTGTTATTTGTGAATTGTGAGAGCTAGTAGATGACTAGTTTTCTTGCTTAAGCCAATTTCGAGGGTGAAAGATTCCCATCCTAGTTGGTTTTTAAAAAGTCCACTCAGGTCTTTCATGGAGATTTAATGGAGTCTTATTTTCAGGTGTAAGCTATAGTAAATAATGTGGATTCTTCTATTGTAGCACTCTCTCTCAACTATTTCCATTTTTCACACCATATTCATGCCAATGGAGGGATTGCGCTTTAGGTGAGCTATTGATCTCTTTGGGGAAGATTATAATGATCACTATCTTACGTTATAATTTATAAGCTATTTATTTCATGTTTATAATACTCTCAGGTCTAAATACCCAAAATAATTCATGTAAAAATGTTGAACAATGAAGAAATAGTGTCATTTCCCCACTATCTTGTTGTGAACCATTGCAATGCTGTTGATTTCGAATTGGGAGAGCCTTTAATTGTCAATTTATGATTGGAATTAGTTAAATATTCTCTGTTCTTCATTATCATAAATTTTCAAGTCTAAATTCCCAAGAGTTGTATGTCAAAATGACTTTTAATGAGCAAACAATGACCATTTCCACTCCATTTTGATATATGCAATGGTAATGCTTATTATTTAGAATGGAGGAATGTATATCTGATAAATATATGATGTATGGACTGTAATTAATGTGTATTTCAAGTCTCATGTTCAATACTTAAGCATTGGAATCCATTTTACTCATTTTTATTGCATTGGGAGAAGATTTGGTGCATTTTCCCCAAGGGTCGAAATTATGACTTGGGATTTGTTTTGGAAAGAGTCATAACAAACTGTATAAACTAAACCATGATGCATATGAGACTTTTAAAATGTCCCTTACACATAACTAGCCTCTTTTCAGAAATTTAAGTGACTTTGGGATCATTTGTGAAGCCATTTTCGGCAATTACCCAGGGGGAATTGGAGCCCCAATTTGCTAGTAAAGACTCTTACTTTGAACATAACATTAAACAAATTTGTAGAAGTAATTGGGAGGTCACAAAACATACAGGAGAATGATATTTAATTTATATTATAATTCATGTACCTTCAGATAAAATTTGGAAGCATTTGGGTCAATTTGGAGGTCTAGACATCAAAACTAGTTAAGGTCAAAATTGGGGAAAAAGTGAAATAATTGGTCATTAAAAAAAATTCCAAAAATGGGACATTATAGTGGTATAAGAGCATGGTATTAGCACCTATTGAAGTTATGGATGGTATATATGAATTGAAGAAATTCATTAAGCCATGTGGTGATGATATGTCCAGGTAGGTTAATCAAGCATTCAAATTGGCACATAAAACTATTCATTGTGAAGACCTTAATGATTGGTTGAAGGAATTTATAAAAAATAATTCAAATAAGAAATCATTATGGAATAATAATCAATGCACAAGTAGGGAGGAGACCAAGGATCTTCAAATTTCCATGGGTGGTGAAGAAGAAAAGGCATTACATGAAGAGGATCGAAATTCACTCCCAAATGACTTTGAAAAAGATGAGGAAACATCACATGAGAAAGAAGAAGAGTACCTTGAAACTATTGAATATCATTCTGAAACAAATTCTACTATGGACATGGACCAAAGAGCATCTACTAATTGATGCTTTAACTATGAAGGAGTACCTACTTATGGGTGCTCACACCTCTATGTTGGTGACATAGAGATCAATTTTGAAAGTGTTGCTGCAAGCCAAACTTCCATTAAACCTGAAAATGAATACCTTGTAGCAGTTGAAGAATAAATAAGATCAACCTCCCCATCACCACTTGAGCTTCATGAAGTTGGTCCAAGCAAGAAGGAAGAAGATGAGGATGTTAATTTGCAAGAGCCTCATTTTCTTGAAGGGTCCTTAAAGATGAATGAAAAGAAGATCCAAGAGGCCCTTAGAATCATGAGACTCAAGCATTGGTATAAAATTCTTGTTGGAGAGCTACTTCCTTGGAGGAGAAATTATTCCTTGAAGACATGGAAAAGATTCAAAGAGCAATGTGCAACATCAAAGGTAATTTCATGTCTTTGCTTTTTTATAGGAAAAATGTCATTGAGCTTATTGAATGGTTACATGAATCCTACTTTAAGAATAATGAAGTTATTGATAAGCTCACAATTCAAAATGAGCAACTTCTTGAAAAGTTGCAAGACACTTGTTTTTCCTCCGATGTTTCATATTTTCATAAGGTAGATTGCTTGGAGGATTCTCATGACATGATGGATCATGAGAAACATGAAGAATTGCAGGTTCTTGATGTATTTGGAGAATTGCATGATTCCACTACATTGAAACCAAACTATGAGGAAAGTTTTGAATTTTTAAGGGAGGTGCATAATCCTACCCCTATGGATCCTTCACATGATAACAATTTTTTTACTTTCTGATCACTTGGGTGAGTTGGTTATTTGTTCTACATCCTACACTTCCAAATTTTGCAACATTCATCCTAATGAAGTATGGGTGAAAGGGTTCTTTTTGATGGTGCCACATGAGGAGTATGGAACTCCTAGATTGAATTTTTACGATGACATGGTTGGAGCACATTATTATTTACATTTTTAGCAGCATCTTTTTTTACATTATGATGATACACATCTACATGGGTGCACCTATGATGTTCACTTGAGTCACTTGGAGACTCATGATTTTCCTTGCTCCTTGCCTAGTCTATTTGATGTTGGAGGAACTTCATCACACACTTGGGTGAAGAGATATGTGATTGAAGAACATTCTTATTGGAAGAAAAATCCTCTGTTATTTCATGATGATATACATATTCATGGGTGTATTAATGAGACTTCTTTGATCCACTTGAAGTCTTCATGTTTTCTTTGCTCATTATTTGGTTCAAATTTTGGTGGAGGTTCTTCATTCACTACTTGGATGAAAGAACACGTGGCTGATTATATTGATGCACATTATATATCTTTGGAGCAGCATAATGGGACATGGGATCCTCACATATGTCATTGGAGAAGATTTGATTGGTCACTTGAAGCTTGTATGCACTTGGCAAATGGTAGTCTACTCACTGGGAGGTATAAGCACTTTCATGATTTCTTGGTGAGGCACCTCCTTAATGTACATTCTTATTATGCTGTTATATTCTTTGATGATATATATTATGCACTCCTGATGTTTGGAAGAATGCATACAAGAAAATGGGATCCAATATTTCACTTTCCAAATGGTATGGGTTGGAGAGCACTCTTAATTGTTGGAGTGCAATGCAAGCAATGGGACCCTGGGATAGTTTTTACTCCCATTGATTTCAAATTCTTTGGGAGACAAGCAGCATGGGAGATGGATTCCCCATTTAATAAGGTGATTTTAATCAGAGTAGCGGAGTAGCAAGCATGGTGGTTCCTCTTTGAAATATTCATGAAATCTCAAAGACTCAAGGTGGGCAGCTCAGTGGCAACTTCAAAGAATCATACAGAAAGCAGGTTCTTCACCAACCATGTTTGAAATTGCTTGAGGGAAAGCAATATTGGGAAGGGAGGATTTGTAATGTCCCAAATTTGGCATTGGGTCACAATGGCCAATTCACATTTTCCATATTCATGAAATTTGTCAAATGGATGCTAAAAGTCAAATAATTGTTAAGGAGGAAAATCACTAGTTTCCTAGGTTGGGGGTGGAAGCTTTGATATTTGGAATAAGGGGGATAATAAATGATGTTTAGAAATTATAAGGGGATAAATATTTAATAATTGATCTTATTAAATAAATACAAGAGAAAATGGAAGTGGCAATAGAGCATGAATACACATGGAGACTATGGGGCCCACACTAGCTAGAATTCCTATGTTGAATGGTATCTTTCTCTTGCAAATTCGAATATATGGAAAGCCTAATGATTTTGGATGGATTATAAGGCTAATATACTTGTCCATATACTTCATAGGTCTAATTTGGGATGAATTGTAACTTACATAGGTGAGGAAGAGCCAAATGGGAGTTTCATGGACACTTGGCTAGATTCCCCTTACATTTATGATAGCTATGACACCAATGATGGAGATTCTATGATAGTTATGACCTATGAAACTGGATTCGTCCTGGAGGCCCCCCGTGTCCCGTGGGGATCAAATCGGACACAATTCGAGTCGTACACGTGCCCAATTCATCTTCTAGACGAATCCTAAAATCGGACACGTTAAAAAATTGAATCGGACACGAAAATGAAGCGTGTCTCGAAAACAGGACACGAATCCCGAAAGCAGGACACGTGACCGACGGAAAAAGACAGCCGGGTTTGCTTAAATTCAATTTTTTGTATTTATTTTTGTCATTTGAAAGGAAGCAATTGATTGAGAATGAGTTTTATGTGCAGGTGAAGGATTTTTGAAGGAGATTTGAAGGCTATCCATTGTTTCCAAGCGATTCCAAGTACATTCTGGTGGATTTGTGGAGAGGATTGCAAGCTCAACCATCACACAAGAAAATGAATGTCTCAATCAGCTAGGGTATGAGGTAGGGGTCAAAGGAAAGGGAGAAATGCACCATCTAGGGCCTCCCCTCCTATTCCACCAAGCACAACCGGTTCTCCTCCTCTGTCAAGTGCTCCATCGGCTGCTAGTGGATCTCATGCTCCATTTAACCCTGTTTTAGCAAGACAACAAGCCCAAGAAAAAAAATACCCTTTGTGGAAGTATGTGACAAGGAAAGATGGGCCCAGGGCAAAGCTTGGTGGGGGAGGCAATGTGTCTTGGAGATGTAATTTTTGCAACCATGAGTTCATGAGCACATATTTCCTGGTTAAGGGCCATTTGTTGGCCCTTCCTTCTTGTGGGATTTCTTCATGCAAAGCGGTGACTGCTAACCAAAGGAGGGATATGGAAAGAGAGGATAATGTTGGATTAGGGAAGGTGGCAGCAGCAAGCAAGAAAAAAGAGGATGATCCTCTTCCATTTTTGAGGAATTCCTCTAGCACCAAGACTCCATTTCCACCTAGCATTCATGGGCGTGGAGATACTTATCAAACAAGAAAGAGGCAATCTACAGGTGGTCCAATGGATATGATTTTCCAACAAGAGGTGGGAGAAGATGTAGACCTTACCATTGCATTTTTCTTCTACCTCAACTTCATCTCATTCAATGTTGCATGGTCACCATTGTATTCGAACTATATTGGAACGAGCTCCAAGTGGTTATGTGCCTCCTGGTTCAGAGAAGCTTAGAACCACATTGTTGGTTAAAGAAAAGAAGGAGGTAGATAAAATCCTTGAGCCAATTAGAGCAACATGGCCCTCATCTGGAGTGAGTATTGTTTCTGATGGATGGACGGATCCCGCATGCCATCCACTCATCAATTTCATGGTATCTTCCCAAAATGGACTGTTGTTCTTGAAAGTGGTGGATGCTCTTGGGAAATACAAGGATGCACAATTTATGGGTGATTTATTCATCAAAACCATTGAAGAAGTAGGTGTTGATTCGTGTGTACAAATCATCAAGGAAAATGCACCTGTTTGCAAGGCTGCTGGCATGATTGTGGAAGCTAAATATCCACAGGTATGTTCATTCTTTCATTTCTAATTTGCTCATTGTTTGAATTTGGTCATTGCAATGTTAGTGTTGTAGAGTCATTGATACATGCTTTTATTGCTCTTACATGTTTTTTGGACACCTTGCATTGTCCATTCCTTGAATTTAGCACTGAAATCCATTGCTTCAGATGTGACATGGATTGGCACCCTTATTAAGGATGCACGCCATATCCCTAACTTTGTAAAAAACCACACAAATGCCCTCACCATCTACAAATAGTACACACAGCTTTCATTGCTGAAGATTGCATATACTCGGTTTGCTTCCTCATTCATCATGCTGAAGAGGTTGAGGGAGGTCAAAACCGCTCTTGGGTCCATGGTGATTTCAGAGTTTTGGGATTTTTGGAGAAGGAAAAATCAGGATGCTTCACAAAAGGTGAAGGACAGGGTGTTAGATGATGGTTGGTGGGACACGATAGATCTTAGCATTAAGATCATGGAGCCAATCATTTCTTTGTTGCGGTTTACAGACACGGACCAGCCCATCCTAGCAGAGGTTTATGAGGGGTGGGATTCCATGATTGAGTCCATGAGGTCCATTGTCATGGAGAATGAGTGTCCCGAGTATGGGACATCGACAGAGAAATTATGGACCATTATTTGGATATTCTTATCTCTAGGTGGGATAAGAATTGCACACCTTTGCATTGCTTGGCCCACTCCTTGAACCCTAAGTTCTACACTCAGGAGTGGCTCACTAGTGGATCGGGGGCCTCACACAAAGTCCCTCCTCACATGGATACAGAGATTGCACATGGGAGGAAGATAGCACTTAGACGGCTATTTCAGGATAGCGACATGCTTGAGGAGGCAGAGGAGGGCTTTGTATATTTTTCCACTGGCACTAGGAGATTTGGAGGCTATGATGTGCTTAGAGATAGGGGGGGTAAGAAACCCTATGCTTGGTGGGAAACTCATGGGGCAACATCCCCTATTCTACAGAAGTTAGCCTTGAGGATCATATCTCAAGTTACATCATCCTCTTGTTGTGAGAGGAATTGGAGCACATATGGGAACTTGTACAGTGTGAAGAAGAGCAGGCTTGAGCAGTCTAGGGCAGATTCAATGGTGTATGTGCACTCCAACCTTCGTCTTATTTACAGGAAGAGGGAGGAGTGAGTGAAGGGAAAGACAAAGATGTGGGATGTCTTTCCTGATGATATGGGTTTGGACAGTAGTATTGAGTTGGCATTAGCCAACATGGATCTTAATGATGCAGTGCTAGAGCCGGTCACTTTTGATGATAGTGATCGTATGGAGGGGTCATCCTCCATAGCAGGAAATGCAGGTCATCAGNTATATATGTATATAAAATGTATCCTACGTGTCCTGATTCCGGGGGTCACCGTGTCCGTGTCGGACTCTCGTATTTTCGTGTCCTTCGTGTCCCATGTCCCCGTGTCAGGTGACTTATTTTATGACCCAAGTCAGATCTGAAGGCTGACATACTAACATGCTGACATATCAGGCCTGAATAGAGCATCTTGGAGGTCAAAATTGGGAGTTGGAGAAGGCCAAGAGGCTCCTACTCAAATTTGGAAGAGGGAAGGTGAAGAGAGAGGCCACATGGCATAGCATGAGCAGCCACACCAATTCGACTTGACTTTGGTNTGGAGGAGGACTACTGACATATGGGATTCTCCCATCTTGATCCACCCCTTTTTGTATTTACTATTAGACTTTAGTCTATTTGGCATTTGCCAATGCCTAATGGCATTCTGACATATATGTACATTGTATACATTTTGATTTTGATGACTTAATGAGAAATATGGTTCTGAAATGCATCTATGTGTCTCATTGTGATTTGTGAATGACAAATGTGTAATTACTAATTACTAATNATACCAATAATGTTTATAAAATATAGGGATCATCCATGAGAAGAAGCTTTTGCTCATTTGTGAAATTGTCATTTGTGAATTGTGAGAGCTAGTGGATGACTAATTTTCTTGCTTAAGCCAATTTTGAGGGTGAAAGATTTCAATCCTAGTTGGTGTTTGGAAAGGCCACTCAGGTATTTCATGGAGCTTTAATGGATTCTTTTTTGCAGGTGTAAGCTACAGTAAATAATGTGGATTCTTCTATTGCAGCACTCTCTCTCAACTATTTCCAATTTTCACACCATATTCATGCCAATGGAGGGATTGTGCTTTGGGTGAGCTATTGATATCTTTGGGGAATATTCTAATGCTCGTTATCTTATTTTCTGATGTATATGCTCTGCATTTCATGTTTAGAAGACTCTCAGGTCAAAATACCCAAAAGAATTCATGTAAAAATGTTGAACAATGAAGAAATAGTCATTTCCCCACTATCTTGTTGTGAACCATTGCAATGCTATTGATTTTGAATTGGGAGAGCCTTTCATTATCAAATTATGATTCAAATCAGTTCAATATTCTCTATTCTTCATTCTCAAAAAGTTTCAAGTCGAAATTCCCAAGAGTTGTATGTCAAAATGAATTTTAATGAGCAAACAATGACCATTTCCACTCCATTTTGATATATGCCATGGTAATGCTTATTATTTATGTCAGGTAAAATAACTCCCTATTCGTTTATTCCATTGCAAAATCATTTATTTATACATTACATATGCTGGTTGAGTTTCATCTTCTGACCAGCCTTTTCAGCTTCCTACATAACTGTTCATTTTCCTTTATTTATTTACAAAATATAATCCCGACGGATTATATTCCAACAATCCCCCCCTTAATCCGAAGGGGTGTTAGTAAGTTCGAGAATGTTTTTGAATATTTCAAACTTTTCTCATCCAAGCACTTTGGTGAAGATGTCTGCAACTTGATCATTTGTGGAACAATGTCGAAGATGGATTGTCTTGGCCTCTACATGATGTCGAATCAAATGATACTTTGTGATGATGTGTTTGGTTCGATCATGGAATCTGGGATTCTTAGCCAGCTTGATTGTAGAAGTATTGTCAATCAATAATGGAGTGAAGTTCTCTTGTTTTTCTTGCAAATCTTCAAGTATCTTCCTGAGCCATACTATTTCTTTCGTTGCTTCAGCTGTAGCCACATATTCTGCTTATGTTGTTGAATCTGCCGGAACTGACTGTTTGCGTGATCTCCATGAGACAGCTGTTGATCCAAGACTCATAGTGTATCCAGAAGTTGATACGCATGTTTCCTTATTGCCATCAAAATCTGATTCTGAGTACCCAATAAGTTTGAAGTCATCCACCTTAGAGTACTTGAGTCCAACGTCTTGAGTCCCCTTCAAGTATCTTAGAACTCTTTTTGCAGCTGACTAGTGTCCTTCACAAGGTTTATGCATGAACCTTGAAAGTATGCCAACAACATAAGAAATATCTGTTCTAGTTGTTGTAAGGTAGATAATTCTTCCTACAAGTTGTCGATACTTGGTCGCATCTTCAAATTCTTTTCCTTCGCTTGATGTGAGCTTCATTTTCTATTCCATTGGAGTAGAGATAGGGTTGCATTCTATCATGCAAAATTTGTCTAGTAGTTCTCCAACATATTTTTTCTGAGATAGGAATATGTACTTAGGATGTTGAGTGACTTCAATTCCTAAGTAATAGTGGAGATGTCCCATATCTGTCATTTCAAAGATCTTTTTCAAATATTTCTTTATGGATGCTATATAGCTCTCATTGTTCCCTGTCATCAAAAGATCATCTACGTACACCACAAGATACACAACATATCTTCCAACTTTATTTATAAACAGTGTTGCATCATTAAGATCAAAATGTTCAAAATTTAACTTCAAAAGATGCTCGGTTAATTTTTCATACCATGCGCGAGGCGCTTGTTTTAGGCCATACAAGGATTTGACAAGCTTGCATACCTTTTGTTCTTTTCCTTTCATAACAAAGCCTTCTGGCTGAGACATGAAGACATTCTCTTTCAAGTCTCCATTCAAGAAAGCAATCTTCACATCCATCTGATGAACTTTCCACCCATTCTGAGCAGCTAAAGAGAGTAAGGTACGGATAGTATCCCATTTTGTTGTAGGAGAAAACATTTCTTCATAGTCAATTCCTTCCTTCTATGCATAGCCTTTTGATACAAGCCTCACTTTGTGCTTGTCAAGTGAGCCATCTGATCTATATTTGTTCTTGTACACCCACTTGCAGCCAATTGGTTTGGTTCCAACTGGAGGGTCAACCAGCTTCCAAGTTCCATTCTTCATGAGTGCATCATACTCATTCTGCATAGCTTCTTTCCACTCAACTCAAGTAGAAGCTTCTTCAAAGGAATTTGGTTCAAAGTTAGCAGATAAATTAAATTCACAATCAAATGATACATCCATGTCATCACCTAAATTATCTGCTTCTCCTCCATCTTCATGTCTTTTTGAACTTCTCGTTCCCGTCTTTCCAACTTCATCCGGATGGACACTTTCAAGTGTCTTAGTGGCCCATTTAGGAATCTTCCGTGATGGTCTTGGTTGATCAGTGGTGGTGCTTCATTTCCTTCAAGGTTGAGTCTTCCAAGTCTCTCAATCACATCATCTAGTTGAATCTCTTGTTTAGGTGAAGTAGCAAGAACTTCTTCATGTGGGGGAGTTGGTGCTTCATATGGAAATTCCAAAGGTTGATCTAGAATACGGATCCCCCCTTCAAGGTTTGGAATTTCATATTCATTTTCAAAATATTTCTTTGGATGAGGATAATTTTCCAAACGATCAAGCTGTCTCTCAATGGACTGGTCATTTTTATTACTCTCAAGAAAAATGACATCTCTGGAAATAAAAAACTTCTTGTTTACCTCATCATACAAATGGTATGCCTTGGATTTTTCTTCGTACCCCGGGAAAATTCATTTTTTGCTTCGAGCACCAAGCTTGTTTCTTTTCTCCTTTGGAATCAAGGCATAACAGATGGAACCAAAAACTCTGAGATGCCTGACTGAAGGGAGATGGTCAAACCACATTTCATGTGGAGTCTTGTTATCAAGAGCATTTGAAGGACTTCTGTTTCTCAAATAGGATGCACATTTCACTGCATCACCCCAAAACTTTAGTTTTACATTCTTAAAAAACATCATTGAGCGCACCATATTCATTATGGTTCTGTTCATGCTTTCTGCTACACCGTTTTGTTGAGGATTGTAGAGAACTGTAGTCTGATGTGCAATTCCATGTTGGCGAAGATAATGTTCAAAAGCATTTGAAGTGTATTCTTTCCCATTGTCAGTACGAAGTGTACCAATTTTAGATTGTGCTTGTTTTTCTATCAATGCATGAAAGTCCTTGAATGTTTGAAATTCTTCTGATTTTGTCTTTAATGAGTAAATCCAGCACATTCTTGAGTAGTCATCAACAAAGGTCATAAAATACTTATTCCCATTGGCAGAAGGAGTTGGCATTGGGCCACATAAATCAGAATGCACTAATTCTAATTTCCTACTTGCTCAGAAATTAGATTCATGGAATGGAAGCTTACTGTGTTTCCGTAATATACATGCATCACATTTTCTCTTCTCTTTGGGAATGGTGGGAAAACCAAATACACCATTCTTTCTCAACAAACGAAGACTGTTATAATTCAAATGACCAAATCTTGCATGCCACAATAAACTTGATGACAAATTACCTTCTCCATGCTGAGAGAGGTAGGCATAGTTCTGAACTCTTGCAAATGAACCCTTTAGCTTCAGCAACTTCCCATCTTCGTATCCAGTCATGATGACTTGGTTGTCAGAGGACTTTCTTATTTCTATGATTCCATCAAACATGTGGATGGAATGGCCTTGCTGTCGAATCTGCACCAAGGAAAGCAGGCTTCTCTGCAACTCTAGAAGATAAAGAACATTCTTTAACAAGAAATCAGGGAATCCAGGCATCTTCAGCCGAATGGTGCCCATTCCCTTTGGTTTAAGACTTGACTTATCTGCAAAGTAAACTATGCCATTTATTGTTTCATTAAGTTCTTCAAAACAGTCTTTTCTAAAAGTCATCTGTGATGTTGCACCAGTATCAAGTAGCCAACAATCTGTGTAAGATGAAAGTGAAGTCATTTCATTAATACCAAGATTACAATGTGCAACAGCAGAATCTGAAGATTTACTAGCATCTTGGTTCTTATTGTCATCTTTCTTATGGTTATGTCTGTCTTTGATGGAGTCCCACAAAGCCCAACACTGATCTGTTGTGTGTCCAATCTTTCCACAACGCTTGCACTTCAAATCTGATCTTTTGCTGGAGTTGTTTTTTCCTCCTCTACCTCTGAAGTTTCTTCTTCCTCTGCCTCTCTTGCTTCTTTCTCCTTTGGGATGATCATTGGATTGGTCTTTGGTGTGGTTCTTTGCTTTTTGAGCAAAGCAAAGTGATTCTCCAGTGATAGTGGCACCAACTACAGATGCTATAGATTGCATCTTTTGCAACTGCTAGTGTAATTTACAATAATGAACTTAATATGACAAAGAGAATGAGATAATAGAAAAACAATAACCTTGCAGGTCTACAGTCTCTGCCAAGGTGATTTACAATCTACATGGGAAGAGAAAATATGCAGAGAAAATATGCTATCAATAAGTTCATAAGCAAATTTTTAGCACTAGAAGAACTGCTCAGCAATACGCCAAAGGAAATATAGGGTTTTGAACAGCATATTGCAACCACCAGTCAAACACACTTCACTATCTAGTATAAGAATTAGGTCAAACAATACCACTATCATATGAACGCACAACATGTATAAGAATTAGGTCAAACAATACAGTTTTTGTATCGTCAACGAACAATAGAATGAATTTCCTCCATGCACTGAGTATTCACAATGTCTTCGGGCTTCTAGTTGTAGTCTGTAACTCTTATGTTGTAGCAGTCAGACCTCAACACTGACATGGCAATGTAGCATGCAGCAATACACATAAGAGGAGGTCAAGCCTTAATCGTCAGCTCCTATTCTTCAACGCAACAGTCTTCTCAGCTTCCATGGTCCTTCATGGTCTCATATGCAGCTTCAAACTCATCAAATACACAGCAAAGAAATCAGAGCACTTCATACGCATCATACATTATTCAACTTCATACGCAGCATACATTATTTCAATGAGGAAAATACTCGTGCAACAATCTTCACATAGTTTGGGTAATGGAATGAACCTTCACAACTATACAATCTCTCTCCACCAACGATCTTCAGTCACTGAGCTTCAAGTGATTAGCAGCAGCAGGACGACTTCAACCTTCATGTGAATGAAGACATGTATGTCTTCATCCTTCTATCCTCATTCTTCAACAGACTTGCAACAACAAAAAGACAAAATGCCTTCAATCCTTAACAAAAAGGTCACGTCTCTTCAGAAAATCGCAGCCACAAATGGATAGACTCAACATGGCTTCACACATCAATTGATTTTGAGATTTGAATACAAAACTCTCATAAATACATCACCTCCATCATAATATTGTCTCAACTCTCACAAACTCGAACCAAGAAAGGCCACTCACATGAGAAATTTTTGCAGACTATTTCACTCTTCAATGCAAAATATTAGGGAAAAAATTAGGGTTTTTGTATTCCTAACAAACAATTGCAGCACTGAACATAAAGCGTTTTACCTCCACGCATCTTTCTTATCTATGTGGGAGGAGGTCGAACCTCAACTCTTAGCTCCAACAATTCACTCTTCAACACAACGTCTTCTCAATGCACGCAGTCCTTGATGGTCTCATATCCAAAATGAAACTTCAAGATTTTGAGTGGATATAAATAGCTTCAGTTAATCAACATCGATTTGAGATCATTCGGGAAAAGTTCATTTACACTTTTCTCCGCAATCTCTTCGCTCACACACAAAAAGCCCTTTCTGTATATTAAGATCAGTGGGTAGCCATGGCCAAGGAGTCAAAAGTGAGCTTCAAGAGCTCATATGACGAGTTGTTCGAGGTCAATGAGGTCGTTGCCTTCGAATCTCAGACCATCAAGAACATGATAGAGGATACTGGCACCGCCACCTCCATTCCTCCATGCTAGTGGGAGTGGATATGGAAATTCTGAAACATTAGTTACAGACGAGGCAAAGTTTAAGTGGCACCAACTACTTGAGAAACTTTATATGTCTACTCGAACAGGAAAGCATTTTCAAAGAGACATTGTGCGTGGGGTTGAAGGGCTTGTAGTCACTGGTTCTAAACAGATTGAAATTGGAACAAAGTTACATGAAGATGGAGGAACACTTAGCACCATTTTTCAAATGGTGCTCAGCTCAATACGTGTAAGTGACACCTTTCAATATGAGAAATTACAGTGAAGCAGATACAGTTTCACAACTCATTAAATTCAGTATTGAGACTATTTGTCAGTAGCATCTACGAACATGGGATACTTCGATAAAGTAAATACAATATTGCATCTCACGAAACAACACTTGTTTTTGAGAATTCAAATTCTCAAAAATAGTCACCAACGCTGTAGCAAAGAACGGGATCAAGGCAGAGAACATTAGAGCAGCCAGCGCATGCACCAATGCATGCAATCTGCAGACTGAGGAAAGCCCAGGGCGCAGATAGCAACAGAATGCAGACTATACATGCAGGAGTTATGAATCGCTCTGATACCACTGTTAGGTAAAATAAATCTCGATTCCTTTATTCCATTGCAAAATCATTTATTTATACATTACATATGCTGGTTTAGTTTCATCTTCCGACCAGCCTTTTCAGCTTCCTACATAACTATTCATTTTCCTTTATTTATTTACAAAATATAATCCCGACGAATTATATTCCAACAATTTCGAATGGAGGAATGTATATCTGATAAATGTATGATGTATGGACTGTAATTAATGTGTATTTCAAGTCTCGTGTTCAGTACTTAAGCATTGGAAGCCATTTTACTCATTTTTATTGCATTGGGAGAAGATTTGGTGCATTTTCCCCAAGGGTCGAAATTGTGACTTGGGAGTTGTTTTGGAAAGAGTCATAACGGACTGTATAAACTGAACCATGATGCATATGAGACTTTTAAAATTTCCCTTACACATAACCATCCTCTGTTCATAAATTCAAGTGACTTTGGGATCATTTGTGAAGCCATTTCCGGCAATTACCCAGGGGGAATTGGAGCCCCAATTTGCTAGTAAAGACTCTTACTTTGAACAGAACATTAAACAAATTTGTAGAAGTAATTGGGAGGTAAAAAAACATACATGAGCATGATATTTAAGTTATATTATCATTCATGTACCTTCAGAGAAAATTTGGAATCATTTGGGTCAATTTGGAGGTCTAGACATCAAAACTAGTTAAGGTCAAAATTGGGGAAAAAGTGAAATAATTGGTCATTAAAAAAAAGGGGGGGGGGGACATTACACCATATAAATATGGTGAATATAGGTATCAGGGTGTATACCCTTCATATCAGTGTATTCCAATGCAAATGATCTGGCTTGTTTCTTAAGAACTTTAAGCAGTTGTGCTTGTTGGTTTTCACTTAATCCTGCGTTTATATGTAAAAAAATTTCAGGGCCAACCTCACAAGGTATGGTATATGGTCTTGTATGCTCTTCAATTGTGAAGACACAAGGTGTTTTTGTAAGCATTAAGAGAGCCACATTCTCTTGAAACTCATCTCCAAAATTCTGATCGATTTGAGCAAAGGACTGAGGGAAATCTGTACAGGTTATCGAAGAAACAAACTGGTTTAATACATTCTCAGTGGTCTGATATTGAAGTGCCAAGGAAAAATCACCAGGAAGGGAGAGATCATCACAGTCTTCATCCCCAAAAGAAAACTTTAACCACCATGAATTTTTAGTTATTGGTTGTGCTAGGGGGTATAAAATAACTCTTTGTGTGGACAACCCATTGGAAATATTCATCTCTCCATCCCTACATCCTATAAAAATATTTGTAGTAGCTAACCATGGTATTCCCAAGATAATAGGATTTCCTTTACAAGGATCCTTTGATTCTACAACCATAAAGTCAACAGGGTATTCCCATGAATATACTGATACAACAATGTCATCCAGTACTCCAGCAGGTTTTACCGTAGTGCGGTATGTTAGTTCTAGGATGGAAGGAGTAGGTCGGAGAAATTGTCCTAATTGTAAAACTTCTAAAACTACAGTGTTCATCATGTCAATAATGGATCCTAAATCTATTAATGTATTCTCTATGGCGGTGTTGTTTATAATTACAGTCACTACTGGGGCTCCTAGGTTTGTATATTTTGCAATCCGAGACTGGCTTGTCATACATTCAGACATCTCTCCTATAACATGAATTGTAAGAGGGTCCTTTTTCTTCTTTCCTGGGTGTTTAATATTACCTTACTATAGATCGGTATATCTGTTGAAATATTGTAACTTCGAAGAATATTCTATATGTATCTTTTGTGGTCCTCGATGGTCCTACCGGGAGAACCACTTGTATTATCTTGTACTCCGATGCTTCTAATCGGAAGAACTAATAAGAGTCATGAGGTAGTCCCCTCTAATTGTAAATGTGGGTCATTAGCACCCCAGTGTGGTTACTTGAGCCTACATGTGTAACTCGAGCCTACATGATTTAACTCAAGCCTACATGTCGAATGAGTTAATTCAAGTGAACGGATGAATATAAATAGAGGTGTGGTGCTCCTCATTTGAGACACACACACTCTCACTTGAGTAGCGCACTTGTGGAGGAGAGAAGTAGCTAGAGAAGGAGGAGGATCAGGTTTTGATCTGCTTGCCGATTTTATCTTTTACCTTTTTGGGCCATCTATATTGAGGAAGCTTTTGCTGGGTTTTTCCCAAGATAAATCTGTGTTGTTCTTGTGATGCTGTTTCTTTTAGTGATCCTATGTATATGCTTTTGTTATGAAAATGAAATTAAATACTGATGTCTTAGCTAAGCATATGAAAATTTAACATGGTATCAGAGCTAACCTAAACATGACAGCTTTCACAAGGAAAAATAGTCCTCTCTCTCTCCCCGGAAGAAATTAGGGATTCTTGCAGAAGAAGAATTTTTCAGTGAGCCTAGCATAGGATTTCTCTCCTCATGAAAATCAAATTTTAGAGACCTGGATCAATATTTTTGGTTGGGTGAAACTCCGGGAAAGTTAAACCCTAGTTTGACCTCGAGCCAAAAAACCCTAAATACTAAAACTGCTAAGTTTTGATAAATTCGCTATATCCCGATATTGGCCACGGTTCAGGAGCTGAAAATTGTAGAGGCCGAAGATAACATCTTGATGTACATTGTATCCAAAATTCAGCTTCATATTGGCTATATTCTGGGATATATGATCCCTCCAAGTTATGGTTCCAGCCTCTTCCAGAATTCATCCCTAAACAGGACACCTGGACTGCTATAGCTTGGGATACCTAGGTCCAAATGGATTTCCTGAAGATGTTCCAGAAAAATAATGGATTGTAATTTATATTATCTGAATATTAGACTCAAAAGATGAACCAGTGACATGTGGCATGCCGTACAACTGCGTTGTTCTGAACAGTCCTGTAACAGGTCACCCTGGGAAAATGATCATAAATCCCAATTGGTGAAACCAATTCTGATGAAACCTATGGTTTTGGATAAGGAACATGCGATGTTACCTCAGTGAGAAATTTCAGGCATAAATCAGCATTAATTTCGGAGATATCACAGAAACAGTGACAGGAATTTCTGCAGAAGAAATTGGAAAACTAGGGCTTCCTGTTCCGGGAGCTTCCCTCCACTGTTTTCAGAAAAGGAGTACATTGGACAGCTCCATTTGAAGAGATATATCTTTCTATACAATCAGATCTGAAATATTCCAAGTTTTAAAAATTAGGGTTTCTCTGACAAGCCCTAGATCAGCCAGCTCTAGAAGCAGGACGGACACCTCAAATCGGTAAGATCTAATCTTTTGCTATTTTCATTTGAGGTTCTCATTTCAAAGTGATATATCACATCAGTTGAAAACTTCCAAGCATGGAAGTATTTGATCTCTCTGAATAAAATGAATTGGACACCTACATGAGTAGAGAGGTTCTAGTTCCATACGAAGATGAAGCTCAAAGCCTTACACAAGATGAACTTGATCAAGGCCAAGAACATCATTGTTGATTCAATCACAGATCAACTTATACCATAAGTGTCTTCCCTAAAGACACCGAAGATGTTTGATTCCTTGATCAATCTATTTGAAGATAAGAACTTAAATCAAAAGATGGCTTTGAGAAAACAGTTGAAGGATGTAGAATGCAGAACAACTTGAAGCGATAGAAGAAGAATGTATGCCAGAAGTAAGTGATTACTTTCAGCTCGACTAATAAGAAGAGAAGAAGAAGATGGGAGAAATTGAAGATCAAGCTCTCACCATTCAAAGAAGATCCCTCAAGGGATGAGGAGTATGAAAAACTCAATTCTTGAAGAACCTCTTATTCATCTTATCATTTGGATAAGAAATGATGATTTCATGAATGAAGAAGATGATAAAGCAGAATGATCAAGATGGAGTCTACCCACGAAACAAATAAAAGATAAGTATTCAGTTTCCATTTCATGATATTGTTTTGTTATACATTTGATTATATTCAGTTGATGTGTTATGCATGATAGATTGTTTACATTAATACTACTAATATGCATGTGATGGGTAAGTAGCTCATGGCACTATACAATTCTCCAGTGCTACTTATCAAACCTCTTTGCTAACATATTGGATTAGTGCACAATCTCAATGATGTCATGGTAGAGATGGAAGGCATCTAGAAAGTTTTTGTGAGATACGGATGAATGTTGTATTGGATAAATAGTTGCATGATGCATAAGAATTTGTCGTTATGCATATGTTTCATGAAATAGTTCTAACCATGCAACTGGTGCATTTGAATTGTAGGAAAGGTCTTGTACAACCTCCTACAATAAAAGAAGGATGAGACTTGTTCCGAAGAACAAGTGATGAAAATCCAATAAACATGAATCTGAAGCTCCCAGGGTCAGAGACACCATGACGGAAGAAAGAGCTTCAGAAAGCGGTATATCCACCTCAAAGGATGAAGACCACCATGGGTATGAGAGATAACTCAAGATAAAGAAAAGAATGCTATAAAAGAAACTATGATCAAAGAATAACAGTTGATCATGGGGAATGATGTATACGATATGATTTCGAGACATAAAGGGAAGTACATAGTATCCTCCATATGGATCTACAAGAACAAGTGTACAAAGAAAGGTTCGTGATTTGCCTCAGAAAGAATAGACTATGACATGACATACTCTATTGACCAGTATATATCAAGCATAGAACCACCTGTACAGAATGAAGAAGGAATATAATACTCCACTTCAGGGGGAGTGACTACAGAAGATATCTGAGTTCGACACGGTACGACATGATGGAGAGCTTCTTGATGGATCGAGACTTTACCAAGAGTAAAGTGGGTTCCAACCTTCAAAGTTGAATGCAGAAGACTAGAATATGTTAATGATCTGACAAGACGAACTCATGATGAAAGAATACTAGAATGATGTATGGGATATAGTTCCCAAACCAGAAGGAAGGAGTATTGTATCCTCCAAATGGATATACAAAATAGAGCATGCAGCTGACTGAAGTATCGAGAAGTATAAAGAAATATTTGTGGCTAGATGTTTCTTTCAGAAAGAGGGAATTAATTCTGAAGAGACACTTACTCTAGGAAGTAAGGTACACTTCCTTCAGAACTATCATGGTAGTTTCTTCCATGGTGAAGTAAAGACAATCCTTCCTTAATGGTATGATTGAGAAAGAGTTTTTTCATCAAATAGTCACGAGGATTTGAAGTTGAAGCCAGATAGAATCACATATGCAAGTTGAAGAAGGCCCTCTATGGCCTGAAGCAAGCTCCCAGAGCTTGGTATGGAAGAATATATAGTTTCTTGTCAAGCATGGGATTTACCAAGAGTAAAGTTGATACTAACCTTTATCTCAAGGTTGTAGAAGATGAAATTGTCATCCTGTTATTATATGTGGATGACTTATCCTTGACAGGAAATGAGAAATAGGTCATGGAAAGCAAGAAGAAACTAGCAGAATAATTTGAGATGAAAGACCTTGGGTTAATGCACTATTTCCTAGGTCTGGAAATATGACAAAGTTCAGAAGAAATATTTCTCAACCATGGAAAGTATGTAGTAGAGATATTGAAGAGATTAAATATGTTGGAATGCAAAGCCATGGCCACACCCATGGACTCCAACCTGAAGCTGTTAGATGATGACTCATCAGAGTTAGTAGATGCGACTCATTACAGACAGATCATTGAGTCATTGATGTACTTAACAAATACCAGACCAGACATTTGTTTTGCTGTGAACACCTTAAGTCAATATCTTGTTCAACCAAGATGGGTTCACCTAGTAGCTGCAAAACATGTGATGAGATATCTGAAAGGGACTATAGACCTTGGTCTATACTATGATGGTAGCCATGACTACAGATGCAGATTGGGTTGGAAGTATCTCAGACAGGAAAAGCACATCAAGTAGATGCTTTTGTTAGGGGTTTGCTATGAGTTCATGGTTTAGCAGGAAACAGTCCAGTGTTTCTCTTAGAACAACAAAAGTAGAATACATAGCAGATTGCTCTGCTAAGTTGTGAAGCCATATGGCTTCGGAAGCTAATATCAGGTCTCCTTGACCTGAATATGGATACTACATTGATTATATGTGATAATGAGAGTTGTGATAACAGAGAACCCTGTGTTTGTCGTAACACATAGAAATCCGATATTTCTACATACAAGATAAATATGCAGATGATGATGTTTCAGTATTCCCATACTGAAGATATAGATGATGCTTTCAGTATTCACATACTAGAGATACAAATGGTGATAGTTCAGTATTCACATACTGAAGATGTAGATGATGATGGTTTAGATGGTGATGTGCTGACGAAGCCTCTGTCGCGAGTAAAGTTCGAACACTTTCGAGACAAGCTTGGTGTGGTTTGGAAAGACCTTCCTTGAAAGGGGGAGTAGTGATGTTGCAATGGGATTGTATCATCCTAGGACATATGTCCAGAAGTGATCCGGAGACCTTGGTCTTCGAGAATGAAGAGGGATTGTATCATTCTGGGACATATGTCTAGAAGTGATCTGGTGACCTAGGTCATCGAGAATGTAGCAGGATTGTATCATCCTTGAACTTCAATTCAGAACGGATCCAGTGAACTTCGGTCATCGAGAAGGTGGCAGGATTGTATCATCCTTGGACTTCGGTTCAGAACGGATCCGATGAACTTCGGTCATCGAGAAGGTGGCAGGATTGTATCATCCTTGGACTTCGGTTCAGAATGGATCCGGTGAACTTCGGTCATAGAGAAGGTGGCAGGATTGTATCATCCTTGAACTTTGGTTCAAAACAGATCCGGTGAATTTCGGTCATCGAGAAGGTAGTAGGATTGTATCATCCTTGAACCTTGGTTCAGAATAGATCCAGTGACTTTGGTACTCAAGAACGTGTGTTGATCCTGTAATTCCAATAGGAAGGATTGTCTGAGTTCCACATATGTGTTGATTCCGTAATTCTGAAAGGAAGGATCGTTAGTAACTCCGTAAAGACCTAAATCCCATAATTCTGAAAGGAAGGATCGTTGATAGCTCCGTAAAGACTTGATCCTGTAATTCCAATAGGAAGGATTGTTTGAGTTCCACAACTGTGTTGATCCCATAATTCCGAAAGGAAGGATCGTTAGTAACTCCGTAAAGACCTAAATCCCATAATTCTGAAAGGAAGGATCGTTGGTAGCTCCGTAAAGACTTGATCCTGTAATTCCAACAGGAAGGATTGTCTACGTTCCACAGATGTGTTGATCCCGTAATTCTAATAGGAAGGATTGTCTGAGTTCCACAAATGTGTTGATCCCATAATTCCGAAAGGAAGGATCGTTAGCAACTCCGTAAAGACCTAAATCCCGTAATTCCGAAAGGAAGGATCGTTAGTAGCTTCGTAAAGACTTGATCCCGTAATTTCAAAAGGAAGGATCGTCTAAGCTCCACAAATGTGTTGATCCCGTAATTCCGAAAGGAAGGATCGTTAGCAACTCCGTAAAGACCTAAATCCCGTAATTCCAACAAGAAGGATCGTTTGAGTACCACAGACATGTTGATCCCGTAATTCTGAAAGGAAGGATCATGTTGATGTTTTGATGATGATGATGTTGATGTTTTGATGATAATGATTTTATGATGATGATGATGTACTGATCAAAAGATCAGAGTGTGATGATGATGATATTTTGATGTTTTGATGATGTTGAATGTTTTGGTCATAATGATGTTTTGATGATGTTGATGTTTTCATGATGATGATGTTTTTATGATGATGATGATGTACTGATCAAAATATCAGAGTATGATGATGATGTACTGATCGAACGATCAAGAGTATGATGATGATAATGTACTAATCGAAAGATCAGAGTGTGACAATGATGATGATCAGTATGTGATGATGACGACATACTGATCAAAAGATCAGAATATGATGATGATGATTCTGTTCGAGGGTTGAAGTATGATGATGGTGCTGATCACGATGTTACTAATCAGAATGTGATGATGTTGCTGATCGAAAGGTCAAAATGCTGAAGATGTCTTTGCTAATCGAAAGATCAAAGTGTTGAAGATATTGCTGAAGATATTGGTGATGATCGAAAGGTCAAAGTGCTGAAGGTGTTGTTGTTGATCGAAAGGTCAAAGTGTTGAAGATGTTGCTGATCGAAAGGTCAAAGTGCTGAAGATGTTGTTGATCAAAAGGTCAAAGTGATGAATATGTTGCTGTTGATCGAAAGGTCTAAGTGCTAAAGATGTTGCTGATCGGAAGATCAAAGTGTTGAAGATGTTGCTGATCAAAAGGTCAAAAGATGTTGATGTTGATTAAAGAGTTGCTGTCGTCAAATATTGAAGATGAAGACTATATGATGTTGAAAATATTCCGATGATTTATAGATGTGTTACCCTGATGATGCTGATGATGTCCTCTATCTCTCTCCTACTATTGTTGTTGTTGATGTTGTTGTAGAATACCCTTCTCGTTAAGGGGGAGTGTTGAAATATTGTAACTTCGAAGAATATTATATGTGTATCTTTTGTGGTCCCCGATGGTCCTACCGGGAGAACCACTTGTATTATCTTGTACCCCGACGCTTCTAATCGGAAGAACTAATAAGATTCATGAGGTAGTCCCCTCTAATTGTAAAGGTGGGTCATTAGCACCCTAGTGTGGTTACTTGAGCCTACATGTGTAACTCGAGCCTACATGATTTAACTCAATCCTACATGTCGAATGAGTTAATTCAAGTGAACGGATGAATATAAATAGAGGTGTGGTGCTCCTCATTTGAGACACACACACTCTCACTTGAGTAGCGCACTTGTGGAGGTGAGAAGTAGCTGGAGAAGGAGGAGGATCAGGTTTTTGATCTCCTTGCTGGTTTTATCTTTTACCTTTTTGGGGCATCTATATTGAGGAAGCTTTTGCTGGGTTTTTCCCTTTAGGGTTTTCCCAGGATAAATCTATGTTTTTCTTGTGATGTTGTTTCTTTCAGTGATCCTGTGTATATGCTTTTGTTATGAAAATGAAATGAAATACTAACGTCTTAGCTAAGCATATGAAAAGTTAACAATATCTTTAATAGCTTATAATAGAGGGATTTTAATACAGATGTTCTTTAATTCATTCAAAATGTTATACTCCGGATGAACTACAGGTTTTTCTATTACTAGTCTCTCTAGAAATGGAGGAATTCTTTGCTCCTGAATAGTTTCTTGTGGAGGATGTGTGTGTACTAGAACCTTTGGAATGTTCAAGTCCTCCAAAATAGCATCATTCAGAGGTTCACTTGAATCTTCTTCTTCTTCATTTGGTTCTTGAATGTTGACTGATCACTTGGGTTTATTATTCACAACTCTTCCCGATCGTAATTGAATTTCATGTAGAAGTACAATCGAAATAAGGCATGATGGGAGAGTTTGCAACTCAATGCTATTAAGAGCTTGAGTTGGTTTATTATTAGGGTTAGGTATCGGTTGCGCAAGTAATAATGTTGATCGAGGAGGATTTGCATTCTGAAAGTGATGAGGTTGTTGTGTGATAAAAGGAACTGGAGGTACAAATCTAGGCAGCATTTGCTGGAAATTTGTTTGATTTTGAGGATAAGGATGATTAGGTGCAAGGACAGGTTTTGGCTGAGGATATGGTTGTCCTCTCCATCCTAATGACCAATATTGTTGCTATGGAAATTGAGGACGAGGACACTGAGGTGGCCAATTATGCCAGCTTGAATTGTTCCATTGTTGAGGTGGTTGATACAAAGGATAATAGAGTGGAGGTTGTGGTGGAAAGTTTGGATATGCTAGTTGGTCTCTAGGTTGCCAAGGTGTCCTCCTAGATGTTTCAGCTACATCCCCACTCTTATATATGGCTTGCAATCTAGGCAAGGATGGACAATTATCTGTTGGATTCTCTTATGTACAGATGTGACATACGGAGATGTTGTTTAGTGGGCATTCCCTTTGGGTATGTTTAGTTCTGCATCTTGGACAAAATATACTCATTGCTGCCCATTATTCATCCTGCCTCTTCTTGGCTTGTAAAGAATCTAGTTCAGAACCCATTGCTCCTAATATATCAATCTTAAAATTCTCCAATAGGTTTCCTAACTCTATTCTTGTAACTCCACCTGAACTAGGAACATTTCCTCTTACATTTCTACTAAAAGGCTCTCAAAAAAATTTCGCAACTTTCCCCCTACTCCTAGAATAATTTTTACAAATCTCACTGATCTGTGCAAAAATTTTATGAGAAATATTTCCAGCTTCCATGAGACTAATACTTTCTAACAAATCCTCGGAGATCATTATATTTAGATTTATGTAATGTATAAATGAACCTTTCGAGATAATCCTCCAAGCTCTCGTCTTCAAGTTGTTGTATCTTGAATATATCATGTTGAGAGTCCTTAGGTTTGCAGTATTCTTGATATTTTCACAAGAATGAAGTTTTCATATCATCCCAAGTCCTAATAGTGAATTCTCCTAATCCCATGAACCATCTCAAGGAAGAATATTTTAGTGTAGCGGGAAAGAGTTTTATTTTGTGAGCATATTGTAGATAATTATAGCCCCTACAAAGGATATCAAACTCGAATAGGAATGTGTCTGGTTCCTCATTACTTTTTCCATATAAAGTAGGCAAGGAGGAAGGAGGGATGTTTTCATAGTTACATCCTGCATTGTATCTAAGATAGGGAACCCAAAGGTAGCCTTAGTTTGATTTTCCCCTTCTCCTTATTCATTTCTAACTTCATCATGATCTTCGTTTTCTCCCCGTATCTCCATATAAGCTGGATTATTAACATGAATATACTTAGGAGGCTCCTTTCGAGGTGATAATGGAGCATCCCAACGTTCTTTTTCAGGAGAGATCTTCCTCTGATCAACCGTGTTTTTATTGAATCCTAGAGGGATATTAAGTTCTACTGTAGAAGTCTCAATTTGCAAGATGATTGGATCTATTGAGGTTCCAAAGAGATTTTTTACTTGAGCAGGATCAACAAAGTCAACGAAATTTGGATCTCCTACTAGTGAAAAAGTTGTGATAATTGGATTCGAAACTAGTGGAGGGATAGAGGTTTCTAATGGCTGATCCACTTGAACTTCCTTAGGAACGGGGTCCTTAGGACCTTCTGCCAAGGTTCCTTCTCCTTCTATGGCTTATCTAGTAATATATTCTAAGAGTGTCTCCTTAGGTTTCATGGTATAACTACTTCCTGTAGGTGTCTTTCAATACCTTTCTAGTGAGTTAGTAGTTGGGGAATTACGTCATCTATGGTAGTTAGTAGGGACTTCAATAAAAAATTTGATCTTAACAAATCTACCCTGAGGGTCTCTAATTCTACTCATGAAAGAATTTTTAACTAAAGAAAACCTATGCTACTACTGTTGCTGGATTTGGGGGCGCCTGCTATAATAGATGCGCAGGTTCTTACCTCTCATCTTACCACTCCCTCGCTACCAACCTATTACTAAACTTCATAAAGAATTCTACTCTACCTTACAGAACAACTCTTTGGAAACGGAGCCAAAAGTGTTGGGTGTATTATAATGTCTAAATTAATCCACCTATTCTTTAATTATCAACCGGGGTTGGTAAGCTTAGAGTTGACACAAAATATATGCGAAGGTAGAGGGTGTCGTGTAAATATTTTAACAAACAAACGATCAAAATATATTTCAAACTGAAAAACTGAGTCAAACTCTTAAAAATGCAATTATTAAAGTAATTAAACTGAGACAGAATAATAAACTAAATAATTGATAATAAACTATAAACTGGAATACAATCAACAATTAACCATTCAAATGGGAAACTAGGGTGCAAGGAGGAATTAACTTATAAGGAACTAGAAAACTTAATAATAAAAGCAAGTAGAAAACTTAATAAAAGAAGCAAGTAGAAAACTTAATAAAAGAAATATTTTTAGGTTCTTTCCTACAAGTTCTTTCAACAATAACACAACATAAAAGAGACAATCGAGAAACATACTAAGGAAAACACCAAATCTCACATACAAACAAATAAATCAATCTAAAAAGCATAAACACAAAATAATACAGCAGTAAAAAAAATCAAAAATAATATTCAAGAAACAAAAACAACTTAACACACATTCAAGGCAAAAAGAAGTAAGGAAAATAATAAAATCTTAATAAATAACCTAAAACAATTAAACTTTAACTTTAATTGTAAACAAAACTATCATCTAACTACTATAGTCAAAACTTAATTCAGACATTAACAAAACAGAACTAAAAACAATCTTAAAACACATAAAAAAACACTAGAAATAGAACTAAGGGCTTAATGGCAGACTGAACTGTAGTTCTAAAAGGGGTGGCTGGATAACAAACTGAACAGGCTGTCCGAATGACAATCTGCATAGTTAAAATGGTAAAAACTAACCTAAACGAGCTAATCTTCAGCTGAAGTCATGCAGATGGAATTCTAATGCATAAAGGAAATAGATAAACCTACTTATTAACCAAATTTAACAATAAAATAGACTTAAACAAATTCATAAGCATAAGCATAAAGAAACCATTGCATATTAATAAACTGGAATGTAAATTGCATAAACTGATAATTTAAAATAGAAATGAAATAGAAAGAACTAAATCTATTTAACTTGATAAACAACAATCTATTTTATGTAACTTGCAAATAAACTGAACAATAAATTGGAAATGAAATGACTGAAAACAAAGATGAAAACAAACTATGCACGCAGTTAACTATCTAATTCAGAAAGCAAGTTGCATTACAGAAATAATAAAACAGACTGTGAATTAAACTAGCTACAACAAAAAAATGAAAGAAATAAACAAGAAAATAAACCTCTGGTTGATGAGGGGCTCTCTCAGCAATCAAGGGTGGTGCCTGGCTAACTTCTACTCAAACACAATCTTCAACAGCAACACATACAGCTCTTTATTCAAACGGTGGAATGGAAATACAGTATACTCAAGAATAACCTGATGAATTCTTCCTAACTATGTGACTTTCTAGCTCTAGCTAATTGAGCTCTCACACAGAGGCTGCTATATATAATAGTTTACAGAGATGATCAAGTCGACCTTTTAGTGGCCGACTGCTCTCTAAATTTAGTCGATCTTAAAGGCACATAACAGTTTAAAGGTAATATGCAGGTAATCTTCCTTCTTCAACGCGTTTTGGATCTTTTTACTGGGCAGCGAACACACAAGCTCCTCTTCAGCATGAACGATCTTCAGATGTGGCGCACAGGTTCCTTTCTTATCGCAGAAGGTGGGCTGATGGCGAATAGGGGAGAGTGTAGTGGCGAATATTTTAGAGCGTGGGTTAAATGCATCAACCCAACACATGTATTGTTGATGTGGTGGCGAGCGAAGGAGAATGCAGGATGGAAAATTATCGAGAAGCGAACTTCATCATCCAGATGCATGGATAACAGGACGTTTGCAGGCTATTTCACATTTTAAATGCCCAAAATTAATTCTCGGCAGCGCGCAGTCTGATGGGCGATCTGGACGAAGAGCTGAACGAAAAGCTAGGACGCGAGCTGGATACACTGGGCCTCAATCTATGGCGAACGGAGTGTTTATTTGCTGGCGCGCTTTAGGGATGCAGTCTACAGCAACATGTTTCAACATCTGGAAAACCACTAGTGAGTTTCATGCAACGGGATGGATGACAAGCTGGACGTCGAGCTGGACATGCTGTGCAAAAGGCAAGCTAAATGCATTATGTTTATTAATTTAGCCCAAAAAGATTATAAAATCTGCAAACAAATATATAAATCAGTTGATACATCAAATGCACTTTAATAATGTCATTTTTAATTAATAAAACCATAAAAATGATAATAATAAAAGATTTCATATAAATCTTAAATTCATACATACCTGAGCTGAATAGTGATTTGCGTGACATAAAATATACAGAAAGATAATAAAACATATATTTAAATAAGTAATTTAACTACCAAAAATGATAACAAATCTAGGATCAACAGAATTCTTAGTGTTCAAAAACTAGGATCATCACCAAGTGGAATTTGTGGCATGCATTTTTACTTAAGTAAAATTTTGTTGACTATTGAAAATGTTGCTAGTCCTTTTGGAACATAGCTCCAATACCCCCTCATTTTAACTGATTCATTCATACCTTCACTGGTCGTCTTTAGTGGGTTCATAACCATCCAATAAGAGCTATTGAAAGGATCATTGACAATTTGAGAGGAAGGGTGTTAATTCAATAAGGGAAAATTCATTTTTTCTTTTTATAACAAATATCATCTTTAACGTAATTAAAAAAACCTACTCTTGATAGCATTTGCAAAAACTCAACACATATTTTCACACCTGCACCATATTGCATATGTTCTCGTGGTCATCATATTTTTGCATTTGTCAATTCTGTTTTATTCCTTTCATTCTTACTTCCATTTTATCACAAACCAACAACTTTTGTGAAATTAAGAAACCTTAGACAGTCTCTCAAAATGCAAGGGATTCCACATATTCAAGGAGGGGTTCCCACATCAATTCCCTGTAGACCACAAGGGATACTAACACACCAAGGAAATGCATGGGAAACCATATTTGTGTCAACCCTTCTTAGGAATACCTTTCTCGGTTCCCCTACAATATCTCCTTGTGCATACCCTTTTCCAACAAGAGGAGGATCATCACCATTAGTTGGACCCTCACTACCATCAAGTAGAGGATCAACTCCCACTGTATCACCACCCACATCAGTTAGAGGAGGTAATACACAACAAATAATGCCAGTTCCTACACCTCACCCAATATTTCCATTTATGGAGAATTTAAAACTCCCATATTTATAATGCTATAGCCCCAAACCCCCTCAGGGAGGGATGTCATAGCCAGAACTAGGAGCTACGGGTTGTATACTTTTTTAGGGAGGTGCAAAGGATCACCTATTAAAAAGGATGTATATACACTATCATATGTGAAAGTCCAGGAGCTCGTATAAGATTCGGTTTAACTGCTCTAACCATGGCCGAATATTTCCAAGATGTGACCTAAAATAACCATTCAAGCTTGAGACAAACACCCCAAATTATGCTACCAATGCAGTCCTCACTCAAGCTGATAAATGGTCCCATTCGTCACGACCCAATTCAACCACAAATGCTAACCAAAATTCCTTTGGAAATTCCCAAATACGAGGGTAAGTAGGGAGATGACCCAACTAAACACATGATGTCATTTCTTCTAAGAGAATCTTATGCATGTGCATGCATGCACAATTGTAGCACTTCCCTAGCCTCATGGAGAAGGAATGGTGCCTTCATAGTGATGATTCCAATGTTTGATGCAACACTTGTTAATGATGTTGAAGTCGCCATGCAAGAATATACTCCACTAATCTAACCCAAGTGTAACTAAGTAATTATTGAAGAGGATGTGGTACCTTTGTTGATGGAAGAATATCTTAGGCCAAGGACCCCTCAACATGGAATAAATAAACATAGCAAAAACTAGGTGGGTGTGTAATATCTCCACTAGGTACCTCCCCATCCTATGTGTCAATATCTGCAAAATACTAAACAACAATAATTAGAAAAATTTATCAAGAATTGGACAACTTAAATAAAATGATACAATAGATTACTTGTGCATTAAATAAGACAAAAGATTGCAACTAGATTAATCAAAACATAACAATGATATTACATATGTCATCTCGTGGCTCACCTTGGGTTAATGGGATATGTGTACAACCTCACTAATCTAGCCCTATGTATGGGTAATTAATAAGATCCATGGTATGATTATCCTCATTGGTAAGCATCTCCAATACATCAGGATTGATCCTACTAGGGAACTCTAGTTGGCCCCTCTTAGGCATCATCTACACCCACATATGTATATGTGCATCACTCCACCGCCCAGGAGGGAGTTGGTTGAATGGTTATATAGTGACCGGAAACCTTGCAATAAATAAAAATTAAAATAACTCTAAACCAAATGGGAAGGCCACAATCCCAAAAAATAAAACAATATTGGTCCAAATCTAAGCAAAATTGTTAGAAAAATTGGAAAACTACCTATCAATTTAGGTCTTTACACTAAATATTATATATAGTGCAAGAGAGGGAAAAAAATACACTACCCATCCAAGGTGTAGTAGGGTATTTCCTAGACCGTAAGAGAGAGTAACCTAACCTCTTCTACACTAAATGCAACAATATGCAACTAGCCACCTAAAAATTGGAATTAACTTGGGGTAATTATGTTCTCACCAATATATCATTGAACACATTCTAGTTGGATATCTCCTACAACACCAAGTGGGAGATCAAGGAAATAAGGAAAATCATTCCCTCTTCTATATAGACCAGTAATGAAATATATGTCCTCCTCTATGGGTTGGAACCATAGATCAAGACCAGCCCTAAATTCCTACTTGCTATGATCCCAGTGATGGATGAACTACCTAGGTAAAATAAATTGCACCCTTAGGGATGGAACCCCCTCATTATACTTGAGGAGGCAAACATTCCTCAAGAGGACACAAGTCTCTAGTATATTAGGTCAAGGGTACAAATTCCTCTCCCTCTCTCTAGCCTCCTAGTGTTGTACATATTTGTACAGGTTGAACCACTTATGTTGCTCCTACCGATGTCATCGTTTCTCTCTCGTATTCACATACAACTTTCATTACACACACATAGGCATATATATATCATAAAAAATATATTAAATGGATATTTATTTTTTAATCATTGAATTAAATTTTTATACCTACCTATTTATGAAATGATCTCAATCTAATTTTACCAAATCTAAAATAATTACTTTATATTTGAAAATATCATCCTCAAACAAAGGAAATTTGAATATCATGCTAAACTTTTTTAAAGCACATATCCACATTTTATGCCAACCTATACATGAAATGGTCTCATATGCACCACTTTAAAGCACATATGTCTCATTTATTAATAACATGAAATGGTCTCATATGCACCACTTTAAAGCACATATGTCTCATTTATTATTAATAATTGAAATATATTTTTCTGCAAAAAAATGTTTAAAACTAGTGGTACACCATAAGTTAAAGAACCTCTTTTGTTGCCTATTAACATAAAGCGCACAATCTAAGGTGTGACATAAAAAAATATACGGTCACATTGTTAATATTGTTTGGAATTTTAATATTTGTTATTGGTGCTCTCTCAATTAGGCACACTAATAGTATCAATGCCCCTCAATAAATATAACACATCGATAGTGCTTCATTAAATAAACAACATCATAAATGTGCAAACATTAATATTTACATAAAGTGCGTCATAGGCATTGTGATATAAAAACTATGATCAACCGTTAACTGTGTGTGATATTTTAATCTTGTTTTTATCATTTCTGCCGTAACTAGGTGAACTAGTAATATTGATGCTCCATAATAAATATAATGCACCGATAGTGGTACTTCAATCAAATAAGACACCATACACAATACAATGATTCTTTCTGTCCTATAGTGCATCATTAATGGTGCGACATAAGAACTATACAACATTGTTAATGGTTGTGGGATTTTAATATATGTTATCACTGCTCTCTCAATTAAGTGCATTAGTATTATTAATGCTCCACAAGAAATACAACACATTGATAGTAGTGCTTCAATAAAATAAGAGAATTGTACATGGTGTGATATGTAACACTAACCACACCATTACCATAATATACAATGCTTTTAAAATATAGTTGGAGTGTTATTATCAATGTAGTTAGGTTTTTAACGTTATCTTGTGCAAAATGGAACCTATTGAGGTGTAGGGGAACTTTAGTAGCAATTTGAAATGACGATGAAAACATGTAGTAAAAGACAGTAAATAAGAACTGTTGAATATGGTTGTCATTGATGTTAAAGGAGTTCAGTAATGACAAAGGACTGTTGATGAAATAGTCCAAAGAGATTTGTGGAATCCAAAATAACACAGTAATCCAAGTGGAGTCGAAAGAATTATAACGCCAAGTTTCTATGAAGTGAAGATTTGGACGGCCCAGATCATACGAGAGAGAAAGATTAATGGTCTAGAATAGTTTCCACAATGCCAAGGTGCAAGCTTGTTAAAACTGTGGAAGAAGTTTTGCGGAAGATGAATTGCGGAAGTAGTTTCAAGAAAAGTCAAAAAGAAGACCCGCAATCTGTAATCTGCAATTGCGGAAGACAAATTGTGGAAGCAATTTCGAGAAAATTCGAAAATCAGACCCGCAATCCGCAATTGTGGAAGACGAATTATGGAAGTAGTTTCGAGAAAAGTTGAAAAGAAGACCTGCAATTGCAGAAGGAAGGAGTTCCCACATATTGCGGAAGGATCATTGCAGAAGGTTAATTGTGAAAAGGTAGCTACGAAAAGAAGCGTTGCGGACACCACTTTGTGGAAAGATCATTGCGGAAAGACATATTGCAGAAAGAAAAATGTGGAAAGAACGTTGCGAAAAGGCAATTACGAAAGTCCGTGACTGATAAATTTAAACATAGTTAAAAATGATAAAGTGAGAGGTAATTTTGAATTGGTTTTTGTTTTTGAAAAGTCACAATGAAGATACGTGACTGTTAGATGAAGAGATACGTTTGAGGGTATATAAACAATGCTTTAAACTTTCAAATAAGTGTCTTTGTACATTCCATTGGAAGATCCATAGGAGTACAGGAGTCAGAGATCGAATTATCATTTAAGGGTGGTTGGGAGGTGCTAGGGTAGGCTATAGGACTGCAAGGGGTTAGTAGCTTCCTTCGAGTGGTAGCTTATAAATAGGGTGTCAAAGCATCCTTTCAGTAGTAGTTGATAAACCATGGGGTCGTATCCTCCTTCTAGTATTTGCTGGTAAATAGGGTGTAGTATCATCCTTGTCTTTAGTTACAGGCAAAAACCATTTGTAAATACAATTTTGCGGTAATAGAAAGTGTTAGTGGTTTTCCCTATTGGGCTTCCATGATAATNAAATATATTGATTAATACTGATTCCCCCCCCCCCCCCCTCAATATTGCTTGATATTCCAACAATTGGTATCAGAGTGGGCTCTTCACTAAAAGTTTAAACACTTGAAGAGAGATCTTTTATCATTATGGATCAACAAGTAAAAACGTCCTCCAAGGTTCCAATATTCAATGGAGAAGGTTATGCTTATTGGATCATTAGGATCAGAAGCCATATAATGTCTATTGGACTAAATGTTTGGATGTCTGTAGAAACAAGCTATATATATCCAAAATATCCTCCCATGGATCGTTAAGGAATAAAACAATTTGGATTCAATGTTAAAGTTGTTAATGCAATTTTGGTTGGATTAGGAAAAACGGTCTTTGCCAAAGTGATGCATTGCAAAACAACAAAGGAGATCTATGACAAACTGCATACCATCTATGAAGGTGACACTAAGGTAAAAAGGGATAAACTACACACTTTTAAAACTCAACTTGAAACTCTAAAAATGAAGGAAGAAGAAAACATTTCAGAATACTTTGAGAGAATTGATGAAATCGTTAATGCAATTCAAGGGCTAGGAGCATAATTAGAAGAAAAGGAAATAGTTGAAAAGGTACTAAGATCACTTCCAATGATTTACAATCTGAATATTTCCACCCTAGAAGATAGAGAAAATATTGACAAACTCACCATGGAATAACTATATGGGATCCTCATAGTTTATGAAATGAGGATTGGGACCCCACGGTGGGTCTTCATGAGGGAAAATGGAGGGCGCATGAGAGGCACATGGCTGAGCCTCACGACACCAACTCATAGCCCCCAGCATGGCTCATCCCATATGAACCCCTCGTGCACTTTATTTCGGGTAGTGGAGCAAGTATTATTGCAAATCATGGCACTACAAGGATGACGGTGGAAGAGAGCAGATTTGGAGAGGAGGCAAATGTGCAAACCGATATGCCCATCTTGAGAAATTATGGCTAGGATATTGAAGGACAACCGCCTTGGTACTAGACCTCACCCTCTATCCTGTGTAATTATGGTAAGCCCACGTTTATATGGAAGTTTGTTTCTCAATTCAATTTCATTTGCAGTCTCTGTATTTCTCGAATTTGTCTGTCTTTTTTATGGTATAGTGAGGGTATCCTGCCCTTTTCCCTCTAACCATCCTTGGGTGTTGAATCCTCAATGGCATCCTTCTGACTCTCACTGGTCAAATACCTATTTCTTCTCCTCGGCCCTATGTTGCATCCCTGATCATATTTGGGGGGAGCGCCCTCTGTGCAAATCCACTCCTGAGCTCTTAGAGCTCTTAACCGAATCCTCCACTTCTATGATTAAGAACTCTCGCACATCCATTTATGCATTTTCTTTACCTGGGCACCTTTTTCCTGTGCTCTCATCTTAGTGCACTAGCCACGACTCTGCTCTAATTTGGAAGCCATCCTTGTAGTTTAGCTTCAAGATGCCTCCACAACCTCATTGGTATATACATAGGAAATCCAAGGCGGCAAGCTCCTCAACCTTACCTCTAGCCACCCCGTCCAGAATCATGAGGAATATTTTCCATACCGCTCATATGTACAAAGATCATATTCTGAAATAAATTAAAGAGGAAATAGAAGCGGTTGAAGCAAATGCAAGAGTGACCCAAAACTGCACACCTGATGAGGAGGTTCACAAGGAGTTTGAAGCATGCTTCATGATCTAGGATACCCTCATGGCCATGTTGCTCTATACATGAAAATGCTGGACATTTATTGGCACCAAAAATTTCTCATGAGAAACACCCTGATTGAAAGAGGAGAAGCTCATTACGCCATCCTCCTCCAACTAGATGAGGTAACTAGAAACGTGCAACAAATTGCCTCTCATCTCGACATCGGATTGGGCTCTGGAACTGAAGCTACTTCAAGCTCAGGTGTTAAGAAGGAATATGAGTAATTTCAATTGGTTCTTTGTTTTTTTTTTCTTACCTTTTGAAAACTTGTTTTATGAAGAATATAAGCAAACTTTTTCACAAAAACTATGTATGTAAATGGTTCAGTCTAATTTCTTTTCGAGGTCGATTGATAGAGACCTCTTTGTAAAGAATTTGGATTTGTTTTCCCTCTGTTGGGAGGGTCTAGATTCTTTCTTTTTGGCATGTTTTCCCTATGTAGGGAGGGCTCTAAACTTGATGTGAAATGTTATCTTTTTTTGGCAATAGAAGGATTTACTACTAGCTTACAAAAAAACAATGAGGATTGGGCAAGATAATTCTCAAAAGAAGGAAGCAACTTTTAAAGCATCTAAGGTAGCTAAGAAATATAAGACAAAAAATTCAATCATGAGACTCTGGTGATGAATAAGTACTTCTTGTTAAAAATATTAAGAGAGGTACTGGTGAGTACAAAGGAAAATTACCCTTAAAATGTTTTAACTGTGGGGAAATCGGTCACTTTTCTTCCAAATGCCCTTATCCCAACCAAGAAGATGATAATGAGTGTCCTGAAGATTCAAAGAAGGAAAAAAATATTTTTAAGAAGAAAAACAAAAAGAATACCTTTTATTCTATGGATGATAACTGCTCAAATGAGTCTAGTGAAGATGAAGATGTTGAAGTCCTATTCATGGGAATAGAGAACAAAATCCATGAAGAAGAAGTAGAAGGTGTGGTAAATCTTGAAGCAGAACTTGTAAGTTCCCTTGAAGAATTAGAGAAGTATAGAAGGATGTACAAAAAATAAAAAATTCATATGACATAAATTGGGGAGAAAAACAATGATGCAAAAAGAATTATTGCTGACCTAAAAAATCAGCTTTAAGAGTCCAAAAGGGTTGAAAAAAATCTAGAACACAACTCAAGAAAAGAGAGCAAGAATTAGAAAAGTTCAAAGCTGAATTAATCTTGCTTAGAAATAAGACAAATGAAGAATACTTTAAATCAATGTTTAAGAGAAATTCAAAAACTAGGGATGACATCCTAAGTTGTCAAAGATTATCTAGTAATAGAACTAGACTAGGTTATGACAATAGAAAGAAGACAAAACAATCCTCCTTCATAAAAAAAGAAGTTATGTTGATGCACTTATGAGACCTGTTGTAAAGGAATACAGTAAAAAATTTCTCTGCCTCAAAATAAAAGTAGGATAGATAATTTTCTAAGCAGACATCAACAACTCTTTTTGGGAAATCATTATGCCTGTAACAATTTTGGACATATAGCTAGAAATTGTAAACTAAGGGTTCCTATTGGGAAAGGCATTACATCACAATATCATCTCTATAAGAAGAATGTTACTAAAAGAAATCCAAAAGGAAGAAACTATAATTATTTTTCTCATCTATAGAGTTATAGTATAGAATGTTACAAATGTGGTAATCAAGGACACATTGCTAGAAATTGTAAACTAGTGATTCCTATGGAGAATGACACCACAAAATATCAAATCAATGAGAAAAGGAAGGTTTGGAAGAATAAGGATGATGTGGAATGTTCAATAGCTCTATGTGCAATAAAAAAACAAAATCTATGGCATGTGGATAGTGGATGCTCAAAACACATGACAGGGGACCCAAATAAGTTTATAAGCCTAAAAAGGAATACAAAAGGAAAAGTCACTTTTGGAGATAATCTATCCTCTAAAATAATTGGGAACGGTACAATGGCTCTTAGAGACAAGATGAAAGTTGAAAATGTTTTTCTTGTAAAGAAATTAAAACCTAATATTTTAAGTGTGATCCAAACATGTGATCAAGGACACATGTATATTCGATTCCAAGAAGTGTGAAATTAGAAGAAAAGATTCAAGAAAACTTGTCGGGACTGCTGTGAGAAATCCAAGCAATGTGTATATTCTAGAAAATGAAGAACAATGTTATACGAGTCAAATTGATGAAATTTTTCTATGGCATGTAAGGATGGGGCACTTGAACTTTTCCAATCTTGTAAAAGTTAGTAAGAAAGGAGCTGTAAGAAATTTTCCAAAGATCATAAAACCACCAAATCATATTTGTAGATAGTGTCTTCATGGGAAGCAAACATGAATAAGCTTCAACGTTAAATAACATACAACCTATCAACCATTAGATATAATTCACACTGATCTTTGTGGACCAACAAGGACTAAAATCTTGCAAGCTGAATATTATTTTATGTTATTAATCGATGATTATACAAGGATGACTTGGGTGGAACTTCTTAAAGAAAAGTCATAAGCCTTTATGAAGTTCAAATCCTTCAAATCACTTGTTGAAAATGAAGAAAATCGCAAGATTAAATGTCTAAGATCAGGTAATGGTGGAGAGTTCACCTCCAATGAGTTCAATGAGTTTTGTGAAATTCATGGAATCGATAGGTAGTTTTCAGCAACAAAAAATCCTTAGAAAAATGGAGTTATTGAGAGAATGAACATGACACTCCAAGAATCAGCTGGAACTATGCTTGATGAAGCAAAACCTCCTGACGACTATTGGAGAGAAGTAATATATACATTTGTATATGTACAAAATAGAGGACAACTCATAGTGAATAGTGACAAGACTCCTTATGAGCTATGGTTTGGAAGACCAGTTTTAGTTAAATAATTTAGGGTTTTGGGAAGTAAATTCTACATAAAAAGAGATGATGATAATCTAGGGAAGTTTGACTCTAAAACAAATGAAGGCATATTTCTTAGATATTCTTCCACCAAAAGGGCATACAGATGTTATAATCTAAGGTTGCACAAGATCATAGAAAATGCAAATGTAATTGTTGATGATACTAAATCAAGAAGAATAGAAATCCAAGAGAGTGTGGATGTTGAAGAAACCGATGATGAAGAAAAAGAAGAAAGTTCACAAGAAGAGGATGTTTTTGAAGAAGAATAAGATGAAGGAAAAGTAGGGAAAGAAGAATCACATGAAAATGAGAATGAAGAATCTCCAATATCATATACAAAGAAACCATCTAGGTGGGTTCAGAAGAATCATCCTGAAAGTCAAATAATTGGTGATAAAGATTCAGGAGTTAAAACAAGAAGAAAATTACTTTCTGATGAAGAACAAGCACTAATTTCGATAGTAGAACTCAAAACATTTAAAGAATCTTTCAAAAGTGAGGATTGGATCAATGCTGTGAATGATGAACTTCATTAAATAGAGAAGAACCAAACTTGGGAACTTGTCACAAGAACTAAGGGCATTAATTTTATTGGAACTAAACATATTTTTAAAAACAAGTTCAATGAGCATGGTCATGTGACAAGAAACAAGGACATATTAGTATGCAAGGGATATGCTCAAGTAGAAGGTGTTGACTTTGAAGAAACTTTTGCACCTGTGGCAAGACTCGAAGCTATTATAGTTGATTTTACCACACATGGTTGATCACATATTTATGGCCTTCCCTGTCCCTCTGCAGACTCTTTAGACCCCATGGACTTATATTATACTTTGATGTGCCAAGATCATCCCTAAAAAATAACTTTTTATTGTTGTATGCGACTTTTAAACCCATACTTGCGTGCACACGCGACTTTTGACCTCAAACCCGCGTACATCAGGATGTGTGCATAAATCCAAATATTTTTGGAGTTTTCTTCATATGAGTCTAAAGATCCTGACTCTTGGGCTTCCATATTCCTTGAGATCACTTGGATTCGACCCTCCATTACCCTTTTGGATTGCTATATAAGGAACCTCTTGGATACATTGAAGAGGAGGAATTGAAGGGAAAAAAAACTATAGTCCATTGTTGCCTTAGTTTGCTTATACTTGAGTCTACATCCCTTTGTCCCTTTGGGGCACTTTGTGTTCTTCCCAAGATTTCCTTTGCTTTGTGAGCTTGCTATCGAGAGATGGAGGATTCAGGTGGTGGAGGCCTGGGTGGAGGACTCGGTTTCTCTGATTTGTAGACGTGCCGACAGAGGTTGTCACTATTGTAATCTCTGATTTTATTAATAGAAATATCTTTTCTTGTCCGATTATGTGCATTTGAATATGAATATTGAATCCATGGATGTATTTAATTGCTTATACATTGTTTAATATATATGCTAGAGTAGGTCTTTCACATTATTATAGAGCATGCTTGTCTTGTTTGTTGTTGTTGAGAGCAAATTGTTAATGCATGCGTGAATTGGAAAATCTCAACGGGGATCTACTTCAACCGTCTAGAACAAGGTACGATTTGATATCCCTTAGTGTTAGATGTTTGGTTTCTCTTGCATATTGGGAAAGATTGATTCCTGGTGTCAAGCTGTCTGTTGTGGTACCCCCAAGCCATAGTAAGTTTCTCTCCATAACAGAATTGGTGACTCCACTGGGGAGGTTCCTAGTTGTTTATGTTTGGGGTTTTTGTATTCAATGTACTTGAATTGCTCTTGATTTCTCTATTTCTATGTCGGGTCTGGGGGTAGGTTTTCCCAGTAGGGTCATGAAGAAGTAAATTTGATCTTAGCTTGTCTGTTTGCCCTAATTTTTTTCCTTTTTCTTCTTGTACACGGGTTTTGTATTCACAGTCGCGTATACACGCGGGTTTTCCTTGAACAGTCATGTATGTACGTTGGTTTACTGAGAAAAGTCATGTATTCCTTGATTTTGAGCCTTAGTTGGAGGATTAAGTGTTTATGGGTGAGTTTTGATGATTGTTGAGTCTTCTTGGATGCTTCTGGTGTCTGTATACACCCTCTGTTTCTGACCAGAGACTTCTTTTACTTTATTTTTTAAGCTTTGTTCTTGTCATTCATTTATTGTTTTGGGGTTAGTGCATTAGGTCTCTTTTACCTTGGTGCCTTGCTTGGCTACTGTTTGTGAGTGGTTGTAGGGTCTGGGGGTTGTAGAGTCATTTATTGTTATCATATCTCATTTATTTCAAAAAAATACAATTTTTTTTTTGTTGTTGCATACTTATGCATCTCTTACATTTTTCATTGGCACAGTACTTGCATTAGGTTTGCTTGTTGAATTTTATTCAGATTTTCATTTAGGAGTGATTGCACTTACACTTGAAGGAAAAATATTGCATCTCATGTAGTGGCATACCCTATTTTTCATTCGACACAATTTCACTTTGCCTTGCTTGTTAGGTGTGCATATTTACTTCATTGTTGAGTCATAACTTCATTAGTTGCATGACCATTTACGTTTGATTAATCACAACATAAAATGAAATACACTCTTTTCTTTTATAGGGTGCATCAACAAGATTAGGTTTTAGGGTCTTGGAATAGTTCATTGTGATTTAATTCTCCAAGACCACTAAACAAAACAAGTAGGTTTCTGTCCAGGTGAGAGTGTGAAACCCTTGGTATAATTAGTGTTTCTTAAGATGCTCCTCTTACATGGGATTTAAGCACGAGGCAATGCATGCGATTGTGATTGGGAAGACCCCTGGTCACTTTCTGTGAGCACCAGAGATATTTGCAAGATTGTATCCATATCTGGGGGCCTTTGAGGTACGGTCGATGCACCCTTGGGGTATCGGTTTGTGCTTTCAGGCTCCGGGATTTGCTACCCTGCCCATACGATCGATCCTACCTATGACTGACCACCTGAAAATTGGTTATATTGAGTTGACCTTAGTTTCCTTACCTAGCTATTGAGGGGGTATTTGCAGAGGTTATTATGCAGGTTTCCTGACCAGGTAGGGGTCGGACAACATAGTCGCTATATGCATTGAAGCTAAGGGCCACTATAATTGGTTACAAACCTCCGCTTGTTATGTATGGGAGTCTCAATCCTCTTCTAGGCGAGACATACCTGCTTCATTCGGGAGCTCACATATCCTACCCTTGGTTTTCTTGTCTTTTGGATTTAGATTTTCTTAGGTGTATGCTCTGTGCACATTATATTGCTTAGGGTTGCGTAGCTAGATTGAGTCTTTTATTTTTGTTGAGACATTGTGGATCCAGGTGCGGTGTTATGCCATTCTTGTCAATTAGCAGGCCTTCTGCCTTCTACATATCCTCCTCCTTCACGGAAGAGAACTGGACATTCCAAGCGGATTGATACTCACATTGATTCACACACACATCTCACCATGAACTATCATGAGTCTGAGATTCTGAAGTAGCCCTATTTACCTCACCCCTTATGGGAGGTTGAACCTTCGAGCACATATGGGACTTCGTTAGGGTCTGGTGACCATGTGGCTGGGTCGTCACATGAAGATTTATCACAATTCACAGACTACATACCATTTGACTAACGATATTGGTCATGTTTTTTGCATAGTGAGACTCACCATGCACCCACTAGCACTAGCACTATTAGGTATGGCATGCCTGATATTCTCGATACCATTCTGGCACCCCATGTCAGATTGGGTGTTGACCCTGGTGTTGCACCTGGGGTCACTTCCACTCCTTTCCATTCGGAGAGGTTTGGTAGCACTAGTCACATTACACCTTCCATCCATGCGGTGGAAGTTTCTTCGCACACACACCGTAGGCCTAGAACTAGTGTTCCCATTCAAGGACCAGAACCTAGACATGTGAATATTTGGGGCACAAGTTATATTCATTCACATATTCCATCGTCTTCAACACCAATTCCTTTAAATTCCTTTTTGATAATCCATCTTCTTCCTAACTCTAGTGGGCCTTCATGCTATGAGTGTTGTGACATGTACGAAAGACTATGGTACGTCACAACCAAACCTTGGGAAAGAGCCTACTCCACCTGAGAGCCCTTTCCAAATTGAAAATCCTATGGATAAGCCTGAGGCTCTGCCTCGCATTCCTAAGGGAGTCTTAAAGTGCTCAAGGCACAATCATAATTCTTGAGCTACCCAAAACTATTCAATTGTCAAGGATTTGGGCCAGAATCCTTCTGCGATGTCTGCATTAGAAGTGCTTTAGACTTGTCTTCCGCAAAGGAAGGCCTTGTTGTCTACTCTTGGGGTGGATGATGATAGCGCTCCCTCCGTGATCAAATTTGAAACTCATGGAATCTGGACTCACTTACCTTATTATATGTATCTTCTTATTCACATAGAGTGTCTAAACCACACCATAAAGCACACTGTGATTGATGAGGGCGCTGCCGCTTCCGTGATGTCTTTGGCCTGTCAAAAGGGCTTAGGGTCTCCCACATTGTCTAAATCTGCAAACATGTTGACTACATTTGATGGAATATCATTTCGACCGCATGGTATACTTCCTTCCCTAGAGGTCCAATTGGGGGGGGGAGATTGTTGCGATTGAGGTTGAGGTGGTTGATGTGCCCCTCGACTACAATCTTTACTGGGTAGGAACTGGATGTACAATATGCAAGCTGTAACCTCTTCCTTATTCCTAGTGGTTTGTTTTCCTTTGGATGGGAAGATCATTACTATTGATCAAAAATATTTCTAGAATCTAATTGTAAAAGCATCATTGGGAGCTTCTATCCCAATTATCGATCATTCTCAGCCGACAACTGAGAATGTGGGTGTGGGCATGTATCATTCTCTCATGGGAACCTTTAGTTGTCTTGCACCCGTCATTATGATTGGGCCTAGTCTTGGTAAGGCTTCGACCTTGTTGAATTCAATCTCTTTTTGCACCTCTCATATGGAGGATCCTTGGATTCTTCCTTCACCAATTACTTCAAGTGATAGTTCTATACCTGTCGAGACATATGTGTCGTTTCCTGCAATATTGGTGGCATATCAATCTAATCTTGATCATGTTGTAGAGCCTAGTCCTTTCTCTTCACAAACGGATGAGGAGGACCCTTATGTGTTGTCTGCTTGGGCAGTCAAGTCATCTCACTCTCAAGACTTTCGCGATGATGTTTTTCCGTCAGATGAAACTATTCTTGAGGCTATGTCTGGGATAGAACAACCCTGAGGAGAGTTGCACCATAGATCGTATTTCCTTCCTAAGATTGATCGTTTAGAGTGTGATGACTTTAGGGCTATTATAAGTGAGAAATTTGGTAGCCCCATGGTCCCATTAAGCTATCCTAGTCATATTTTTGAAGGGAACATGGCTAACTTGTCACCAACTATACCTATCAATATTTCTCATGTTCCTGGTAAGATTGAGTACATTGGGGCAGATTTTTCCCCCTGATGAGATTAAAGAGTACACTGAGATTTTTAAGGAATTTCATGATGTTTTTGCTTGGTTGTACAAGGAGATGTCGGGAACAAACCCTCGCATTGTCGAACACAAAATCAAAACGTATATGGATGCCAAACTGGTTCGACAATGTTTGCATGCCATGAATCCTAGGAAAGTGCCCGCTATTAAAGTAGAGATAGAGAAGCTTATCAAATTTGGTTTCATCTATCTCGTTCCCTTGATGGAGTGTGTTTCAAATCTCGTTTCGGTGGATAGGAAGCAGGGAACGATATGAATATGCACTGATTTCCGTGATTTAAATCGAGTCTATCTTAAAGACAATTTTTCTACACCATTTATTGATCAAATCTTGGATGAGTGTGTGGGAAGTGAGGTTTTCTCCTTTATGGATGGATTTTCTGGATATAATCATATATAGATTAAACCTGAGGACCAACATAAGACTGCATTTATTTGTCCTTGGGGAACTTTTGCATATCAAAAGATGCCCTTTGGCTTTAAAAACATCGAAGCTACATTTCAACGGGCCATGACCTTTTCCTTTCATGAACTTAAAAAGATTATTGGCAGTGTATTTGGATGATCTAGCTACTCACTCTCGCTTGATAGTGCGTCATCCTTATCATTTGCAATTGGTTTTCGAAAGATGTCGTCATTATCAAATTCGGTTAAATCCTCATAAGTGCGTCTTTTGTGTGAAGGTTGGTCATTTACTAGGATTCATTGTGTCCAAGGAGGGTATTAGAGTTGATCCCTTGAAGGTTGAGGCAATACTTCAATTGTCTTCCCTACGTAACATTCAACATCTTCAATGTTTACAAGGAATGGCGAACTTCTTGCGAAGGTTCATGGTCAATTTTTCCAATTTGACTAAAGGCTTCATGCGTTTGTTGAAGAAAGATACCTCTTTTTACTGAGATGAGGGAGCCTAACATTCTTTCAATGCTTTGAAGAAATCCTTGGCATCGACCCTCATGCTTAGTCCACTAGACTACAGTAGTGACCTTTTGATTTATGTGGCCATGTCTCAAGAGACGATTGGTATGGTGTTGGTTCAAGAGGATGAGGAGCGCCATGAGCATGCCATCTACTATCTTATCAGAAACCTTATTGATGCGGAACTTCGTTATACCCATGTTGAGAAGCTATCCTTAGCCATCGTCCATGTGGTTAAGTGTTTGAGGCATTATATCCTCCTTTGCCAAACTTTGGTCCTTCCCCTTTGCATCCCATTATCACCGTTGGTCCCTTCACCAAGTGGGGGGTCGATTTTATGGATTGTAACCCAGCTTCGAATGTGGGGCACCATCATATTATTTTGGTTGTTGATTACTTCACAAAATGGGTAGAGGCTATGCCCACTATCAAATCCGACGGTAAAACAACCACACATTTCATATTTAACCAGATGATCACCTGGTTTGGTATTTCGAGGGAGCTTGTCACTGACCATGGCAGGCACTTTCAGAACAAAATTGAAGCAAATATTTATTCACTTCACACAATCAATATTACTAGAACACCTGGGATATTTGATAAGCCATTAATAGCACAAATATATATTGATAATTGGATATATAAGTGATAAGTTACAACTGAGGGTCCACTATTTATATTTTGGTGGAATACCCTTTCATTAAGACTCATGTCTTTTCGTAAAGACAATATTAATTATTATTATTTATTTTATAGATATATGTTGATGTTTATTATTATTATTATTATTATTGTTTGTTGTTATTATTTAAGTTTGTTACATTGCCTTCCCCTTAAGGGAAGCTTTGTCCTCAAAGCTTCATTGACAACAACGTCTGATTTGCTTGAACTATCATATCTAGATCCTTTGCGGCACTTGATGAAATAAGACGATACGAGTTACAGATTCCCAGGAGAATTTCCGCATTGTATATGATGTGGTCCAGCCCAGATCTATTTTGATTGGACCTCTTAGATTGTTTTGGGAAACGGGTTTTCTCAATTGTTGCTTAGTATGTCGAACTATTTGCTTGTCAACATAACTCTTTTGTGAATGCTCATTTTGACCCTGTCGTTGCTCAAAATGACGACTATAATTTGGATGTCTATAAGGCGTATGTGTTGTTTGTTTTTCTTCCTTTTTAACTACGGGGAGGACTTCCTTCACTTCCTCAACTTGACTTTGTTTTTCGGAGAGTCTGGTTGCTTCTCTCTGGATTTGCGCTATTTTGTTCTCCAGTAGATTGTTTTTACTATGAATCTTCTCAAACCTTTCATCTTGCGAATTTTTGTCATCTTTTAACTTCTCGATTTCTTTCTCTAGTTCTTGATTAAGATTTATAAGGCATTGATATTCTTCTTGTTTTTCTAGGACTTTTCCTTTGATATCTTCATTCAAGTTGTCTACCTTCTTGGTACTTTTTAACTTCTTGATCTTCGTAACTAATAATTTATTATGATTTCTTAATTGGTATATTTTTTTCAGTATTACTTGTTAATGTGTTATAGACTTTTGTAATTTCCAACTTGTGTGCTTTTTTTTAGTCTTCCTCTTTTTGCTAGAGTTCCTCAATCTCTTGTTGAAGGCGACAATTCTCTGCTTCTTGGACTCTTACTTTTGTTTGAATTTGTGTGATTTTGTCATCTTTGTCCTTGATGATTTTGTTTAATCGTTTTATTTCTTCGTTATTCTCGACTACATCTTTCATGATTTTTTGGTTTTGTAGATTCTGATTGGTATATTTTTTACTCATTAATTCCTTAGAAATATCGAGCTTCGTCATGTCAAATACTTTGTGAATTTCTACTTGTAGTTGGGACTGCAATTCTAATTTAGACTTTGCCATAATTCCTGACTTCTGGTGTTCTTTGACGATAGTTGGTTTTCCTTTTGACTGACTTCTTGTCTTCTTCGATTTTTCCTTGTTTTTCTTTACTCTTGTAATTTAATAATTGTACTTAATACAATTATTAAGTAATTATTATAATAATAATAATAATACTTTTTTTCCTTTTCTTTTTTACGGTTGATAAATAATTCTTGTAGATTGGGTGGTTGGGAGGAATGATTGTTACCTTCCCCACCTAAGTTCAAATCTCACTTGCTTCTTAGTAGAAATAATTATGTACTTTTAGATTTTTTTCCCTTAAGTTTTGTAAAATTCCAGTAGATTAGGTGATTGGGAGGAATGAGTGTTACCTTCCCCACCTAAGTTCAAATCTCACTTGCTTCTTAGTAGTTATTATTATGCACTTTTATATTCAAACCCAAAACCACTTTAAGAAACCAGGCGTGGTTTCACTTTTACCCTCTCTCTTTTTTTTCCTTTTCCTTTTATCTTTTCTTTTTTAACTTTTTTTTTCTTTCCCTTTTTTTGTTTTTTTTCCTACTTTTAATTTTTTGTGTTTTTACTTTTTTTTTAACTCTTTCCTTTTTATTTTTTCTTTTTTTACTTGGTCAAAGACCATAAATTTAGGGAATCCCTAGAATTATGATTAAAAATCATGATATGGCCAAAGGCCTAGATCACAAACTAGCTCTGATACCACTGTGGTCAAGAGGTGCCACCCTTGCTAGGTGTTTGCACGAAATATGTGCTCGCGTCCTACCCCTTTGCATTCCATTATCACCGCCGGTCCCTTCACCAAGTGGGGGGTCAATTTTATGGATTGTAACCCAACTTCAGATGGGGGACACCATCATATTATTGTGGCTATTGATTACTTCATGAAATGGGAAGAGGCTATGCCCACTATCAAATCCGACGGTGAAACAACTGGACATTTCCTATTTAACCAGATTATCCCCCTGTTCAATATTCCGAGGGAGCTTGTCACTGACCATGGCAGGCACTTTCAAAACAAAATGATGGAAGAGTTGTCTTCAAAGTTAGGGTATAAGAAATAGAATTCCTCTTCTTATTATCCTCAAGCGAATGGATAGGTTGAAACAATGAACAAGTCACTTAAGTCCATTCTCCAACGAACCATCGCACAAAGCAAGACTAATTAGCAGATCATATTGTATCCTGCTTTATGGGCCTATAGAACCGCGGTCAATACTACCACCTGTTTTTCTCCCTATCAGCTTGTGCATGGGGTGGTGTCAGTATTACCGGTTGAGTGCGAAATCCCTTCTTTGAAGCTATCTGTGTAGCTTTTACCAGAGACTTCCGCATTGGAAGAATGTCTAGTCCACTTGGAGCAGCTTAATGAGCAGCGTTGAGATGTTTTAGTGGCTCTTGAGGTTAACAAGCATCGCATTAAGGCCCAGTACGATAAGTATGTCCGTCCTAAGATATTTAGTGAAGGTGACTTGGTCCTTTTGTGGGATCAAGCTAAGGAACCCTTGGGGGAAGGAAAGTTCAACCCTATGTGGCATAGTACTTATGTGGTCAAGCGTGTCTTAGAGAAAGGTGCCTATGAGTTGGTTGATTATGAAGGGACGGCCTTGGCAGAGCCTATAAATGGGCTCTATCTGAAAAAGTACTATGAATGATCTTCAACCAAGGCTGACTTTTTGTATATTATTGTACATTTTGCATAGCGTAGTTTGGTCTTCTTATGGTGATCGAGTTTGTTGATTAGCTTTTGTTTGTTATGGAATATGTCGATGGAGTCTTGGGTTTGCATAGGATTCGCTAATGGTGCTAGCTGCTAGACTCAAAACTCAGCTTCGACTGCTTGGGTGATTTATACTCCTACGAGTCAAGTGTTGTCTTCAGGAGGCGTATGTTTATGGCCTTCGTAGAACAATATTGTTGAATATAGTGCCGTGATTGAGTTATTGTGTGATGCCATTTCACATGGTGTTCTTTCTCTTGAGGTACGTCTTGATTTCGTAGTTAGTGGTATCACAACTTAATGGCTTATATCATGTCTAGGATCTGACATTGTTATGGATATTCTTGCGTGTAAGATTGCTAGAACGGAAATTTGAGAGCATAACATACATTCACATTTCAAGAAATTTTAATCGAGTTGTTGATTCATAAGCTAACTATGTACTATATTGGCATTTGTTTCACAAGCGATAAAAGGATTTCACAAACACATTTTACACATGTAAATAGAGTAATAATCAATCATCATAAATATTTTTCATTAGTTCCAAAAGGTGACATCATAATACATAAAGTGTCATATACGAAATTGGGGCTTTCGAGCCACCAAAATATACTACATGGTCATACAAAAAATATACACCCATGTCTCTAAGCTTGAGGTGGAGGAGGGTGTTGATCATGGTAGCACACCATGACTCTAGCTAGCCGGCGAAATAAACGAACCCATGCCTGTGGTACTCATACCACCTGGCGTTGCATGGCCTTAGGAAAGTCCTTGACTTGCTCCGTGGGAACCCTTTATGTTAAGCTAACGAAGTTCTTGTGGATGCTCCGGAGTGTCCACTCTGCATCCACACCCATGATCTCATCGCCTCTTCCCCTCCGTCGATGATGAGGACATCCATCTGGCCATCGTGGTCCCACATCTGCATGTACATTATAGAGTATCATTATGTGTTGTCACCCCAAAAACATGTCTTTTGATTCCATATATCAAAAAATACAAAAAATAATAATAATTCAAAAAAAAAGTGTGTTGGGATTCGTTACCTATGTCTTTATATGCTGCTCCTGTTGGTAGGGGCATGTCTAGATCTCCACGTAAGTCTATCCCTGCATAGGGGTAGTCATCTATGGTGATGATCAGTCTCCAACACCAGAGAAAGAAGTCTGTTGGATAGGGGTTAGCCACCCTTCCCCCTCTTAGTCTCTGCATGGCATTGGCCCAGTGTCGCTGAGCTGGATCCCTAAATCCATGTGGATTAATGTCAACTCTAGGGCTTATCCTCAACACATGCTTTAAAAATAATGCACTTAGTATGCTTCCAAACCCAAAGTTCTTTACCATGCCCATCTTGCAGTCACAAAGTTGTTGCTTCATGTTGCTCCATAGTGAGGTACTCCAGTCATATATCGTAGGTAATGTGCACTCTATGACAAAGTACATCATTGGCCTTGAGGCCTGGTGGAGTGATGTTAAACCTATGATCCTGCCCAATTCCAATAGTATGGTCTTTAGCCCCAAGTTCTAGACTGCGTTTGTCAGGATTTGACTCCCAACCTTCTTTGTATCAGGAAGGAAATACATAGCTATGTACTCCTCTATAGTCAACCTGGCCTGTGGGATCGGAGGTTCACCACCTCCCCTCGATGGGACAAACCTGTGATAAAGTATATGTCCTCAACCTCGAGGTTAAGTGACATGCCATCCAACTGAAAGATCTCAGATTCTGGATCCCAGTAATCCACTAGCAGCTGGAGTAGCCTTGGATTTTCTCTTAAGCTTTAAAGACGCCAAAACTTGTTAAACCCACAAGCCCTCAGAGCTTGTTGAGCCATGAGATCAACTTGCACAGCCTCTTCAACATCACCATGTTCTCTCTCTCTCCATTCTAGCACCATCCTGCACAAACATTTCCAAATTTCATGAGTGTTTTCCCTTGAAAATCATGTTTGTGCCCCTGTACGCGACTGTTTGCAAAATAGCCGCACATGTACACGGGTATCGTGGTCTTTTTAGCATATACCCAGCCCTATACACAGAAAAAGAACTGATTTCTGCGTGGGCCAAAGTGCACTATTTGGGATGGCTTAAATAAAAAAATTGACCATTAAAATTAAAAATTGATGAATGAAATTGAAAGAGGAGGGCATGAGTAATAACCTAGACCAAATGTGGAGTGATTTCTCCCGACGATGCTCTCGGAATCAGCTCTTGAATTTCTGGATACAAAAGCACTATGGTGGGTGAATTTTCAAAATGGTATGAAAATATTTATTTTTTCACTATTTTATAGAAAAAAATTTGAAATTTTTACCCACTTCCTATATATATTTTTACCGTTTCTGACCATTTTGGACCATTTGGACTAATATGATGTTGTAGGAGCCCATTTTGAGTGCGATTTGACCGTGTCTTCGACCTGTTCATGTCTATTTCAGGTATCATGTCTAAACTGGCATATAGGTTAGGATTTCACATCCGCTTGCATTTTGCATGACCTTATGACCATTTCATCTTATCCTTATGTACGAACCCATTCCATAGTGTCACAGAACCTTCATGATGCTATTAGAAGTGGCATTATGTGAATGGTAGAGCTTTCCTATGCATGGGCACCCTAGTTAGATACTATATTGCATTTCATGCCCATGCTGACATTTCTCCTTTAGGTTGTGGGAGTCCATGTTTAGTCATGCCATGTCTTTGAGCAAGAGCTTCAAACTCCTCTTGAACTTTATGCTGGCCATTCCCCCAGGACTACCTTGTATATATCAACTTGTAATTGCATTTTCATGAGTTTTTCTTACCTTCTTAAGCTTTATGATGGCTCCCTAACTTTGAGTTATCAGCCATATAGCCCGAGTTTATCTCATGTCTAGCCAAGCAAAGCCTTTTACATATCTTTTACAGCTTGATCACCCCTTTTACCGGGAAGAGACCTTCCCTCGAGTGTCGTTATCCTACACATATCTCCTTGCATTGATCATAGGCATGTTCCACTGCTTGGAACTAGTTTTCTTGTCCCCTGACACTCGTCTCCTCCTAGATTTGTACTATAAAACATTTTTATTCGTTTTCAAGCTTTTCAAAATATCTGAAAAATTCCAAAAAAATAAAAAATAAAAATAAAAATTCAGACAGGAAAAGGTGTTATCTTTGGCAACAGTAGAGTCGTATCGCCTTCGAACAAAGGACTGTATATCACATCCGTTGGTTGGGTTATTAGTTTGACTTTAGGATATGTACTCATTACTCCGATTTTATCTCCATCGACTTGTTAAGCTTCCAGTCCCTATGGAGCCTCTGTCGATTCCTCCTATGTCACAGAGATGTCCCAGTTTGCATATCGAGTCCATGCTACCTACCTCCAGTCACCATTCACCTTATGCTCTTCACTAGTACAAAATGAGGAATTAGCTACTAGGTGACTAAAATTTCTAGTCACCACAGGTTTTCCAAGTGATTTACTACTAAATATGAGCATTTTTTATTGACCCAACTATAAACGACTAATTTAGTCACCAATTCACAAATATGACTAGATAATAAGTGACAGAGTTAAAAATGACTAAAATAAATGACTAATTTAGTCACGTCATAAAAAATGACTAGCTAGAAGAATATGAATTAGTCATTTATGTTAGTCATTTTTAATTGTGTCATGGAAAATTGCAAATTTGGCAATGAAGTGTAATTTTTGTAAGTTGTCTACCTTCTATTAGTAATATTAGTGCCATGCACCTTGATCTTCAGAGATCCAACAAAGCAATTGCATGAATTCTCTCTTAACCATCTTTATCCCTGTTGCATCATTGAAGCAAACCCGGTTAAGCACGTTCCAAAGGAAAATTATGTTCCTATGTCAATTATGAATTAGGTACTAGAACTAGTACTGTATCATTACCTAGATAGAAGCATCAAAGCCCTACATCCCCTTGAGAACCAGCCATTCGAATGCACCTCCTCCACGTAGACTTACCAAATGCATCCAATGCATGGCCAAAAAAACACGTCAACTTCATATTTCTAGGCTGAAGGTATCGTTCGACCCCCGCTCCCCTGTTTTTGCACTTGATACCCTATTTTTGTAGACAATAAGTCGGTTCAGGAACTTGTAGTGACCAGCCAGATTCAGCTGGAGTGCTTCAAAGGTATGGTTCTTGTTGTTTA
>LPNX010300995.1:54289-233792 GCA_001517045.1 Pseudotsuga menziesii | reverse complement strand
GGTGGAAAATTTTGGTGATAAGTCCTGTATTTTGTTTTTGCAATGATTTATGGAGTTTGAGGATATGCCCTTATCTAAAATCCTTATGGCATGCTTAGGTGGAAAGGTGGGGTGCATAATTTTTGAAGATAAATGTTTTGACCATGTCATTTGCACCAAGGGATTCACAAGAAGCCCAAGTGCAGTTTTCTTTGGAGCGAGGCGTGACTGCTGTGATTGGTGTAATGGGAACATAGCAGCTTCCTTACCCTTCCCATAGTAGGGATTGAAACGTCGAGATTTGCGAAATCATCCAACGCAGCTCCTTCTTATTTACAATTCTCCATTGCGTAAATGACTACTTTCATAAATACTAGTTACTGGTAAGTTGTAATAGTAATAATTATGTAGTTTGTAGATTGATATCTATCATAAATTTGTGACTACAAAAACGACTAAATTCACATATATACGACAATTAGTAGCTAATTTTTCGAATCTTAGTCGTATTTAGCTGAGTCATTAATATGTTAACTTCTAGTAGTTTATTTAGTCGTATATTTGGTCATTAATGGTTGCAATCAGTGACTAAATCAGTGACTAAATCAATGATTAACTCAGTGACTAAATCAATGACTAAATCCGTGACTAAATCATTAAATAGCAATGACTAAAACAATGACTAAATCATTGACTATCAATGACTAAATCATTGTCTATCAATGACCAAATCAATGACTACTAAGTCAAGCTATTAATGACTAGTGAAATACGACTAGCTATAAGATAGTGGTAATTTGCTACTATTAGTCACCGATTCAAAAATAGTCGTTTATAGCCTGATTTTAGTCATTAATTTCTCATTTTCTACTAGTGCTTGTTCGAAGGAATTTGAAGCCTGAGTCATCCATTCCTCAGTTATCTTGACTTTGCATGTCAACCATTCCCGGTACTATTACTGGTTCATGCACATCTTGTTCGAGTTCTTCCACATTATGTAGTGTTGTTGAGTACCTCATGTTGGTTGATGGGAGATTCCTTAATGCCCTCCTTCCAGCAAATTCCATTCCATCGACTTTAGATCATTTATTCTGGAATAGGAGTCTAGAGTCCTTTGAGTGCCTTGAGACTTACATTCATTAGTGGTAGGTTCTCTCACCATTGACAGTTTTGGGAATACATCAATGTCCCCTGATCAATGGATTCTTCCAACTGTTCAACCTCAACACATCTATTCACACTTGTTAGATTGCACTCTGTACCTTGATTCCCATTTTCATTATCGATGGGTGATCTCGCGTCTGTTAACGGTATACATCAATGACCGGTAATCAGACGATGGACTACTTTGTTCGACCTCAACACATCTATTCGCATAGTATGACATGTACTCGTAGCGATTCGTGTAGAAGACCTTTCATCTTGGTGGAATTCCATGTATGCTACCTCCTTGATTGTGCCAATGTTCATGAGATATCAGCTCTCGTGATTTGATTCCATTGTATATCAGATATCTTCATCCACTATGGAGATCTTCATCTGTTGTATATCTTCGGCCATTATATAGATCTTGATCTATTGTATATCTTCATCCACTTTGGATATTCTGATCTATTGTATATTGTATGTGGCGATGACCACACATGTCACATTTTGTATATCATGCCTATTCATGGCCATTGTACTCTTATGTATCTGGGACTGCTATATGTGTTTGCAGTCACATGCAGAGATTGATTATTGTATTGTACTAATGAGTGTTTGGTTCTTCCATCTAGCTCTTCATTACTCCACTTCTGGGATGGATTTTATAATGCATTTAGGCCATCATGTTACCCCTCTGACCTCACATGTTAGGGGACATCTGTTATAGCTGATTTTACCACACATGGTTGATCACATATTTATGGCCTTCCCTGTCCCTCTGTGGACTCTTTAGACCCCATGGATTTATATTATACTTTTATTTTCCAATATCATCCCTAAAAAACAACTGTTTATTGTTGTACGCGACTTTTAAACCCATACTCGCGTGTACATGCGAATTTTGACCTCAAACCCGCATACATCAGGATGTGTGCATAAATCCAAATATTTTTAGAGTTTTCCTCATATGAGTCTAAAGATCCTGACTCTTGGCCTTCCATATTCCTTGAGATCGCTCAGATTCGACCCTCAATTACCCTTTTGGAGTGCTATATAGGGAACCTCTTGGATACATTGAAGAGGAGGAATTGAAGAGCAAAGAAACTATAGTCCATTGTTTCCTCAGTTTGCTTATACTTGAGTCTGCATCCCTTTGTCCCTTTGGAGAACTTTTTGTTCTTCCCAAGCTTTCCTTTGCTTTTTGAGCTTGCTATCGAGAGATGGAGGATTGAGGTGGTGGAGGCCCAAGTGGAGGACTCAGCTTCTCTAGTTCATAGACGTACCGATAGAGGTTTTCACTATTGTCATCTCTGGTTTTATTAATAGAAATATATTTTCCTGTCCAATTATGTGCATTTGAATATGAATATTTAATCCATGGATGTATTTAATTGCTTATACATTGTTGAATATATGTGCTAGAGTAGGTCTAACACATTATTATAGAGCATGCTTGTCTTGTTTGTTGTTGTTGAGAGCAAATTGCTAATGCAAGCATGAATTGGAAAAGCTCAACGTGGATCTACTTCAACTATCGAGAACAAGGTATGATTCAGTATCCCTTAGTGTTAGATGTTTGGTTTCTCTTGCATATTGGGAAAGATTGATTTATGGTCTCAAGTTGTCTCTTGTGGTACCCCCAAGCCATAGGAATTTTCTCTTCATAACAAAAGCCATTAAGATGTTTTAAGCTTTTGCAGGCTACAAGAACTTTATAGTGTATCAAATGGATATAAAATATGCATTTCTTAATGGATAACTTGAAGAATAAGTCTATGTTGAGAAGCATGAAGGTTTTCTCTTATCAGAAAATAGAAATTATGTTTTCAAACTGAAGAAGGAACTCTATGGCCTTAAACAATCTCCAAGAGCATGGTTCTCAAGACTTAAAAATTATTTAAAGCAACAAGGATATAGAAGAGGGGCCACTGACAATAATCTATACATAAATTTTGAAAACATAAATATGATCATTGTTGTAATCTATGTAGACGATATCATATTTGGAAGTGATCTACAAATTCTAAGTGTAAACTTTGCTTCAGAAATGAAGAAGGAATTTGAAATGTCAATGTTAGGAGAACTAACATTCTTTCTAGGTTTACAATTATATCAATCAGAAAAAGGGATTTTCATCTCTCAAACTAAGTATATCAAAGAGATGTTGAAAAAGTTCAAATGAAAGAATCCAAACCTATTAGTACTCCTATGGTCACTGGTTGTAAATTTAGCAAGGATGATGAATCTTTAGAAGTAGATCATACAATGTATAGGTCAATCATTCGTAGTTTATTATATGTAACAACTACAAGACCATGTGTAATGCAGGTTGTAGTTTTGGTTTCCATATTCTAATGAGCCCCAAAAGAAACACATGTCACTGCAGTAAAAACAATTCTTAGATATATAAAAGGTACTTTGGATTATGGATTATGGTATCCAAAAAGCAATAGCTTCACTTTAAGGGCATACACTGATGTAGATTGGGAAGGAAGTATTGATGACATAAAAAGCACTAGAGGAGTAGCATTCTACTTAGGATATTTCTTGGTGTCATGGCTAAGCAAAAAGCAGTCTTCCATTTCATTGTCTACAATAGAAGCCTAGTATATTGTGGTTTGCATCATGTTGTACACAAGTCATTTGGATGAAGCAGACATTGGAATATTTGCTTGTAAAATATGAGGACCCCATTGTTATACACTGTGACAATACAAGTGCTATAACATATCCAAAAATCATGTTATGCACTCTAAGACAAAACATATTCCAATCAAATATCATTTTTTAAGAGAGCAAGTGTCTCAAAAAGTGGTCAAATTGGAGTATACTGATATGTAGGAACAAATTGCAGACATTTTCACTAAGCCACTACCCAAAGAAGCATTTGAGCATATTAGACATAAGTTGGGGGTTATCTCCTTGCAGTGAATAAAAAGGAGAAAAGTAAGCATGTAAGGGGGAGATATGTTGATAGGGGGAGTTGTTAGAAGGAAGCCTTTGTCATTAATGTCAAAGGGGGAGAAAATGGAAAATTAAGAAATTGTTTCCATCAATGCCAAAGGGAGAGAATGTTGAGTATGGTTGTCATTGATGTCAAAGGAGTTTAGTAATGACAAAGGAATGCTTATGAAATAGTCCAAAGATATTTGCGGAAGCCAAAATAACACAGTTGGCCAAGCGGAGTCGGAAGCATTATAACTCTAATTTTCTATGAAGTGAAGATTTCAATGGCCCAGATCATAAGAAAGAGAAATATCAATGGTCTAGAATAGTTTCTGCAATGCCAAGGTGTAAGCTTGTTAAAACTACGGAAGGATTTTTGTGGAAGACGAATTATGGAAGAAGTTTCAACAAAAGTTGAAAAGAAGACCTGCAATCCACAATTGCAGAAGCAATTTCGAGAAAAGTTGAAAAGTAGACCCGCAATCCACAATACGCAACTGCGGAATAAGTTTTGTTGAAGACAAATTGCGAAAGCAGTTTTGAGAAAAGTAAAAAATCAGACCCGCAATCCGCAACCTACGATTGTGGAAGGAAGGAGTTCCCATAGATTGCGAAAGGGCGATTATGGAAATATCATTGCAGAAGGTTAATTGTGGAAAGTTTAACTGTGGAAAGGGCGATTATGGAAATATCATTGCAGAAGGTTAATTGTGGAAAGTTTAACTATGGAAAGGTAGTTGTGAAAGGGAGAATTATAGACACCACTTTGCAGAAAGATCGTTGCAGAATGTTAATTGCTGAAAGAAAAATGTAGAAAGAACATTGCGGAAAATAAATTGCGGAAGGTCGTGACTGATAAATTTAAATAGCGTTAAAAATGATAAACAGAGAGGTAATTTCGAATTGGTTTTTGTTTGTGAAAAGTCACGATGAATATATGTGAATGTTAGATGAAGAGATACGTTTGAGGGTATATAAATAATGCTTTAAACTTTCAAATAAGCATCTATGTACATTTAATTGCAAGATCCATAGGACTACAGGAGTCAGAGATCAAATTATCATATAAGGGTGGTTGGAAGGTGCTAGGGCAAGCTACAGTCATGCAAGGGGGTAGTAGATTCCTTCCAGTGGTAGCTGGTAAATAGGGCGTCGAAGCATCCTTTCAGTAGTAGTTGATAAACCAGGGGGTTGTAGCCTCCTTCCAGTAGTTGATGGTAAATAGGGTGTAGTAGCATCCTTGTCTGTAGTTGCATGCAATCATAAACCATTTGTAAAAACAATTTTGCAGTAATAGTAAGTGTTGGTGGTTTTCCCTATTGGGATTCCATGATAATATTATGTGTTATGTTTTTATTGTTGATTTTGTTTTAAGTGATAAAAATTTAAATAGATTGATTAATATTGATTCACCCTCCCCCTCTCAGTATTGCTTGATATTCCAATAAGAAATAAGTTATGTGATGCAAATATATAGAAAGCAAAAGATAAACTAATATTTTTGCCATTCTTTCACACACAAGAGGGTAAGGAAAGAGTATTTTTTATTTTATTTTATAAAAAATATAAAATAGAGTATACAAATGGTTTAGTGTTACCTCAAAAGGGTGTGACTAGGGTACCCTTATATATGGTTGAAGCATAAATCCTTGGTCTCCAAGCAGCTTCAGGTTGTTCTCTACACAATGGTCACAAGGTAGCCAAAACTCAACAGTAGGTGAAACTAGAATTCAAATGTGGGATTCAAGGGTTTCTGAAATAATTTTGATAGAGTGACAACAAGCTAACATGTAAAAATGGATATGGAAAATAGGGGCCTTCACCATTTATTTATAGGAATTTCCCTAGGTTTCGTGTTGATGGTGTTAGGTAGACCCTAGTTTTGGTCCTTGGTTTTTTGTGGCAATTTAGGGTTTTCCCTCCTTTCCATCTTTTTTTTAATATTTTCTCCCCTTTTAATTTCTTTTTGTATTTTTTTTAGGATTTTCTTTCTTTTTTGGAGGGAATTATGCCACATTTCCCTATTTTGGAGAGGGAAATATTGAAAAAAAATGGGATCCAATTTGTGGGTTTTGTCTTTAGAGATTTTGGTTTAGTGAAGGTAAAATGTGGGGAAAATAGGAATGTGATAATGTAGCTAGGGAATGAGCATAATGGGGAATTTTTTGGTGTTAACATATTTCCCCCTAATGTGTGAGGTAATGAGTTTAACGGATTGTTGATAAACATCATAGGTTCTTATTTTTTCAAGATAATGAGTGTGACGGTGGTATGGGAAACACAAGTTGCATTGGAGGGTAGAAAAAGCTCTTCACCATGACTACAAGGGAAAAATCTGCGGTTACAACACTCAAAATGGATGAGGTACATATAATCTCAAATATACAAATGAGGTGGGCATACCCATGCTTGTATCAATGTCTCAAGATATACAAATAATAATGAGGCCCAAAGGGGACCTAATCAATACATGGATCATTTTTTTGTACATCATATGTGTCTAAGAAGGAATCATAGTTGGAAATTAATCATGGCTAACCTGTGTTGGAATATATTAAACCCACTCATAACTTAGGATAAATAAATTATTCATTATTTGATTAATTATTCACCCACTAGCTTAATTAGTTGGCATCCACTTGCACCTTAAAGTCAATACATGCCATCTATATCCTAGGAATGATTTATTTCTAATTCTGGGTTGATCTTGACCACCTTTTGACCATCCAGAATTAGTATACATCACTTTAAAGAAGATTGTGCTTTTTCTGCTTTTTCTACTTTTCTATGGATAAGATAAAAGCTAGTCAACTAGGAAACTGTAAGCTTTTGTTTCCAACCCATCCTCCATTATTTTTTCTCCATTTTCTAGGATTAGCATGTTTTTTCCATCTCCTTGACAACTCACTCATGCTTTTTCCAACTCGTGAGGTCCTTGATAGATTTGGGAAGTGCTTTAGCCACCTCTGGGGGTTTGCTATATTTTGGTAAGTCGTCATTTTTTAGCTTTATGAGTTGTTTCCTTACAATTCAATTTTCCTATGAGGGATGTACTATTTATGCACACTATTATTCATCATTATTCAATGGAATGATACACACCAATATTCATCTCTTCATTCATGTGATTCAGTCTCTTTTCTTCTCTCTATTTTTCATGTGTATGCTTGTGAGAATTCTTAGTAGTAAGATCTATTTCATGTGCTTCTTCTTAGCATCATTGCTAATAGCATTGATCTATTATTTATACATGGTATCAAAGCTATAGGGAGCACAGCCTTTCCATCTTCTACAATAGCAAGGTTTATCAAGTTCTACAAAGTTGAGGAGCGCTTCCAGTCTCCTATCCCTCTCTGAAGAAGAGCTTGTCTAGCTTACAAGATTTTCTCCTAGTTTGTTTTGCAGGTTGCAGAGAGTATCTCCTAGAGAATATCAACAACTTCAATATGGATTCAAAAGTTCCTCTACTATCTCCTTTCAACTATGCTGATTGGAATCCAAAGATGAGTGCATACTTGAAGAGGCAATGTCTCTTTGATGTCTCCATTGGTGCATTGAGTGAACCTGAGTCTTATGAAGAGAAGATTGATTGGATAAATAATTGTGATAGAGCTTATGGAATTATGTGTTTGGGAATGTATCCAAATATATATCATCTCATAGATTCTGCTGAATTTCCATTTGAGCTTTGGAAAATTTTGGACAAAGCTTTTCGTTTGCAAGAAATAGAAGATGAAGCATGGAGCGAACCCAGCATCTCCTCTTGTTCTCTCTCTCAAAATTTCTTAGCCTCTACATTATCTTATGAAGTTGATCATGATGAAGAATTTTCTCATGCAGTTCATGTTGCTGCTACCCTCTTTCATTCGAATGCTTCCTCCTTCAATGAAGAAGCAAATATTGAAGAGCCATCTTTTTATGTGTCTCTTGAAGGTGATTTCTCTTCTAGTGATACTATTGATGAAAAAGAAGTAACATATGGAGCTGCTGCTAATATTGATTATGATCCTATAACCCATTCATTGTTCTCTACATCTCATATCTTAGATTCTGATATCTATATGCCAGATCCTTCACACCTTGTGCATACCTCTCTCATTGATGGTGTGCAACCCAGTAATTTCTAGGATGTTTGCTTATCCAAATCAAGCCTTATTTGTGTCATACCACTTACCTTACTTGATCTCATGTGCTTAAGCATATCCTCCTTTGTTATTGGCATCAATACTCAGAGCCTTCTTGAAGATTGTGAACATCTCATTCTTTCCTCCTTTCATATAGAGGATTCATTACCAGTGTATTCCCATGAGTCTATTGATATGATTATATGTGATCCTTTGGATTCTGATTTAGAAGCATATTTGCAGGTTGATACACATATAATACCACCATCCATACCATCTACCATACCTCTGAATAATCCAAAGACTATACAAATCCCAAGCTCCTAGTTGATTCCTCATTGGTCTCTTATGCAGTGATATTTATCTTACATGGTTTGAAGTCTTTCCTATCTTTTAGTGGCTGGTTATCCATGTCATTAGTAATATTTGGACTGATATTAAATATGTTTGGATCTTTTCTAAACACTTATGGTTCAGATCTTATGCCCATCCATCATTCATATTTTTACACCTATCAGTTTTCCCCGGGTGCTCATAATTTTCCTAGTCTATCCCTATATCCTCATGGAGCCACTGAAGCATTTCTCCTTGTTGTTCCATATGCTAATATTTCTGATATATCAGAGTTTTATCAGCCTCATATCAGATCTATATAGGTGCTACAATAGATTGGAAGATTGACATGTGATTCACATCACAATTTTGCAGCTATTCAAGGAATTGGGTGTGAAATAAATTGTCTTAATTTTTGTACTCTTTGGGAAGGAGTATGCGCATATCTCTTTTCCATTTCAAATTATGTTTGCAGATCATAGTTTGACAGCATAAAGAAGCATTCAGATAATGCTCCTACTTCATTAGTTGATGAGATACAAGGAGTCTCTCCTCTTCCTTCTTGCAGGTTCTACACTCCAGCGCATGATCATGGAGTTCATGATTTCTTCAGCAAGTCCTTCATCCAGAAGCAGTTCAGTTAGCTCATTAAAGTTAAGATGTAGATATGTTAAAGAGATATTTCAAATTTTGTGCATTGTCCTATCTTGAGGGAGGATTTTCCCCATGTGGTTTTGCCTCTTTCCTCACTCTTCTGGACATAATAATTGTTAAAGGGTGACCATAGCCTTGTTGCTGGGCCCTATATGTATCCATATGCATCCATATTTTTTTGTCATACCATCATAAAGTCAGAATTATAGGGGGGTGTTGGAATATATTAAACCCACTCATAACTTAGGATAAAATAATTAATCATTATTTGATTAATTATTCACCCACTAGCTTAATTAGTTGGCATCCACTTGCACCTTAAAGTCAACACATGCCATCTATATCCTAGGAATGATTTATTTCTAATTTTGGGTTGATCTTGACCACCAGACCATCCAGAAATTAGTATACATCACTTTAAAGCAGATTCTACCGTTATTCTGCTTTTTTTGTTTTTTCTGCTTTTCTATGGATAAGATAAAAGCTAGTCAACTAGGAAACTAGCAGCTTTTGTTTCCAACCCATCCTCCATTATTTTTTCTCCATTTTCTAGGATTAGCATGTTTTTTCCATCTCCTTTTCAACTCACTCATGCTTTTTCCAACTCATGAGGTCCTTGATAGATTTGGGAAGTGCTTTAACCACCTCTGGGGGTTTGCTATATTTTGGTAAGTCATATTTTTTGAGCTTTATGAGTTGTTTCCATACAATTTGATTTTCCTATGAGGGATGTACTATTTATGTACACTATTATTCATCATTATTGAATGGAAGGATACACAACAATATTCATCTCTTCATTCATGTGATTCAGTCTCTTTTCTTCTCTCTATTTTTCCTGTGTATGCTTGTGAGAATTCTTAGTAGCAAGATCTATTTCTTGTGCTTCTTCTTAGCATCATTGCTCATAGCATTGATCTATTATTTCTACAAAACTAAAGAGATGGGATTGAAAATAATGGCATTCATGGTGATTGCAAGATTTAAAAAATGATGCTTTGTTGGATCATAAGGGGTCCAATGAATTTATTTTTGTAAAATTCACATTTTATTAGCTTTACTTAGAACTTGTGCTCCCTTAGTAATTGAAAATTCATTCTCAAATGGTTTTCATGTTCCTCTTCATTCTTAGATTAAATAAGAATATCATCTAGAAAAACAAGCACAAACATGTCCAAATACCTATTGAAAATGTTATTCATGAGACACATGAAGGTAGTTGGTGCATTAGTGAGACCAAATGGAACCACTACAAATTCATAATGTCCATAACTTGTTATAAAGGTTGTTTTGTGAGTCTCTTCTTCCTTGATCCTTACCTAATGGTAACCCAGCCTCAAGTCTATCTTTAAAAATACTTTTTCCCATCTCATTTGATCAAAAAGATCATCAATTCGAGGAAATGGGTACTTGTTTTTCACTGTCACTTTATTTAGTTTCCTGTAATCAGTACATATCCCAAGTTTTCCAAATTTATTCTTCACAAATATTACCGATGCTCCCCATGGAGACACAGTTGCCATTATGTACTTCTTTTCCAATAATTCTTGCAATTAAATTTTCAACTCTAATAATTATGGTGTACTGATCCTATAAGGTGTCTTATACATTGGTGCAACTCTTGGTACAAGATCAATGGTGAAATCAATGTCCCTCTTTGGAGGAAGTCTTGACACTTCATTAGGAAACACATCCTTGAATTCTTGTAGCACATGATGATCCTCCAACCTACGGATTTTATTTTTGTTTTATCCAATATATGGGCTACATACAATTGACAACCCTTCCTACATAAATTATTCAAGTGCATGGCTGAAATTTTCCTAATATAAACATCTTTGGAATTCCCTTTACAACCCTTGGGTTTCCTTCATCATCAATGCATTCCAATGTTTTGTTGTATCAGTTAAGTTTAACTATATGTGCTTCCAACCAATCTATTCCAATAAGAATATCATTTGAACCGAGTGGAAAAAAATTCATATTTGCAAAAGTAAATAGTCCATCCATATCTAATGGGCATTTCTCCACTATGTCACTAACGTTTCTCGTGGTTCTTGTGGCTAATTGGACCAACCATGCTTTACTATGCTTAACTTTCTTAAAATCACAAATCTCAACCATTTTAGGACTGATATAACTGTGAGTAGATCCAAGGTCAATTAAAATAGAAATAGATTACTTAGCAATTTTACCTTCAACCTCAACCATAGTTGGTTGATGATTTGCTTGGCGACCCTCTAGTGCCACATAAATTCTATGGACTTTCCATGCCACTTGACCCATAGTTTCAACTTATTAAACGTTATGAACTTGCTTTGCACTCCCATTCTGATGTGGTCAGTTTTTAAGAAAATGATCATCTCCACATCCACAACATTGAAGTGGCTCTCTTGGATCTCTTGGCTTGTCTCCCATCATCCTATATGGATTTGTGACACCTTGTGGTGGCTACCTTTACTAATTTTTGAAATAAGGGGGATTGAACCCCTTATTCCTTTGATCAAGATTCTCATTTTTCGTGTCCTTCCATGCCTTATGGAAATATGGCTTTCTTTTGGCTTGATCATAACAATACTTGGTCTTTCTTATGGTCTCATCTAGATTTTGAGGCTCATAAAATTGAATTCTAACTTTGTAGGATTGAGGAAACATGCTTAGAAAATGTTAGATTTTTACTTTATCATATAAGATATATTTGACATATATCAACAACTCCAAGAATTTATTTGAATATTCTTCCATAGTCATTTGGCCCAATTTCAGCTCATGGATTTCATTAATTTTTCCATCATAGTACCTATTAGAGAGGTACTTTTGCTTGAAGTATTTTTTGAATTGATTACACACTATCTTATTTTCATTGATCGTTTTCACTTTCCTAAGGTGATCCCACCATATAGATTCCCTTCCATTCAAATTGAATATAGCCACCCTTGATTTGATTTTTCCTGAGTAGTCTTGAACTTGGAAATACTACATCATCCCAAGAATCCAAGCCTCAGATTCTTGACTAGATTTACCTCACCATCAAATGTAGGAGGTTTGGCCTTCCTAAAGTCTCCATGTAAATTTTCCTTTAAAGATCTCTTCCTCTACTTCCTATGGGATGAATAACTTGATCCTCCAATGGAACCCTTAGAGTCAGATGACTCACAATAAGATATTTATGGGGTATATGACATACCCCTAGAAATACTTAATGAAATATGGGACCTCTTATGAGAATGCCTCCTTAAGCTACTCCCACTCTTTTCTTGATTTCCTAAGTGATTCCTAGAGTTGTTTTTTCTTTGGATGTCTGTCAGACTTTGAAGCATAATTGCATTCAACTAATTTTGTTCTTCTTGAGCTCTAATGAAGCTTTAATTGTCTGCTCTACAACTCTACAATTCCACCCTAAGGCTCCTCCTAGATTTTGCAATGTTTGGGAAAGTCACTTGGTTTCTCCTAACATTGCATTCTATCTCTGCAATCTCAATCTATATCTTTTCTCCCATTGCAGTTGTCTCAACTTCATAAGGATCATGTGCATCATGATCCATGGTGATAATTCTCTTGGCCCAATCAAAACCAACGGTTTCCTAACTACACTATACTCAATGCATACCCTTAAAAATAACTAATATGATTATGAATCTACAAAAGTATTCATATAAACACATTTGTTAGATCTATTACATTCTTTAGAAAATCAAAATCATTTTTCATATATTAAGGAAAATGCCCATATTGACATTTTTTGTCAAATTATAGCTACAAGAACTTTTTTGGTGAATTACAGAAACATGTGAATCACCAATTTAAAATTTGACTCTATAAATTGTTCCCCTTTGGATAAGATTTCCAATGACTATCAGTATGTCCAATTCTGATTTATGAGCACAAAGGTTTAGTCCTGTGAAATTCTCAAATTGCCCCCCTAGAGGCCAACTTTAGACACATGTAGCAGATAATATATGGAGAAATAGAATAACTACTCTATTGTTCTATATAGTAGATGGGACCAGGATTACTCAACAATCTTCATTTTCCTCTTCAGATGCTCCATTCACCTACTATAGAATTTTAGAATTTAGTACTTTTGCTCTTTTTCCACTTTTTCTAGAGTTAGAAATTTTAGAGTTCTGTAACATCCCTTATAATCCACAAGTTGCCCCAATTTTATATTGGTTCAACAGCTACGATTCAACTCCATAACCAAATTTTTTTATTAAAGAAAAAGAATCGGGGGGTCAAGGGGTCTTTCTCATCACCTTGAGGTGTGGCCATCTCACCCTCTGGCCCTGGGCACAACTGCATCTACAGTTTTCCATTTATCAATAAGTGGTAACTCCCCTCCACAAAAGCGGTTTTGAAAAAAATCATGGGGAGGAGCTATCAATAAAAAGGTGACACATGCCTTGGGCAATTTCATCCCAACTCCTCACTCACCCAAATTAACCAACACATATGTTGTCAATGCATTATGCACTACAACTATTGATCTCCCTCATTGTCCGATAATCAGAGCTTCACCGACTTATTGTTAACCATTGCGCAAGTTGTTGAGGTGCTATCAACTGTGACCGTTGATCTGTTCTATCACTCAATGGTCGGATATTCATCTTCCTCCACAGTTTGTCATGGGAAACCACATGTGCATGAGTATGATCTGGTAGGCCCACATCATGCCTTCCTCCTATGTGGCTCCTCCACATCACTCATCCACATGGCATGGGTGGGCCAACCTAAAAATTACCAATATTTTTAAAATTTAGAAATTAAACAAAATTTTAAATTGGCACCAAGGAGATTAAGTCAATGTCACTTTTGGCCCTTCATTTGCCTCATAACAAAATGAAAACTCTGCATTGCTACTCTACAAATTCTAAAAATTTCATTAATCATAGTACCTCTCCTACTGGTAGACCACAGATCTAACCCACAACTTGGCCAGAATACCATCCATTGATTAATCCATAGGTTTTAATAGAATCATTTCATCTACAAACTTGTATTTTTTCCCATAACCATGCATTTTCATCCCTTACAGCTTCGGCATTGCAACCAAAAGCTATGGTACGACTCTGTAACGTCCCCATCCCTCAATCCAACCAATAGGAGGGGATATTAACTAAATCGGAGCCTCTAAATTTTTCCCCATCACCATAAATACGATTCATAACATCTAAGATGCATGTATAGATATTTAAATAAAAACACACAGTGGAATAAACTCAATACACACACACACATCATGCAATTATAGGCATAATTATTTTTACAGACACATAAATAAAATCATTGCACATCAAATACAAAATAATAATTATCTTTAAACAAAGAATATCCAAGCATCTGGTTGTGTAAGATCCATTTTCCACCCAACCATAGGCACTCTATCCAACATATGCTTTTTTCGTTGAAAGGCCACCCCCAAGCTGGGCTATGAGGTCACCAGGGTGAAGGAAACACCTATAAGCTTCTCTCTCTCATCCCACAACCCTTTTTTTCTCACCATGTGCTTATCCGAAAGCTCATCCATAGCTCTACATGGATCTCACTAAGCCACCATAGTCATGGCACTCCTTCCAATTTCCCCACACAACACAAGGAAGGAAACTCCCTTCACTGATTCACAGTTCCCTCAGGAAATCCAACCCTTACAATGCTCACTAGCGTGTGTAGTAAGAGTCCAACCTGTTGTATGTTATTGGAGAACCTCTTGCAACATTAATTCATGGCTTCTCAAGCATCGAAAGTAGTAGAAATCAATGTTTAAGGGTTCATAGCTTGCCCAATCTCTATCATATTAGAGGAAATTTCAACTCAAAATGGGCCTTCTAAAAAGAATTAATAAAATAATAGTTAAAATAATGAAATAATATTTATTAATTTTGGAGGAAGAAAAGAAAAAAACTACTTTTTTGTTTGTATTTTCGACATATATCCCCGTGTTTTTACTCAAATTTCAATCGTGAGAGCTCGTTGGATGTGGAATTAAATTCTGCATCCAACGAGCTCTCACGATCGAAATTTGAGTAAAAACACGGGGAGATATGTCGAAAATACAAACAAAAAAGTAGTTTTTTTTATGATACCTATCCCCAAATTTATATTAAAAAAGTGTTTAAGACCTATACGGTATTTCAAATTTAAAGCAATTTCATTGACTAACACATGATGACATGGAATTTGAATCAAAGTTAAAAGGCCCATTTTGAGTTGAAATTTCCCCGGCGGCTCACCTGCAATCATCTACATTTCTTCCTTCAAAATTACAATACAGTCTCTTAATTTGAATTTATGGGTTAAACATCGTCTGGTAGTGGACATGAACTGTTAGTAAGAAAACTTTATGTAGTGTAGAAAACATGCATGATAGAGTGATCAAAAGGGTATTCACTCCAAGGGATATGAGGTAAGGTTGAAAAGACAACTGACATAGCTTCTGACCATAAAATAAAATTACTCTTGACAGCTAATAAAACTATCACCACCCCGGTCCCCCATGCTTCAATAACTACATGGAGTGACTTTTCCCACCAACCTCACACATGCACTCAATGAATGTGTTTAATAGTCAAGATGAAGTAATTGGATTATTGAAAGCACATGGTAGATTTTGGATGAGTTTTAAGGTTGACACTTGGAAACATAGGATTTAGTTTCCCATAGGCCCCCTTTCCTCTCACCCTAAACCATCTTGAACCATTTCATTAATTTCCAACATAATATTTACACACATTTCAAATTGACATTATAAGCCAACCATATGGTCCAAATAAAAATATATACATCATACATACCTAACCAATCACTAGTCGAGCCTTGGCCTTGAGCTCTGCACTAGGAATCCATACTAGAATATTTACATTGCTTACATAATTTGATTGAATACATTCCAAGTCAAACTAGGGGCATTACATTATAATATAACACCTAATAAAATATAGTAATTAATATTGGCTCTCCTCACTAAAATTATTTTATATAGAGAGAGAGATGGGTAGAAACCCCAATAAAACTAATTATTTAACTTCTTAAAAATCTACCATAATGACACTTTCTTTTTTTCTTTTTTTACTAGGGGAATCGACAATTGGGATGGTGCTGGTATTCGCATGACATGGGATCCAAGGGTCCAATCATGTATGCTACCACTATACCCCTAAGTGCACCCACATAACCCGCAAGCATGGGGCACAAGTAAGTCAAGGTGTTTTGAACTCGTGACGTCTATTACAACATAACATCTCATTTTCAAGCGAATCGCCAGTCGAGCTACACCCTTATGGGCTTAAATTTTGGTTGACTATAGTGGAGCTGGGACAGTATCGTGCTCGTGTAACGTGGGGCCGAATCTTGTCCACTACCACTATAACCTTTCGGTAAACCCACAGTGACCCCAACCATAGGTTACGAGTAAGTCGTGGCTTGAACCTATAACCTTTGTAATCTTTACAACTTGCGATTGCCAATTAATCTACACCCGCAAGAACACATCTCTTTCCTTTTTAAAATAATTACTTCCCTTTCTAAAATATGAATGATATAACTCGCACAACTATTTAACTTTCCCGGGACTCTTTTCTTTTTAAAATACGAATGGTCTCAATCATTCAACTAATGCACCTTATGATTACAACGTTCAATTTTTAAGAATAGAACATCTACCTTTTTATAAATATGAATGGTCTAATTCACATAACCGCTACATACGTTATGATTATAACTTTCCATTTTGAAAAAAGTAAACACCATCGAGTCACATACTTTTTATGAAGTTTCATTTTCAAATACTTATATTACATACGAAACTCCTAAAGGGTCATCTCTTGTGAAACGTAGACATCATTGAAAGCACATGGAAAATTAAGATGGACAAATCCTTGGTATTAATATGCTTGATAAATCCACAAGTATGGGTATTCATCAATTTTTTAAAATTAGTTCTTATATATAAAAAAATTTCAATAAAATAAGAACGATCTAATTAATTTAACTAGTATATTTAATGTTGTGGGATGTTTGATTATTTTTATTTTAAATGGTGTTTAAAAATGTATCAATATACATTGAAGAATTTATTAAATTTTTTATTTATAAATGTAAAATATAAATTTAAAAAAATTATTAATTTTTTAAAATTAAATTATACTAGTAAAGAATTAATAATTAAACACAAATTAATTTTAATGAGATTAATATATCTTTTTTTTCAAAAAAAAACATTTCTTGCTTTTTTATTAATCAATGAAAACTTACATCTATCATAGAACCTTCTAATCATATTCCTTCATACATATATGCCTTAGTTTTCTTCATACATAATATCCCCCTAGTTATTGAAGAAATTGAAAATCAAAATTAACAAAATTGAATCCCTACTAGCCAAAAAAGTCTTTAGTCCATCCAAAATATAAATTATATCATCTCCATAAGATCTGTTTCACCTTCATAGATCATAGTACCATCCAGAAATTCTTGAAATCTAACTAAGCCAAATTTGAGTGGAATGGTTGCTTTGGAAAGAGTATCTGTTGTAGCATTGTAACACCTGGAAATATGTCTGAATGAGATCTCATCAAATGAACTTCTGATACCTTGTATTTTCGGAGTCCAATGTTTAAGCAAAATCACCTGCAGATTCAGTGAAACCATTTAACCAATCTATAATAACCTTAGAATCTCCAAATATACTGATATTTTATATACCAATGTGTGAAGCAAATAGTAGGAGTCCATATAAGCTTAACAGTTCAGCTTTAGTGTTGGATCCCAAGCCTCCACCCAAGCAAATATTGAAAATGTGATCCTTGTTTATGACAAGAACCATACCACAACCACAATGATCAAGGTTTGAGGCGCCATCAAAATAACCTATAGCACCTGATACAACTTCAACATGAGGGTAAAGGATTTTTTGTTTTCTATTGTTGAATGTTTTCTCATAAGCCTCGAAGTGATTAAGGCCTCTAATGCTGCAGCTAATTGCACTAGGCTTTAAATCCTGGAAAACTGCATGATTCCTTGCAATCCAAATAGACCAAGAGATGAAAATAGCCAAAAGGTTGTATGTAGCTTCATTGTGGAACCAAATGGAAAAAGTGTTCTCCAAATCACCATCTACCCCGTCTGTTCTAAAGCCCACATAATCTTTAACATTTCTCCAAACCTATAGACAGAAAGAACACTCCACAAAAAGATGGAGACAAGTTCAACACTTTGCCTACACAGTGGGAAGAAACTTGGGCCTTGCCATCCTCTTTTCAAGAAATTTTTCCACGTGAGGATTTTATCCTTAAGAGAGAGACACCAAAAACATTTCAACTTTGGAGGAATATGTTATTTCCACAACCATTTGTACCACCAAATTTGCTCTAAGTTATTACCCTTCCTTATCATGTACCCATATGCCAATTTAGCTGTCAAAGTTCCATTTTTTTTGTTTTGAGACCATACCAGAGTATCATTCTCAGGATTGAGTTTAATACCAACAGATTTCAAGCTATCTATATAAGATTCCCATTGAACAACCCAAGATCTGTTGAGGCCCAGATCCCTGGAATTCAACCAATAACCTCCTTTTAGAATAGCTCATTTAGGGATCTTCAATACATCCATAATCTTCATATTGATCCAAGAAAGATGCTATGTTATTTCTGCTGATAAATAAAACCAATCATTATCTCCTATAAATAGATCAATGCCAATAAAAGTATTCCTTCCATTTCTTATAATCCAACATATACATTTATCTTTAAACCACAACCCAATCAATATCTAATATAATATCACTTATTTTAATCCTCAACTCTTCACTAAAAATAACTACAACCAATATTAAAATTATTTTATAATAATCAAAAAGTTAATAAGTAATTGTCTATGGTCAATATCAAAAGTCTCTTTAATAATAAAAAACTAATAAATTAATGTCTAAAATGACAATAGTGTATTTCAAAAGTATCTTTAATAATAATAAAAACTAATGAATTAGTGTATAAAATGACATTATTGCATTTGAGTTAAAAGTCATAGATGTACAAGTAAAGTTGAGACGTACACTCAAAAGAGGATTTTCAAGCTCTCTTAGGTGATCCTCCATACTTGGTCGAGATTTTCATGGCATGGATTTTTCCGTTTACTTAGAATTTCTTTTCTTAACTGGGATATATGGATATATTCATAAAAATTTATAAAAGCATTGTGTATTTAAAACAAGTTATACTAATATTGTTTAGTTATATATGTGAGAGTTTTTAGTTGTGGGTTGTGTATATATTTTTTTCATTTAATTTTTTTGTTTTTTTAGTGATTGTGGTCTACTTTGATAGGTTTAGTTTTTCTTCTTTTAATTCAACTTTGTTGTCTTTTCTAGTGTTTTCTACTTTCCCTGGTTTTCGTAATTATTAATGTGTTTGCTTCTATTTCTACATCACATTGACCCTTTCTATTTTGAAGAGTCAAATGGGGAGATAGTGTTGACATGTTTGGGGCACGGGGAAGGTTTTGAGGCATATAGTATGCCTTAGTACTTTCTTTAATCAAAATATGTTCATCTTCTCTTTCTAACGGTTCTTCCATGACAAGGTTCTCATTATATGATCTTGTGTCTTTAACTTTCCCTTGGTGAACTCTTCTAGAGTTGTATGACTGCTTTAGCTTTCCAAATACCTCTGGGTAGTGAAGTTACTAGATAAGTGGAAATAATATTCTTTGTTCTTGTTTCTTCTCCATTTGGGTATTTTGAATCCCCTTCTTTGGTGGAAATGCCTTCCACTAGGTGATGTTGTTTAGTTGATCTAATCCATTAAACAAACCTTTTGCAGATGCTCTTCTTAGCGTTATATCTTCCTTGCCTACATGAATTACGGTAGATGCACATTATGTCCAACTTTGAATAAATATCTACACCTGAATGCAATTTTCTCATTGTCAAATTTCTAGGTCTATAACAATCTTTAGCTTCCAATTAGATTTTTTCTAGCGAGTTGTTGAAGAAGTCCACCTCTACATAGATTATGGCATAATTATACACATATGAAAATATGATACATTTATTGAAAATAATTCTTGGGTTCTTGACGAATCTAATTGAATTCCAAGATCCCTTAATAATCTTAACTGGTTAAAAAAAACTCATTTAATAGCTTCAAAATTAGTGGATTCATCATTTAATTAGTGGCTAAAATATACCTTGAAATATTGGGATACATAAATTAGATGAAATCTGGAACAACTAAATATGACTTTGCAACAACTAAATATGACTCTACAACAAACACGAATCTTAGAAACTACCTTCAATTGTCAATGTGTAAGGAACTCCAAGAACTATGTATAACATAGATCGTTAGTGACTCCAACATAAGTAAAAATGGATAAAGAGGATGAACACCAAGAACTTATGTGAAACATAGATTGTTAGTGCCAACAACATATGATAATTGTCAAAACTCATGCATTTCATTCAAAGACTCCATTAAAACTATCAAATTGATCAATTTGCATGGAGTTGCTAGATAATACCCAAATGGCTATAATGGGGCAACATGTGTAATATTCAAGTTACATAATGGAGTACTTAATCATTATAGGATCATGAAAATGTGAAAAGAACATGAGTAAATGAGGCCCATTCCACTCCATTACCAGAACTAAGGCCCATAATGTAGGATATAATTTATATTTGCAACTGATCATTCTCGATGATGAAGAAACCTTGAGCATAGAGGTAAATGCAATCATTTTTTTAAGACAAAGGGATTCCACATTTGGGGAATCCACAAGTGAGGTTAGTAAAGTAGGCCCTTAAACCATTTTATTGGTAGATCAAACCATAATCTTGGAAGTAATTCATGTGAATGAGCGCTTCCTTGTCCACTAGAATGGAATGGGTGAATGTTGCATTCTCCATTGTGGGATGGATTCAGAGGGGGTTACCTTCGTAGGGTTGCTTGGATGGGATATAAGAGGTTAATATATCCTTGAAAGAAGGTTTGGTTACCTCTACTCATGAAGTGCTCATTGCATAATGGTTTGATAGGGTTGGAGTCATTATGTTTCCAACATTGCAATCCATTTCAGTTCGTAAGTTTATGCGGTGAGGTAGATCAATAGTAAGGTTTTCTGGAGAATCCGCAGTGGCCATTGCTTGAATGTCCATGTTTCGTTTATGAATCAAGAACCATCATCAGGACAAAAATTCGAAGAGGTGAGCTACAGTTTTGGAGTAATAAATAGGTTTTTTGATGCAGAGACACTAACATTCTTCCAAAATTTGCCATCATTAATCACCAATTACGAAATTGTAGGAATAATCGGGAATTCGATCGCCTAGGCTTTGCCATTGTTCGCAGAGAGATTAGGAGGACTCACGCGGAACTAGGAAGCTTATCCAGCAAAGCTCTTAAACTTCAACTCAAACTCTCGCACACTCTCAGACTGACCTTTGGACTATCGTCGACACCTGCGCAGCCCTCAAAGCTGAGAAGGAAGGTTGCACCTCTAGGAAAAGACAAAACGAAAAAATTCGAGAGATTGGTTAAAGAAGCACATGGACAGAGTGAAGAGGCATGCGGACGAAGTATTGAGAAACCTGCCAGCAAGATGGTTGTTAATCTCTCTTACCACAAACTCAGCAAAGACGAATTCACCGTGCTGAAGAAAGGAATCGGTTTTGCCATCGATCCCAAGAAAATTCATGTAGAAAACATCATCTGCAACATTGAAGACGCCATCAAGCCCTGTCTAAAGACACGAAGGAGGAGGTGAGGCAAGACTGCATGGTCATCCCGAGGAGAGCCAAACCGTTGAAAGATAACCTTTCAAAAGGAGAACGAGAAGCCCTAAAAAACATTAGTAAAAATGATGACATTATAGTCCTTAAGGATGATAAAGGAGGAGCCACGGTTCTTCTCAACAACAGAGACTACGTTTCCAAAATGATTGATCATCTAGGCTCGAGCGGCAGTTATAAAAAACTCAGCACCAATCCAATTTCGAAAATCATTAGAGAAGTCAAGAAGGTTATCAAAGGATCTAGTCTTGACGATAGAACAAAGAAGCTCCTCATGCCTATAGGAGAAATCACCCCGAGAATTTATGGTTTACCCAAAATTCACAAAGAAGGGGTTCCCTTAAGACCAATAGTTAATACAATTGGTTCCCCAACTTATGAGCTCACAAAATTCATAGCAAAACGTTTAGGTCCCCTCGTTGGACACACCGAGTCATTCATTAAAGACTCTAGTGATTTTGTTGAACTAATTTCAGAGGAGAGGATTAATCCCAATGACATCATGATTAGCTTCGATGTTGTCAGTTTATTCACCAAGATCCCATTGAATGAAGCTATTGAAGTCATTCATGAAGTCACCGACCCCGAGACAACAAAATTTGCAAAAAATTGTCTCCGCTCCACGTTCTTCAACTTCCGAGATGAATTCTACGAACTAACCAATGGGGTAGCAATGGGGTCTCCCCTTTCACCTATCATCGCCAATCTTTTCATGGAGAAATTTGAAAACAAGGCCCTTGAATCCTATCCCTTGAAACCAAAAATGTCGAAACTATATATGGATGACACTAATTTCATTTGGCCCCATGGAGAACAAGAACTCAATAGATTCTTGGAACATCTCAACCGCCAATCAGTTGGCATTAAATTCACCATGGCAGTGGAAGAGAATGAGAGCATTCTCTTCCTTGACGTCTTCATCTACATAAAACTTGATGGTTCGTTAGGACACAGGGTCTTTAGAAAGAAAACCCACGCCAATAGTTATCTCGATGTAGAGTCTCATCATCATCCTGCTCAGAAGCTAGGGATCATCAACACTCAAGCAACAAGGGTGGTTAGAATTTGTGATGATGAACATCTTAAAGAAGAGCAGGATAACCTAGTTAAAATCTTTAGAAGCATCAGTTACAAAGAGAGTGACATCAAGAGACCTATTAGTGTTCAGGTACACAGGGTACTCCCAAAAGACTGAACACCTAGAGTAACCACTTCACACAAAAAAATCACAGATCAATACACCGATGTTTGTCATGTGGTTAAAACCCTCGAGAGGGAAAGAGTCCACGGCCCCAGCCAAATAGCTACTTGGAGCAATTTATTATGCAAAAGAAAGAAAGTTACATGAGCTTCTCATAATCGATCAACTAGCTAAGGACCCTCCATGCTCTTTAAATAGACATCATGGACCAGTCAGGTGTTAAGCCATGTATTAATGGTAGGTATGATCTAAGAGAATTTGAACCGTCGGATCACTCTATGTCTAGAACATATCGTGACCGTCGGATTAGAATATTTACAAATGCATACTAATGCATAATAAAGAAACACACTTTTACCTAACGGATATATTACACAAGTTGATCTTAACTAACTCCTAAGTGTCTGAATATTCTAACAACCCCCCTTAAGAACAACTTGGGATAGGATTGAAGGATTTACAAAAGTGACACTATTAGGAGAAGGAAGGAGGCATTAGAGCCTATCCCCCCTTAAGGACACATTCCTGAACTCCTAACATAGACCGAAGTTTAGAAAACTCTGCTTCTGTAAGAGACTTGGTAAAGATGTCTGCAACTTGATCATCTGTAGGGCAATAGAGCACTTCCAGAACATGATCATGAGCTGGATCTTTGGAAAGCTTGATGGCACTTTGATTGTCGCACCAAAGTGGAGTAGGTTGCTGCTGCTCGAATCCAAACTTTGAAAGGATTTGTCGAAGCCATAAAGCTTCCTGAATGGCATTAACTGTGGCTCGATATTCTGCTTATGCTGAAGAAAGAGAGCTTGTTGTTTCTTACAAGCCCAAGTGACGGGTCCAGATCCCAGACTGAAAACATAACCTGTAGTAGAATTTCGATCATTAGGATCGTCGACCCAATCTGAATCAGTGAAACCAACCAACAAAGGTTTCCCCCCTATACTGTAATGAATCCCAAACTGAATTGTACCTCGAATATATCGAAGTATTATTTTTGCTGCTTTCCAATGACTTTCATGAGGTCTTTGCATATAACGGGAAACACGACCAATGGCAAAGAAAAGGTCGAGATGGGAATGAGTCAAGTATAAGAGACTACCAACAAGCTGATGATACAAGGTGGCATCTACTCCAGGGGAAGTACAAGTGGCAGAAAGTTTGACTCCAGACTGGAAGGGAGAAGGGGCTGGTTTACAATCTTCCATGTGAAAGCGACGAAGAAGGTCACAAGCATACTTAGACTGGGAAAGAAAGATTCCTTATTTGGTTTGCAAGACTTGGAGACAAAGAAAATAATGCAAATGTCCTAAGTCTGACATTTCAAAATTTTGCTTAACACTGGATTTCACATGGGTTATAAGTTTAGGGTCACTACCAGTAAGGATAAGATCATCAACATAAAGAACAAGTATGATGAGATGGTTTCCTACTTTCTTGGTATAGACATTGGGGTCAGAATGGTATTTAGAAAAACCAGTGTCAAGGAGAAAGCTATCCATTTTGGCACACCGAGCTCTAGGAGCTTGCTTAAGGCCATATAAGGATTTCTTAAGGAGACAGACAAGGCTAGAGTTATCCTGAACATATCCAGGAGGTTGTTCCATGTAAATTTCCTCCTGTAAATCACCATGTAAAAAGGCAGACTTGACATCCATTTGATGGACTTTCCAGTTATGTAAGGCTGCAAGGGCAAGAACAAGGCGGATGGAATTCATTTTTGCGACAGGAGCAAAGGTTTCATTGTAGTCAATCCCTTCAACTTGGGAAAAACCTTTGGAAACTAACCTTGCTTTAAGTCTTTCAACACTTCCATCTTATGCATACTTAGTTTCGTAGACCCATTTACATCTGACGAGTTTTCTTCCTTTTGGAAGAGGAACAAGATCCCAAGTATCGTTTTCCATTAAGGAACGATATTCTTCATCCATAGCTGCATCCCAATCTGGACTTCTTGAAGCTTCTGCAAAAGTTTCTGGATCATGATTCTCAGAATCTTGAGCCAAAAGAGAAGAGGCTTGTTGAAACTGAGAACGTGTTCGATGTTGATCTCTAGGATCACCAGCTGCTTCACATGTTGAACGGACCCATCGAGAAAGCATTGGTGCTGGTACAATTGGAGGAACATGAGTAGGCGGAGGTGGATGTTCATCCTCACTGTCATCATCAAAAATTGGAGTTGGAAACCTGTCAAGGAAGTTGGAAGAAGAAGAAGAAGGCACAATCGTCAAATCAGGCTCGCAAGCCAAAGATGGCACACCCGCCAAGTTAGGCTCGCAGGCCAAGAGATTTTCATCAAACTTAACATCTCTTCTAATGATTATATCATGTGAATGGGGCTGAAGAAGTCTATAACCTTTTACATCTTCAAAATATCCAACAAATATGCACTTTTCACTTTTAGGCTGCAATGCTTTCCATTTTTCATCTGGAATGTGAGCACATGCTTCACAACCAAATACACGAAAGCGACTTACATCTGGTTTAATTTTACTCCATGCTTCTTCTGGTGTTATACCTTGTAAAATTTTAGTGGGTATGCGATTAACTATGTAATTTGCACAATTTATGGCCTCAGACCAATATTGAAGACTTAGTCCCTTAGATTGGATCATACAATTAGCCATTTCTTTTAAAGTGCAGTTCTTCCATTCAGCTACACCATTTTGTTGTGGTGTATATGGAACAGTGTGTTGTTGTTGGATTTGTTGTTCAATGCAAAAAGTAGTGAACTTTTTGTTAACATATTCTCCTCCATTGTCAGATCTTAACTTAATAATTTGATGACCAGATTGTTTTTCAACAAGGGCCTTGTAGGCCAAGAACATGTTAAATACTTCGCTCTTAAGTTTTAGGAAGTAAACCCAAGTGCATCTGGAGTAGTCATCAATGAAAGTTAAGAAATATTTGAAACCAGAAAAGGAAGCAGATGGAAGAGGGCCATACAAGTCACTATGCACAAGCTCCAAGGGATTCGAGGCGTGCCAAGAGGCACATTTGTCAAAACTGTTCCGATGATGTTTTTTGAGTACACAACCGGAACAAACACCATCGTTGCAAGATACCATCGGAAGACTAGTCACCATATTGTCTTTACATAGTTGTTGTAATGAGTGATAATTTAAGTGACCAAATCGTTCATGCCAAAGTTTGCTCAAGTTATCACTATGAGTAACAAAAACTGAAGGAAAAGGTGATGACCCAAAGTTGTTAAACTTGTACAACCTAGTAATATCATCAATAGTTCCAGTAGCAAGGACATTTTGAGGATTTTTAAAATCCTTGATTACAACTTAGTGAGGTGTAAACGTCACAGTTTTACCTTCACCTGAATGACTAATTTGATAGATTGATAACAAACTACAGGAAATTTTTGGAACACATAGCACATCCCTAAAATGACCATTTTCTACTGCAACAGTTCCAGATCCTACAACACTTAGAGATCTATCATCACCAACAAATATTTGTTTGGTGTTATATTCATGCATAGTAGAAAAGATGGCTTGATCCTTAGCCATATGATAAGATGCTCCATAATCAATGAGCCATTCAATTGAAGTAGAAAAAGAAGATGCAATATAAGAGTAACCAGAAGCACAAAGTGTATGTCCATGAGAGGTAGAGGTTTAAAAAAAAACGGCACTGAAAACTGATTCTGGATAATGAAGTTATGCTTGATCAAAGAAAATGTTGAAGATGTCCCCAATAGTAAGGTGGCATATATTAACTTGACCAACTAAAAAAAAGAACCCCCATCTTCCCAAGAGTAACCTTTGACAATCACTTTACAATAAAGTTGCTTTTAAGTGAATCACTTTTGTAGAATAAGTGATGTTCACTTTTACAATAATGTTATTTTAAATAATGCAACAATAAATTAAAAGACTTAAGTGACTCACTTTTTATTTTATTTTATTTAAGTGAGATGCATTTTTACAATAAGGTAAATAGAAATTGCGTGCACTAAAAAGTAGCTTAATAAAACTTGAACTTAAGACCTATTAAGGAATAAAGCAACTTTGGACCAAGTGAGCTAAGTTTAAAAGGTACGTAAAAGAATGAAAAGAGGAAGGGGCCTTTTTTTTTTACTCTTCTCTCTCGTTCTCCGTGCTTGCCTTTTTTTACTGCAAATCACAAAAAAAACGAAAAACAAAAATAAATAAATAAAAATGTTTTCCACACAATGGGGTTGGGTTAGATCTTAGTTATCTTACCCAAAAAGTCTACATTTTCAAGTTTTCTCACTATTTCTGATTCGTCGTGATCGCACAAGGTGCATGACAAAGAGCATATGTAGCCGAGAAGACAAGAAAAAAAACTTTCCCTTTTTGTTTCTAATTCGGCGCGATCACGTAAGATGCACGACAAAGAGCATACGTAGCCAGGGAAGGCAATAGTCCAAGACTAAAACAGTAAAGATCTAATAATAAAACTGATAAAATATGAGAGATATAAAAAAAAAACACAAATCCGTCACTATAACATTATACCTTCAGATTTGTCGAAATGGGTGTTTCTGGAACAAACGGAAACAGTTTTCGATGAAACGAAAACTATTTTCCAATGGAAATTGTGCTCCGGACGCAATGGAACATCTCCCATAGGCCACAAATGCATAGAAAATCTAGAACCAAAAACCCTTTCAAATTTTCGGCAACACCGGTTCCAGATCTTGATCAAAACCGAAAGCGGCTCTTCATAAACGCTCTAATACCATGTTCGGGTACATAGTTTACTCCCAAAAGACCAAACACCTAGAGAAACCACTTCACACAAAAATATCACAGATCAATACACCGATGTTTGTCACGTGGTTAAAACCATCGAAAGGGAAACAGTCCACGGCACTAGCCAAATAGCTACTTGGAGCAATTTATTATGCAAAAGAAAGAAAGTTACATGAGCTTCTCATAATCGATCAACTATCCAAAGACCCTCCATGCTCTTTAAATAGAAATCATGGACCAATCGGGTGTTAAGCCACGGATCAATGGTATGATCTAAGAGAAGTTGAACCGTCGGATCACTCTATGTCTAGAACATATCGTGACCGTCAGATTAGAATATTTACAAATGCATACTAATGCATACTAAAGAAACACACTTTTACCTAACGGATATATTACACAAGTTGATCTTAACTAACTCCTAAGTGTCTAAATATCCTAACAATTAGGAATCCCTTAAGTAACCTAAAAAACCCCCAACAACGCAATGACAAAAAGAGGGCCTGTCTCCCTTACATTCAAGGCATCACCGATAGGGTTGCCAAAATCCTAAGAAAGAAAGAGATCCTTACAACATTCAAACCCCTAGAAACCATAAGGCAGAAAATGAGGACTGTCAAAGACAAGATTGATGAACATCCGCAAAAAGGGGTCTATAAGGTTACATGTTCATGTTACCTTAAATACATTGGAGAAATGGGTCGGTCTATCGAGGTTAGAATGAAAGAACACGGGGCCAACATCCTCACCTCAGCCTTGGCAGAACACTCGGAGAAATCAAAGCACCATATCCGCCTTGAGGAAACTTCGATGCTTGCAAGAGAAAACCATTATTACAAAAGGTTTTCTAAGAGAAGCCCTAGAAATAATCAAATACCCAAAAAACCTAAATAGAGATGGTGGATTTGAAGTTAGTAAGAACTGGGTCCCCTTAATCAAGTATCAAAATAAATTCAAACATATCTAGAATTTAGGTTTGAAACAAAAAACTAACCCTTAACCTAAAGTATTTAAAATACTTTAAACAACGTTATTCAAATTAAAAAAAATTACTATAATTTTTAAAAAACATAATTAAAATCTTTAAAAAAATTAATATAATTTTAAAAAGACATATTTAAAATCTTAAAAAACATAATTAAAGATTAAAAAACATATTTAATTTCTTTTAATAAGTAACATAATTAAAAAATTTAAAATTTTATAACCAACATAATTATAATTAAAAAACATAATCATTATATTATTATTTTTTAATAATAAAATTTTAATAAATATCTTAAAACTTTTATTAAAATCTTAAAAATTTTAATAATTATGAACATCTTAAAAATATAACATAATCAAGAAAGTGAAACTTTTAATAAAATATTTTTATAAAAAAGTTTTAATAAAATATTTTTATAAAAAACTTTTAATAAGATTTAAAAATTAAAAAAACATAATTTTCTTAAAAAAACATAATTAAAATTTAAACCTACCAACATAGTCGGCTTAAAAACTTAATTAGAAAACGTAAAATCAAAACCTATTTATTACTCCAAAGCTACAGCTCACCTCTTCGACTTTTTGTCCTAACGATAGTTCCTGATTCGGAATCGAAATGTCGACATTCAAGCAATGGCCACTGCGGATTCTCCAAAAAACCTTACTATTAATTTTCATCCATGTCAAAGAGGGAGGATCCAACAATCAAGGGGATAGGATGATTGGTTCATGGACACACCTCATACAATCGAATATAAGATTGAGTTGATGTGCTAAGGCTACCTCACAATGGCTATAGCTACACAAATATTCCAAAGGAAAAGCCTTCATCACTTTCAATTTTTTGTAGTAATAAGAACTTGTGTCTAGATAAAAATTGCTACTGTAGCAAGTCATAACAATTAGTATATGGTCTTAAGGATTATAAGAGTGTGGGATTTGTTTATTTTAGGTGTGCATAGGTCACAATATCATTAATCTAATCTTTCTAGGTATAACCACGCATTCGAAAACTACCATTGGGTACCCCAATGGCAAGCTCAAAGGCCAAGCGTACTCATGAGAATTAAACCTTGGCTAATAATTGATCCAACCCCTTTGGACTAGTATATATTTATCATAATCTTGTATGTAAAATGAATCTATGTTAATTTTCATTTTTTATATTATAATAATTAATAAATAATTAGTTTTTCTTTTCTTTTTTTTAAATTACACTCACACATAAATATAATTTTATTTATTTTAGTTTAATAATCTTACCTGCCCATAAGAAATCTCTTTCACCTTGCAATTCATATCTCTCTTATAAATAAAATTCTATAATTGACATAAAAGTACTCCATTTTGTTGGTGCTCTTCAACATTAAAAAAACAACAAAAATGTAAAAATACCCAAATGGATACTTAACTTACTAAATATATACTCGTCTTATAACAAAGTGAACAAATTGACAAACATGCATATCTACGTGTGTTCTTATAACTCCACTTATAATAATCGGTCATTAAAATTATTGTCATTTAAGTCTCAATCTTGGAAACCGTAATCAATTTCTAAATAGCTACTTTTGAATTTGATATATAAATTATCTATAATGTATTTTTATATTTATACATAGGGGAGGGATGCGTATATTGGAACGAAGACCATAAGTGGTCATAGAACTCGTCAAAGTGTGGTCATTAGCGATAACAATGACAACGCATCTTTAGATGCTTTCCCAAGGGGTCAGCATTTTTATTATTCAGGGTCAGGATGAGGTATTATCAACATCTTTTGAGGGTTGGTTATGGTTGTATCTTTTGATTCTTTTTTTAGGGGTATTATTGTTTAATGACATTGTTGATTGCCTTTTGTTGGGGATTTTAACTTTGGGGTTGGTGTCTGGGGCTCTTAGGGGCAGGTCATTGGGTCACATAGCCCCCCTCCTTGTTTTCTACACCAATGACAACGTTCCATCTGTAAGGTTTTTTCCTCCCTTCCAGGTCACCTTGTACACTTTTTAGTTCCTCTTTCAACATAATTCCCTCCTTCCTTGGGCATTTTCTAGTGATGGCATCATCATCTCATCTAGGTCGTATTGCTTGATTTGGGGTGGGGGGGGAGGAGGGTTGTTAAGGGATTATCATCATTGTTCGGGTTTGATGGGGCATGACAATCCCCCCCCCCCCTTACTTAGGGGGGGGGGGTTGTTAAGGGATTATCATCATTGTTCGGGTTTGATGGGGCATGACATCCCCCCCCCCTACTTCTCTAGCCTTTAGTCTAGAGTAATTTGCTCATTTTTAGCTATTTTAGTCATTTTTGGGTAAACTCTGGCGAAAATGACCCAAGTTACCCACATATTTGATTATTTTATTTCAGAATTTTAGGTTGACATTTTATGATTTCAAATTGACATTTTAATGAATTTCAGCTTGGTTTATTTGTAAAAGTGAGTGTGAGAACATATAAATAGATCTCCTCACTTCATTTTCAAATAACAACTCATGGGATAAAACTCAATATGTTACTCTTTTACCCTAGTTAACTTTTTGGAGTGATGCGCACCTCTTGGAGTTCTTTTCTCTTGTTCTTATGGATGAAAGTTGGAAGAATTCTTTGGTTATGTTCATGCTTAGTGGATGCTAGGAATTGTTGGAAGGACACATAGCTCAAGTAATTCAAGGTTTTTGTCTTCTTGGTGAAAGGTAGGTGAACTCTTGTCTCTTGAATGGTTGAATGGTATCCCTAGGGTTGCATTTTGCTTGAATATAACCACTTATCTATTGTATATCCTCTTTACATGGTGGAAAACACTCCCAAGAGGAGGTTTTCCCTGGTTTATCCTTGGATCTCCAATATTTCCCTACATTAGTGTTATAGCTCAAAATGACACATCTCTTCCTGTGATTACTTTCCCATGATTCCGTCGCATGTCGACACTTCCATGACGACACTTCATGAAAGTCACTGAAAAAACACTTAACTTGGAGGACCCATATCTTGCGTTCTGTAACTCCCTTTGACCTCATCTCTGCACTGTTGGAAAGATATTCTAGTTAGCTAAAACTTTCCAGAAGACACCAAAGTCTGAAAATGCCTAGAAATACCCTAAAAATGAGTATTTTTTTGTACGTGACTTTTCCTTGAGGAAACCCGCGTACGTACGCGACTTGCTCTATATAATACCCGTGTATGTACGTGAGTTGCTATATATACGTGACTTTTTGTATTGGGAACCCGCGTGTATTCCTCGTGTACACGACTCTTGTTTCTGCAACTCGCGTACGCCTCTTAAAAATGTCAAAAAACATGTCTTTTGAAATTCGGGTAGTTTGGGTAGTTATGCAACTGACTCCTTCAATTGTAACTACTTTGTCTTCGCCCTTAACTCTTCCTTAAGCATATAAATAGAGGTAGGGAGGTCCATGAGAGGAGACTTGAATCTTTACATTGTTACGCTGGAGGATTTGGAGCTCTCTTTGCTCACACCTTTGCCCTAGAAGCATTCTCCTTGTGTTGCAGAGCTTGGAGGCTGAGTTCCTTGGAGAAGAGAAGTAGCAGAACCAGATCAAGGTTTCGTGAAGTGCCGAACTTGAAGAGAAGGTATACTTGTACTTGTTTTCAAGATTAATAAAGATGTGATGCCCTTCTTCTTCCCCAAATCATTGTTCATTGTGTGATTGGATCTCTGTATGTGATCATATTATGATGTTAATCAGATTATTATTTCAGGTTTATTTGATTATAATTGCTTTATATGTGGTCATATTGGTTTGAGGAAGGTATAATTCGTTTTGCAGGTCTCTTGGAGCAAGAAGAGCAAGAAGAGGATTGAAGGGCTGCTTGGATCAACCTTCGTTTGACTAAGGTATGAACCATTCCAATCTCTTAAACTTGCTTATATATGCCTGCTGAACATTGTGCATGTTAAATTTTCATATGCTAAGCTAGATCATTAGTATTTCATTTCGAATTCATAACAAAAGCATATAAACAGGATCACTGAAAGATAGACAAGCACAACCATACAAAAGGAACACAAAGATTTATCCTGGGAAAACCCTAAAGGGAAAAACCCAGCAAAAGCTTCCTCAATATAGATGCCCCAAAAAGAAGGTAAAAGGTAAAACCAACAAGGAGATCAAATCCTGATCCTCCTCCTTCTCCAGCTACTCTTCTCTTCTCCACTAATGCGCTACACAAGTGAGAGTGTATGTTCCAAATGAGGAGTACTACACCTCTATTTATATTCATTCGTTCACTTAAGTTAACTCATCTTTCATGTAGGCTCGAGTTAATCATGTAGGCTCGAGTTACACATGTAGGCTCAAGTAACCACACTGGGGTGCTAATGACCCACCTTTGCAATTAGAGGGGACTGCCTCATGACTCTTATTAGTTCTTCTGATTAGGAGCATCGGGGTACAAAGTAATACAAGTGGTTCTCCCAGTAGGACCATCGAGGACCACAAAGAAATACATATGGAATATTCTTCGAAGTTACAATATTTCAACAGTGCATCTCTCTTTCAACCCTAGTATGTTAATGGCCTCTTAAACCCTAGCCATAGGATACTTTCCTTTACAACAGAACTAGCGACTCCGCTGGGGAGAGCCTTGTCTGTTTGGGGTTTCTCTTTATTTATTTTAGTCTTTTGCATTGTTTCAGGTCCTTCTTGCCACTTAGGAACACTTCATAAGTCTGATAGAACACCTCCCCTGCCTTCTTAAGGCATTTTTTGACCTTTTTGGGGAGTTTTATTAATCAATGAAAACTTACATCTAGCATAGGGCCTTCTAATCATATTCCTTCATACATATATGCCTTAGTTTTCTTCATACATAATATCCCTCCAGTTATTGAAGAAATTGAAAATCAAAATTAACAAAATTGAATCCCTACTAGCCAAAAAAGTCTTTAGTCCATCCAAAATATAAATTATATCATCTCCATAAGATCTGTTTCACCTTCATAGATCATAGTACCATCCAGAAATTCTTGAACTCTAACTAAGCCAAATTTGAGTGGAATGGTTGCTTTGGAAAGAGTATCTGTTGTAGCATTGTAACACATGGAAATATGTCTGAATGAGATCTCATCAAATGAACTTCAGATACCTTGTATTTTCGGAGTCCAATGTTTAAGCAAAATCACCTGCAGATTCAGTGAAACCATTTAACCAATCTATAATAACCTTAGAATCTCCAAATATACTGATATTTTATATACCAATATGTGAAGCAAATAGTAGGAGTCCATATAAGCTTAACAGTTTAGCTTTAGTGTTGGATCCCAAGCCTCCACCCAAGCAAATATTGAAAATGTGATCCTTGTTTATGACAAGAACCATACCACAACCACAATGATCAAGGTTTGAGGCGCCATCAAAATAACCTATAGCACCTGATACAACTTCAACATGAGGGTAAAGGATTTTTTGTTTTCTATTGTTGAATGTTTTCTCATAAGCCTCGAAGTGATTAAGGCCTCTAATGCTGCAGCTAATTGCACTAGGCTTTAAATCATAGAAAACTGCATGATTCCTTGCAATCCAAATAGACCAAGAGATGAAAATAGCCAGAAGGTTGTATGTAGCTTCATTGTGGAACCAAATGGAAAAAGTGTTCTCCAAATCACCATCTCCCCGGTCTGTTCTAAAGCCCACATAATCTTTAACATTTCTCCAAACCTATAGACAGAAAGAACACTCCACAAAAAGATGGAGACAAGTTCATCACTTTGCCTACACAGTGGGAAGAAACTTAGGCATTGCCATCCTCTTTTCAACAAATTTTGCCACATGAGGATTTTATCCTTAAGAGAGAGACACCAAAAACATTTCAACTTTAGAGGAATATGTTATTTCCACACCCATTTGTACCACCAAGTTTGCTCTAAGTTATTACCCTTCCTTATCATGTACTCATATGCCAGTTTAGCTGTCAAATTTCCATTTTTTGTTTTGAGACCATACCAAAGTATCATTCTCAGGATTGAGTTTAATACCAACAGATTTCAAGTTATCTATATAAGATTCCCATTAAACAACCCAAGATCCGTTGAGGCCTAGATCCCTGGAATTCAACCAATAGCCTCCTTTTAGAATAGCTCATTTAGGTATCTTCAATACATCCATAGTCTTCATATTGATCCAAGAAAGATGCTATGTTATTTCTGCTGATAAATAAGACCAATCATTATCTCCTATAAATAAATCAATGCCAATAAAAATATTTTTCCCATTTCTTATAATCCAACATATACATTTATCTTTAAACCATAACCCAATCAATATCTAATATAATATAACTTATTTTAATCCTCAACTCTTCACTAAAAATAACTACAACCAATATTAAAATTATTTTATAATAATCAAAAAGTTAATAAGTAATTGTCTATGGTCAATATCAAAAGTCTCTTTAATAATAAAAAACTAATAAATTAATGTCTAAAATGACAATAGTGTATTTCAAAAGTATCTTTAATAATAATAAAAACTAATGAATTAGTGTATAAAATGACATTATTGCATTTGAGTTAAAAGTCATAGATGTACAAGTAAAGTTGAGAGCTACACTCAAAAGAGGATTTTCAAGCTCTCTTAGGTGATCCACCATCCTTGGTGGAGATTTTCATGGCATGGGTTTTTCCGTTTACTTAGAATTTCTTTCCTTAACTGGGATATATGGATATATTCATAAAATTTTATAAAAGCATTTAAAACAAGTTATAATAATATTGTTTAGTTATATATGTGAGAGTTTTTAGTTGTGGGTTGTGTATATATTTTTTTTATTTAATTTTCTTGATTTTTTTGGTGATTGTGGTCAACTTCGATAGGTTTAGTTCTCCCTCTTTTAATTCAACTTTGTTGTATTTCCTAGTGTTTTCTACTTTCCCTAGTATTCGTAATTATTAATGCTTTTGCTTTTATTTCTACATCACATTGACCTTTTCTATTTTGAAGAGTCAAATGGGGAGACAGTGTTGACATGTTTGGGGCACGGGGAAGGTTTTGAGGCATATAGTATGCCTTAGTACTTTCTTTAATTAAAATATGTGCATCTTCTCTTTTTAACGGTTCTTCTATGATTAGGTTCTTATTATATGATCTTGTGTCTTTAATTTTCCCTTGGTGAACTCTTCTAGAGTTGTATGATTACTTTAGCTTTCCAAATACCTTTGGGGGTAGTGAAGTTACTAGATAAGTGGCAATAATATTCTTTGTTCTTGTTTCTTCTCCATTTGGGTATTTTGAATCCCCTTCTTTGGTGGAAATGCCTTCCACTAGGTGATGTTGTTTAGTTGATCTAATCCATTAAACGAACCTTTTGCAGATGCTCTTCTTAGCGTTATATCTTCCTTGCCTACATGACTTAGGGTAGATGCACATTATGTCCAACTTTGAATAAATATCTACACCTTAATGCAATTTTCTCATTGTCAAATTTCTAGGTCTATAACAATCTTTAGCTTCCAATTAGATTTTTTCTAGCGAGTTGTTGAAGAAGTCCACCTCTACATAGATTATGGCATAATTATACACATATAAAAATATGATACATTTATTGAAAATAATTCTTGGGTTCTTGACGAATCTAATTGAATTCCAAGATCCCTTAATAATCTTAACTGGTTAAAAAAAACTCATATAATAGCTTCAAAATTAGTGGATTCATCATTTAATTAGTGGCTAAAATATACCTTGAAATATTGGGATGCATAAATTAGATGAAATCTGGAACAACTAAATATGACTTTGCAACAACTAAATATGACTCTACAACAAACACGAATCTTAGCAACTACCTTCAATTGTCAATGTGCAAGGAACTCCAAGAACTTATGTGTAACTTTAGATCGTTAGTGACTCCAACATAAGTAAAAATGGATAAAGAGGATGAACACCAAGAACTTATGTGAAACATAGATTGTTAGTGCCAACAACATATGATAATTGTCAAAACTCATGCATTTCATTCAAAGACTCCATTAAAACTATCAAATTGATCAATTTGCATGGAGTTGCTAGATAATACCCAAATAGCTATAATGGGGCAACATGTGTAATATTCAAGGTACATAATGGAGTACTTAATCATTATAGGATCATGAAAATGTGAAAAGAACATGAGTAAATGAGGCCCATTCCACTCCATTACCAGAACTAAGGCCCATAATGTAGGATATAATTTATATTTGCAACTGATCATTCTCGATGACAAAGAAACCTTGAGCATAGAGGTAAATGCAATCATTTTTTAAGACAAAGGGATTCCACATTTGGGGAATCCACAAGTGAGGTTAGTAAAGTAGGCCCTTAAACCATTTTATTGGTAGATCAAACCATAAGCTTGGAAGTAATTCATGTGAATGAGTGCTTCCTTGTCCACTAGAATGGAATGGGTGAATGTTGCATTCTCCATTGTGGGATGGATTGAGAGGGGGTTAGTAGGGTTGCTTGGATGGGATATAAGAGGTTAATATATCCTTGAAAGAAGGTTTGGTTACCTCTACTCGTGAAGTGCTCATTGCATAGTGGTTTGATAGGGTTGGAGTCATTATGTTTCCAACATTGCCATCCATTTCAGTTCGTAAGTTTATGTGGTGAGGTAGATCAATAGTAAGGTTTTTCGGAGAATCCACAGTGGCCATTGCTTGAATGTCCATGTTTCATTTATGAATCAGGAACCATCATCAGGACAAAAATTCGGAGGGCTGAGCTACAGTTTTGGAGTAATAAACAGGTTTTTTGATGCAGAGACGCTAACATTCTTCCAAATTTTGCCATCATTAATCACCAATTACGAAATTGTAGGAATAACTGGGCATTCGATCGCCTAGAATTTTCCATTCTTCGCAGAGAGATTAGGAGGACTCGCGCGGAACTAGGAAGCTTATCCATCCAAGCTCTTAAACTTCAACTCAAACTCTCGCACACTCTCAGACTGACCTTTGGACTATCGTCGATGCCTGGGCAGCCCTCAAAGCTGAGAAGGAAGGTTGGACCTCCACGAAAAGACAAAACGAAAAATTCAAGAGACTGGTTAAAGAAGCACATGGACAGAGTGAAGAGGCATGCAGATGGAGTATTGAGAAACTGTTGGCTTAGGTGGGCAGACCCGGGTTTACTATACTCAACCAACAACACCCCTAGCTCACTGGCCCTTTCGGCGACAGACCGCAAAGCGGCCTGAAGTCTCACCCGAGGTGATTCTAATGGGTTGGCCAAGGACTCAAGCGTCTTGGACCAGGTTCTGCGGCAGTCCTAATTGTGACTCGCAGCTCTCCTAGCTGCGAGGTCTCTTCCTCTGCACATCGCGCGACCTTCCGCTCACGTCGCGCGATCTCCTTGTCTCGCAGCTCTTCTAGCTGCGAGGTATACCTTTATACTGCCATGCAGTCCTTCTCTATGTCGCACACTTTTCCTGAGTCGCGGTAACTCCAACCTTACTGCATCGCCGCACACCGTGCGACACGTAGCTCCTGTCCAACGCTAAGTCCTCAACCTGCAGTATCGCGCACCGCAGCTCCTCTGCCGGTGCGGTATCACCTCTCTATGATATCCTACCTCTGCGGTTTAGCGCACTTCGCGTTGCTCGTGTTGACGTGCAAGACTTAACATACAAGGCTAATCAATACTGCAACTAGTGACTGTTTTACGCAGAGCATAAATGAACCACATACAACTTGCCAAAGACTGTGATTTATACTTTAACTTCTATATTACTGTGAACTGATTAACACATTCATTCATCAAATTGTAATCAAAATCCACGAAATGACTGTGAAATGCATAAGTAAACATAGCAAATAATCCATTCACATAACACACGATTTTAACGTGGTTCACCTCCAGGATGGAAGTTACGTCCACAGAACTGTGTTTTTTTATAGCTCAGGGGAAGGTAAAACACAGTTCTACTGCACCGCATATGCAGCTCAAGATCTTCTCTCTTAGATCTCTTTTCTCTCTATATTGCTCTCCTACAATATACTCTTCCCTCTTTGTCGATCCCTGCGGATCATTACATGCATACTCTATAGGCCAGCTACTGGTTACAGTAAGATTGCTTCCGCTAATAACAGAACCAGAGCTTGACTCTATTACAATACAAGATAACTGTGTGCTAACAGACTCAATGGCTAACTATATGTTATCTGACTAGCTGGATGGCCTAAAATGCCCAAAATGCCAACCTTTTACAATACAAAGTATATCCCTTTATAGGCAGCCTGAAGGTCTTGCCATTACAACATTGTGGGCCTGTCCCAACAGTAACCCAAACCCTAACTAGTGACAGTTGGCCATATCTGTACTTGAGGTAGCCGCTTTCTGTCACACCACAGCTCTCTGCAGTCTTCCATGCTTCCCGGCACTGATCATGGGTACTATGCACCGCTTCTCTTTTCTGTCCTTCGTCTTCAATGCTTCAGCCTCGTTGCTCCTTCTCCTTTATGAGGGTCGCTGAGCCCTCCTGTCTTCCGCTGCTGCCTTCAATGTAGTGGGTGAGCTCTCTCTTCTCGGTCGCTCAGGTACCGTTGCCTTTCTTGACTTCTCTATCTAAAAAGTCATGGTTTCCGGCTTTGCTCTGCAGCTGGAAACGTGCTATGGCGTCGTAGCTCTGTCTTATCTTCTTTCCGCCAAAACTTATCTCTCCGCTAAACTAGCAGCTTCTTCTGTAGATGCGGGACCCTGCTCCAACAGAAACCTACCAACAAGATGGTTGTTAATCTCTCTTACCACAAACTTAGCAAAGATGAATTCACTGTGCTGAAGAAAGGAATTGGTTTTGCCATCGATCCCAAGAAGATTCACGTAGACAACATCATCTGCAACATTGAAGACGTCATCCAAGCCCTGTCTGAAGACACGAAGGAGGAGGTGATGCAAGACTGCATGGTCATCCTGAGGAGAGCCAAACTGATGAAAGATTACCTTTCGAAAGGAGAACGAGAAGCCCTAAAAAACATTAGGAAAAATGACGACATCGTAGTCCTTAAGGCTGATAAAGGAGGAGCCATGGTTCTTCTCAACAGCAGAGACTACGTTTCCAAAATGATTGATCATCTAGGCTCGAGCGACAGTTATAAAAAACTCGGCAGCAATCCGATTTCGAAAATCATTAGAGAAGTCAAGAAGGTTATCAAAGGATCTAGTCTTGATGATAGAACAAAGAAGCTCCTCATGCCTATAGAAGAAATCACCCTGAGAATTTATGGTTTACCCAAAATTCACAAAGAAGGGGTTCCCTTAAGACCAATCATTAATACAATTGGTTCCCCAACTTATGAGCTCGCAAAATTCATAGCAAAACATTTAGGTCCCCTCGTTGGACACACCGAGTCATTCATTAAAGACTCTAGTGATTTTGTTGAACTAATTTCGGAGGAGAGGATTAATCCCAATGACATCATGATTAGCTTCGATGTTGTCAGTTTATTCACCAAGATCCCATTGAATGAAGCTATTGAAGTCATTCATGAATTCACCGACCCCGAGACAACAAAATTTGCAAAAAATTGTCTCCGCTCCACGTTCTTCAGCTTCCAAGATGAATTCTACGAACAAACCAATGGGGTAGCAATGGGGTCTCGCCTTTCACCTATCGTCGCCAATCTTCTCATGGAGAAATTTGAAAACAAGGCCCTCGGATCCTATCCCTTGAAACCAAAAATGTGGAAAATATATGTGGATGACACTAATTTCATTTGGCCCCATGGAGAACAAGAACTCAATAGATTCTTGGAACATCTCAACCGCCAATTAGTTGGCATTAAATTCACCATGGAAGTGGAAGAGAATGAGAGCATTCCCTTCCTTGACGTCTTGATCTACAGAAAACTTAATGGTTCTTTGGGACATAGGGTCTTTAGAAAGAAAACCCACACCGATAGTTATCTCAATGCAGATTCTCATCATCATCCTGCTCAGAAGCTAGGGATCATCAACACTCTAGCTACAAGGGCGGTTAGAATTTGTGATGATGAACATCTTAAAAAAGAGCGGGATAACCTAGATAAAATATTTAGAAGCATCAGTTACAAAGAGAGTGACATCAAGAGAGCTATTAGTGTTCGGGTACACAGGGTACTCCCAAAAGACCGAACACCTAGAATAACCACTTCACACAAAAGGATCATAGATCAATACACTGATGTTTGTCATGTGGTTAAAAACCTCGAGAGGGAAACAGTCCACGGCCCCAGCCAAATAGCTACTTGGAGCAATTTATTATGGAAAATAAAGAAAGTTACATGAGCTTCTCATAATCGATCAATTAGCTAAGGACCCTCCACGCTCTTTAAATAGAGATCGTGGACCAGTTGGGTGTTAAGCCACGGATTAATGGTAGGTATGATCTAAGAGAAGTTGAACCGTTGGATCACTCTATGTCTAGAACATATCGTGACCATCGGATTAGAATATTTACAAATGCATACTAATGCATACTAAAGAAACACACTTTTACCTAACAGATATATTACACAAGTTGATCTTAACTAACTCCTAAGTGTCTAAATATCCTAACATCCCCCTTTAAGAACAACTTGGGATAGAATTGAAGGATTTACAAAAGTGACACTATTAGGAGAAGGAAGGAGGCATTAGAGCCTAGCCCCCCTTAAGGACACATTCCTGAACTCCTAACATAGATCGAAGTTTAGAAAACTTCGCTTCTGTAAGAGACTTGGTGAAGATGTCTACAACTTGATCATCTGTAGGGCAATAGAGCATTTCAATAACATGATCATGAACAAGATTTTTGATGAAGTGCATGTGTAGCTCAATGTGTTTGCTATGCTGATGTAGAACTGGATATTTGGCAAGCTTGATGGCACTTTGATTGTCGCACCAAAGTGGAGTAGGTTGCTGCTGCTCGAATCCAAACTTTGAAAGGATCTGTCGAAGCCATAAAGCTTCCTGAATGGAATTAACTGCGACTCGATATTCTACTTATGCTGAAGAAAGAGCAAGAGCTTGTTGTTTCTTACAAGCCCAAGTGACAGGTCCAGATCCCAGACTGAAAACATAACCTGTAGTAGAATTTCAATCATCAGGATCGTTGGCCCAATCTGAATCAGTGAAACCAACCAACAAAAGTTCCCCCCTATACTGTAATGAATCCCAAACTGAATTGTACCTCGAATATATCGAAGTATTCTTTTTGTTGCTTTCCAGTGACTTTCATGAGGTGTTTGCATATAACGGGAAACACGACCAATGGAAAAGGAAAGGTCGGGACGGGAATGAGTCAAGTATAAGAGACTACCAACAAGCTGACGATACAAGGTGGCATCTACTTCAGGGGAAGTACAAGTGGTAGAAAGTTTGACTCCAGACTGGAAGGGAGAAGGGGTTGGTTTACAATCTTCCATGTGAAAGTGACGAAGAAGGTCACAATCATACTTAGACTGGGAAAGAAAGATTCCTTCTTTGGTTTGCAAGACTTGGAGACCAAGAAAATAATGCAAATGTCTTAAGTCTGACATTTCAAAATTTTGCATAAGACTGGATTTCACATAGGTTATAAGTTTAGGGTCACTACCAGTAAGGATAAGATCATCAACATAAAGAACAAGTATGATGAGATGGTTTCCTACTTTCTTGGTATAGACATTGGGGTCAGAATGGCATTTAGAAAAACTAGTGTCAAGGAGAAATCTATCCATTTTGGCACACCAAGCTCTAGGAGCTTGCTTAAGGCCATATAAGGATTTCTTAAGGAGACAAACAAGGCTAGAGTTATCCTGAACATATCCAGGAGGTTGTTCCATGTAAATTTCCTCCTGTAAATCACCATGTAAAAAGGTAGACTTGACATCCATTTGATGGACTTCCCAGTTATGTAAGGCTGCAAGGGAAAGAACAAGGCGGATGGAATTCATTTTTGCGACAGGAGCAAAGGTTTCATTATAGTCAATCCCTTCAACTTGGGAAAAACCTTTGGCAACTAACCTTGCTTTAAGTCTTTCAACACTTCCATCTGATGCATACTTAGTTCTGTAGACCCATTTACATCTGACAAGTTTTCTTCCTTTTGGAAGAGGAACAAGATCCCAAGTATCATTTTCCATTAAGGAACGATATTCTTCATCCATAGCCGCATCACAATCTGTATTTCCTGAAGCTTCTGCAAAAGTTTCTGGATCATGATTCTCGAAATCTTGAGCCAAAAGAGAAGAGGCTTGCTGAAATTGAGAATGTGTTCAATGTTGATCTCTAGGATCACCGGCAAGATCACCATTTGCTTCACGTGTTGAACGGACCCATCGAGGAAGCATTGGTGCTGGTACAATTGGAGGAACATGAGTAGGCGGAGGTGGATGTTCATCCTGACTGTCATCATCAGAAACTGGAGTTGGAAACCTGTCGAGGAAGTTGGAAGAAGAAGAAGAAGGCACAATCGCCGAATCAGGATCACAGGCCAAAGATGGCACACCCTCCAAGTTAGGCTCGCAGGCCAAGAGATTTTCATCGAATTTAACATCTCTTCTAATGATTATATCATGTGAATGGGGCTGAAGAAGTCTATAACCTTTTACATCTTCAGAATATCCAACAAATATGCACTTTTCACTATTAGGTTGCAATGCTTTCCGTTTTTCATCCGAAATGTGAGCCCATGCTTCATAACCAAACACACGAAAGTGACTTACATCTGGTTTAATTTTACTCCATGCTTCTTCCGGTGTTATACCTTGTAAAATTTTAGTGGGTGCGCGATTAACTATGTAATTTGCACAATTTATGGCCTCGGCCCAATATTGAAGACTTAGTCCCTTAGATTGGATCATATAATTAGCCATTTCTTTTAAAGTGCGGTTCTTTCGTTCGGCTACACCATTTTGTTGTGGTGTATATGGAACAGTGTGTTGTTGTTGGATTCGTTGTTCAATGCAAAAAGTAGTGAACTTGTTGTTAACATATTCTCCTCCATTGTTAAATATTAACTTAATAATTTGATGACCAGATTGTTTTTCAACAAGGGCCTTGTAGGCCAAGAACATGTTAAATATTTCACTCTTAAGTTTTAGGAAGTAAACCCAAGTGCGTCTGGAATAGTCATCAATGAAAGTTATGAAATATTTGAAACCAGAAAAGGAAGCAGATGGAAGAGGGCCACATAGGTCATTATGCACAAGCTCCAAGGGATTCGAGGCGTGGCAAGAGGCATGTTTGTCAAAACTGTTCCGATGATGTTTTCTGAGCACGCAACCGGAACAAACACCATCCTTGCAAGATACCATTGGAAGACCAGTCACCATATTGTCTTTACATAGTTGTTGCAATGAGCGATAATTTAAGTGACCAAATCGCTCATGCCAAAGTTTGCTCAAGTTATCACTATGAGCAACAAAAACTTAAGGAAAAGGTGATGACCCTAAGTTGTTAAACTTGCATAACCTAGTAATATCATCAATGGTTCCAGTAGCAAGGACATTTTGAGGATTTTTAAAATCTTTGATTACAACTTGATGAAGTGTAAACTTCATAGTTTTACCTGCACCTGAATAAGTAATTTGATAGATTGATAACAAACTGCAGGAAATTTTTGGAACATATAGTACATCCCTAAAATGACCATTTTCTACTGGAATTGTTCCATATCCTACAACACTTAGAGATCTATCATCACCAACAAATATTTGTTTGGTGTTACATTCATGCATAGTAGAAAATATGGCTTGATCCTTAGCCATATGATAAGATGCTCCATAATCAATGAGCCATTCAATTGAAGTAGAAGAAGAAGATGCAATATAAGAGTAACTAGAAGCAAAAAGTGCATGTCCATGAGAGGTAGAGGTTTTAAAAAAAATGGCACTGAAAACTGATTCTAAATGATGAAGTTATGCTCGATCAAAGAAAATGTTGAAGATGTCCCCAATAGTAAGGTGGCAGATATTAACTTGACCAACTAAAAAAAAGAACCCCCATCTTCCCAAAAGTAACCTTTGACAATCACTTTACAATAAAGTTGTTTTTAAGTGAATCACTTTTGTAGAATAAGTGATGTTCACTTTTACAATAATGTTACTTTAAATAATGAGGCAATAAATTAAAAGATTTAAGTGACTCACTTTTTATTTTATTTTATTTAAGTGATATGCACTTTTACAATAAGGTAACTTGAAAATAGAAATTGCATGCACTAAAAAGTAGCTTAATAAAACTTGAACTCAAGACCTATTAAGGAATAAAGCAACTTTGGACCAAGTGAGCTAAGTTTAAAAGGTACGTAAAAGAATGGAAAAAGGAAGGGGGCTTTTTTTTTTTTACTCTTCTCTCTCATTCTCCATGCTTGCCTTTTTTTCCTGCAAATCACAAAAAAAACGAAAAACAAAAATAAATATAAAAATAAAAACTTTTTCCACACAATGGGGTGGGGTTAGATCTTGGTTAGCTTACCCGAAAAGTCTACATTTTCAAGTTTTCTCGCTATTTCTGATTCGCCGTGATCGCACAAGGTGCACGACAAAGAGCATACGTAGTGAAGAAGACAAGAAAAAAGAACTTTCCCTTTCTGTTTCTGATTCGCCGCGATCGTGCAAGGTGCACAGCAAAGAGCATACACAGCCAGGGAAGGAAACAATCTGAGACTAAAACAATAAAGATCTAATAATAAAACTGATAAAATATGAGAGATTTAAAAAAAATAAAACAAATCCGTCACTGTAACATTATACCTTCAGATTTGCCGAAATGGGTGTTTCTAGAACAAACGGAAACAGTTTCGATGAAATGAAAACTATTTCCCAATGGAAACAATGCTATGAATGCAATGGAACATCTCCCATATGCCACAAATGCATAGAAAATCCAAAACCAAAAACCCTTTCAAAGTTTCGGCAACACCGGTTCCAGATCTTGATCAAAACCAAAAGCGGCTCTTCATAAACGCTTTGATACCATGTTCGGGTACATAGGTTACTCCCAAAAAACCGAACACCTAGAGCAACCACTTCACATAAAAAGATCACAGATCAATACACTGATGTTTGTCACGTAGTTAAAATCCTCGAAAGGGAAACAGCCCACGGCCCCAGCCAAATAGCTACTTGGAGCAATTTATTATGCAAAAGAAAGAAAGTTACATGAGCTTCTCATAATTGATCAACTATCCAAGGACCTTCCATGCTCTTTAAATAGAGATCATGGACCAATCAGGTGTTAAGCCACGGATCAATGGTAGGTATGATCTAAAAGAAGTTGAACCGTCGGATCACTCTATGTCTAGAACATATCGTGACCATCGGATTAGAATATTTACAAATGCATACTAATGCATACTAAAGAAACACACTTTTACCTAACATATATATTACATAAGTTGATCTTAACTAACTCCTAAGTGTCTAAATATCCTAACAATTAGGAACCCCTTAAGTAACCTAAAAAACCCCAAACAACGCAATGACAAAAAGAGGGCCTATCTCCCTTACATTCAAGGCATCACCGATAGGGTTGCCAAAATCCTAAGAAAGAAAGAGATCCTTACAACATTCAAACCCCTAAAACCATAAGGCAAAAAATGAGGACTATCAAAGACAAGATTGATGAACATCCGCAAAAAGGGGTCCATAAGGTTACATGTTCATGTTACCTTAAATACATTGGAGAAATTGGTCGGTCTCTCGAGGTTAGAATGAAAGAACACGGAGCCGACATCTGCACCTCAACCTTGGCAGAACACTCAAAGAAATCAAAGCACCATATCCACCTTGAGGAAACTTTGATGCTTGCAAGAGAAAACCATTATTACAAAAGGTTTTCTCATAGAAGCCCTAGAAATAATCAAACACCCAAAAAACCTGAATAGAGATAGTGGATTTCAAGTGAGTAAGAACTGGGTCACCTTAATCAAATGTCAAAATAAATTCAAACATATCTAGGTTTTAGGTTTGAAACAGAAAACTAACCCTTAACCTAAAGTATTTAAAATACAACGTTATTCAAAATTAAAAAAAATTACTATAATTTTTAAAAAACATAATTAAAATCTTTAAAAAAATTAATATAATTTAAAAAAGACATATTTAAAATCTTAAAAAACATAATTAAAAAATTGAAAAAACATAATTAAAGATTAAAAACCATATTTAATCTTTTTTTAATAAGTAACATAGTTCAAAATTTTAAAATTTTTATAACCAACATAATTATAATTAAAAAACATAATTATTATATTATTAATTTTTAATAATAAAATTTTAATAATTATGAACATCTTAAAAATATAACATAATCAAGAAAGTGAAACTTTTAATAAAATACTTTTATAAAAAACTTTTAATAAGATTTAAAAATTAAAAAAACATAATTTTCTTAAAAAAACATAATTTTCTTAAAAAAAACATAATTTAAATTTAAATCTATCAACATGGTCGCTAAAAAACTTAATTAGAAAACCTAAAATCAAAACCTATTTATTACTCCAAAACTGCAGCTCACCTCTTCAACTTTTTGTCCTGATGATGGTTCTTGATTCGGAATCGAAACGTCGATATTCAAGCAATGGCCACTGTGGATTCTCCAAAAAACCTTACTATTGATTTCCATCCATGTCAAAGAGGGAGGATCCAACAATCAAGAGGATAGGATGATTGGTTCATGGACACACCTCATACAATCAAATATAAGATTGAGTTGATGTGCTAAGGCTACCTCACAATGGCTATAGCTACACAAATATTCCAAAGGAAAAGCCTTCATCACTTTCAATTTTTTGTAGTAATAAGAACTTGTGTCTAGATAAAAATTGCTACTGTAGCAAGTCATAACAATTATTATATGGTCTTAAGGATGATAAGAGTGTGGGATTTGTTTATTTTAGGTGTGCATAGGTCTCAATATCATTAATATAATCCTTCTAAGTACAACCACGCATTCGAAAACTACGATGGCCCCATAGCAAGCTCAAGGGCCATGCATACTCATGGGAATTAAACCTTGGTTAATAATGAATCCAACCCCTTTGGACTAGTATATGTTTATCATAATTTTGTATGTAAAATGAATCTATGTTAATTTTCATTTTTTATATTATAATAATTAATAAATAATTAGTTTTTCTTTCTATTTTTTTGAAATTACACTCACACATAAATATTATTTTATTTATTTTAGTTTAATAATCTTACATGCCCTATAAGAAATCTCTTTCACCTTGCAATTCATATCTCTCTTATAATAATCTTACATGCCCTATAAGAAATCTCTTTCACCTTGCAATTCATATCTCTCTTATAAAAAAATTCTAAAATTGACATAAAAGTACTCCATTTTGTTGGTGCTCTTCAACATTAAAAAAACAACAAAAATGTAAAAATCTCTTTCACCTTGCAATTCATCTCTCTTATAAAAAAAATTCTATAATTGACATAAAAGTACTCCATTTTGTTGGTGCTCTTCAACGATAAAAAAAACAACAAAAATGTAAAAATACCTAAATGGATACTTAACTTACTGTATACTCGTCTTATAACAAAGTGAACAAATTGACAAACATGCATATCTACGTGTGTTCTTATAACTCCACTTATAATAATCAGTCATTGAAATTATTGTCATTTAAGTCTCAATCTTGGAAACCGTAATCAATTTCTAAATAGCTACTTTTGAATTTGATATATAAATTATCTATAATGTATTTTTATATTTATACATAGGGGAGGGATGCGTATATTGGAACGAAGATCATAAGTGGTCATAGAACTCGTCAAGTGTGGTCATTAACGATAACAGTGACAACGCATCTTTAGATGCTTTCCCAAGGGGTCAGCATTTTTATTATTCAGGGTCAGGATGAGGTATTATCAACACTTTTTGAGGGTTGGTTATGGTTGTATCTTTTGATTCTTTTTTTAGGGGTATTATCGCTTAATGACATTGTTGATTGCCTTTTGTTGGGGATTTTAACCTTGGGGTTGGTGTCTGGGGCTCTTAGGGGCAGGTCATTGGGTCACATAGCCCCCCTCCTTGTTTTCTACACCAATGACAATGTTCCATCTCTAAGGTTTTTTCCTCCCTTCCAGGTCACCTTGTACACCTTTCAGTTCCTCTTTCAACATAATTCCCTCCTTCCTTGGGCATTTTCTAGTGATGGCATCATCATCTCATCTAGGTCGTATTGCTTGATTTGGGGGGGGTGGGGGGGTTGTTAAGGGATTATCATCATTGTTGGGGTTTGATGGGGCATGACATCCCCCCCCCCGCTACTTACTCCAGCCTTTAGTCTAGAGTAATTTGCTCATTTTTAGCTATTTTAGTCATTTTTGGTAAACACTGGCAAAAATGACCCAAGTTACCCACATATTTGATTATTTTATGTCATAATTTTAGGTTGACATTTTATGATTTCAAATTGACATTTTAATGAATTTCAGCTTGGTTTATTTGTAAAAGTGAGCGTGAGAACATATAAATAGATCTCCTCACTTCATTTTCAAATAACAACTTATGGGATAAAACTCAATATGTTAATCTTTTACCCTAGTTAACTTTTTGGAGTGATGTGCACCTCTTGGAGTTCTTTTCTCTTGTTCTTATGGATGAAAGTTGGAAGAATTCTTTGGTTATGTTCATGCTTAGTGGATGCTAGGAATTGTTGGAAGGACACATAGCTCAAGTAATTCAAGGTTTTTGTCTTCTTGGTGAAAGGTAGGTGAACTCTTGTCTCTTGAATGGTTGAATGGTATCCCTAGGGTTGCAATTTGCTTGAATATAACCACTTATCTATTGTATATCCTCTTTACATGGTGGAAAACACTCCCAAGAGGAGGTTTTCCCTGGTTTATCCTTGGATCTCCAATATTTCCCTACATTAGGCTTTTATGACTAACCCTAGAGGTTGTCACAAGAAGCCCTAGTTTGGTAGACAAGGGAGAAATTACTCCAAGAGGAAGGTTGGTCATCTTCCTCAAGGATAGGGTTTAAGGGTGCCATCCATGAATAACCTAAGTTGTCATCTTTTACCAAAATTACTCTTGCATTTTCATGTGTAAATATTGCAATTCATGGGAAATTAGGCCACTTAATTAGGTCTACAAATTTATGTTTGAAACCAATTTTTATTTTTTATTTTTTAGTCTTCCGAAAATTTTGGCCATCACTCCTACAAATTCAACCCTCCATTTCAAACCATGGAAACCCTAGGGTGAAATTATAGGAAGCCCTAAAAATACAACAACAAAAAAATCTAAAAACCTAAAAATCTGCCCTAAAAACCCCGAAAACAATCCAAAAATATAACCTAATCCCTAACTTATCCCTCCTCTCTAAATCGACCTCCTTCCATCCCCTAAACCCTCATGGCCTCCCTTTTCTTCCTCCTTTTTATACCTCGACCACCTCTTTCCTCCCTCCTTCCCTCTGATGGCTCCCTTCCTCCTCATTTCTTAGGTATGCCCTAGGATGGAGCATCATGTGAAATGCCTTTTGCAGGTTGTAGCAACCTTGCAAGTCCTCCATTCCAACCTCGCTTTAGGTCTGCATTTAGTTGCATACTCTCCCTCTCCATAAGATGCCCTAAACCTGTGATAAAATCAACACAAAAACAACATTTAAAGTCAGTCAATGTTTGATATTCACTATTGTTGGAAAGAGGTAAATAAGATGTCTAAAATACATTACATGCATTCTAAAACTACATCCTATTATCACACATACACTCATGAAATCTATTACTTATTGCATACATACATTGTTAATATGTGTGATAAAGAAGTGAAATAGGTGTGGTGTGTTCATTTTCATAAAACTAATCTTATACGTCTTCCCAAGTGTTGCTATTGGATTATATTGTCATACTGCTTATTTATTGTTGTCATAATACTCTTATTGGGTTATTTACATTGTTGGTGAAATATTTTTGGATATGCCAAAGTATTATTGAATACCAATGATATTGGTAACATTAATCTTAGAACATACTGTTATCTATGGTTATGTTGTTAACGTTTATCACCCGTTGTCTTTGATATCTTATGTGCTTGAATACTCTTGAATACTTCACTTGAAATATTACATTTCTCTGAAACGTCCTAGAATTAATTGATTAAAGAAGTTACTAACTTGGTCTTCTAGATGGCATAGTTTTCTTTTCCAAAAGTGTCTTGCATAGCAACTAAAGGGCTCTCCCCTTGGAGATTACGACACTCTAAATTAGTTCAAGGAATGTGACCGAGGTGACATTGGGTCACTTTCCTCATATGTGCTTATCAGATACTAGCCTGCTAGTCCATCCGGTAACATTTTTGGCACCATTACTGGGGAACTCAATATCGTTGAGGTAATTAATCTAGGAAAGAACGAAACTTGGTAAGGATTGAGGTAATTTCTTATCAATATTAATGTATATATTTTATTGTAAGGGCTAGTCTACATGATTATCTAGAGATTACACACAAAACTCATCCCATCAATCACCATCTCCTAATCTACGTTCTTGTTTAGTACTTTGATGAGATTGTTGAAGTCTAACTTGGCAGGTCTCACCTGACGACTCCCACTAGAGAAAATAAAACAACTACTCTACGAGAACTAGAAGGAATCCAAAAGACATGGTGGATATATATAAATTGGATTTTTCACACATTCTCGACTAGCCCCATTAGTATACCATTGAAGACGATGGGAAGGAACTTTTCCCATTATTTCCTAGATACAAGTATCAGGAAACAACACACATTTGGGCGTTCTTACAATTTCTCCAAGTAAATAATATCATACATGAGGATATTAAAATTAATTTTTTTTTGTTGTCTCTCAACTTAGAGAAAAATTGGGATGTCATAAATTGGGATAAAGGTTTTCCTCATAATTTTGTTTTCACTCAGATAGTCGATCGATGCATTCAGTGAGGAATGGGATCGTGATATTGAGGAACATGAAATAAAGGTCGTAATCAACCATATATGGGAAGAGACCTTGGGAAACGACCAAAAACAAGAGGGTCCTAACGAAGAAACAATGAGGATACGCTATTTTAGTTTAAAGATCTCAATAATCCGACTGTTGCATAAATGGAAGTATATTTCACTCCGCTCGACTTATCAAAGTTCCTAGGTTATCCGGATGGACTGCCACACAAACTATGGAAGCCCTTTAGTGATCAGAATGAGGATTATTCCAAAGACCTAGTCGCAATTTTTTTTTGTTATTCCTAGAGTAAGTTGAATTGGACAAAGGTGTTTTATATGATATTGTTCACTCTTCACCTAGAAGGAAAGGCTTGTGTTTGGTTCACAAAATTGTCGAAATCTAAGATATTTTCTGTTACATAATTGATTGAAATATTCTGTAGATTTCGGTGCCTTGGAAAATAACATAGATGAATGGCTTATATCAAAAAAGAAACAGATCTATTTTAGAAAGAGAAATGCGTTGATTCGATTATAGAAGTACAAGAAAAGCCTGAAGTAGTTGTTATGGAAGAAGCTCTTGAAAAAGATCAAGTCTCAAAAAAATTGCTTGAATAAATAGTGGTTCAAGGCCTCAACAATGACATTATTATGTCTAAGAGTGAAGTTACTCCTGAAGGTAAAGACGATGTCACTCTCGGAAAAGAGGACCAAGATGCCTTCATAGAAGAGACTGAAGAATATAAGAAAGTTATTAGTTTCTCCCGTTATAACTCCCTAAGATGTTTTGGGTCTCTTGGGAGAGGATAACAAGTTTCTTGAGGTGATGTTTATTGGAGGTTTATGCCCCACCATTATATGATTGTTCAAGACCTATAGATCTTCACACACATCAAGAAAATGGGCCTTATAAGAAAACGCGCCAAAATAAATTTTGTGCATTGGAATTCAAGAACCAATAGAATTTCAATAAAATGAGTCAACCATAATGGTTGAATTGACATATTTGTCATAAAAGAAAACTACTTTTTTTGTTTGTATTTTCGACATATCTCTGTGTGTGTTTACTCAAATTCCGAGCGGGAGAGCTCGTTGGATGTGGAATTTAATTCCGCATCCAACGAGTACCCACACTACATACTTTGACAGGCCCCGCTACCCAAAAAACAAGAAATACGTGAAAAAACGTGATGATGACATCATCATCACGTATTTCTTGTGTTTTGGGTAGCGGGGTCTGTCAAAAGTATCAGTGTGGGTACTCGTTGGATGCGAAATTAAATTCCTCATCCAACGAGCTCTCCCGCTCGGAATTTGAGTAAAAACACAGGGAGATATGTCGAAAATATGAACAAAAAAGTAGTTTTTTTCATTCTTCCTCCAAAATTAATAACTATTATTTTATTATTTTCCTTAGGAGGCCCATTTTAGACCTCAAGTTTCCTTTAATGACTCTCGAGAATACCACTCATCCCAAACTTGGAGCCAGTATTATGTGGTACCAGTACCAGTGCACCTTCAGATGCTTTCTCAAGGAGAGGGATTACATTTTTATTCAAGTCTAGGATGGGGCATTATTAGCACCTTTTGAGGGTTGGTTATTGTCGAACCCTTTGATTCTTCCTTTAGGGGTACCATGGGTTAATGGCATTGTTGAATTCCCTTTGTTAGGGTTTTCAACCCTTGGGTTGGTGTCCGGGGATCCTAGGGGTAGGTCACTGGGACACATAGACCCCCTCCTTGTTTTCTACACCGGTGACAGTGTTCCAGGTCTAAGGCTTTTGCCTCTCTTCCAATTCAACTTGTACACTCTTCATGGTCCTCTTTCAGCGTAGCGCCATCCTTCCTTGGGAATTTTCTAATGATGATGTCATCATCTCATCCAGGATGTACTACTTGATTTGGGGGGGTGTTGAGGGATTATCAACATTTTAGGGGTTTTATGGGGGATGATGTCACCCCCCCTTCTTACTCCAGCCTTCAATTTGGAGTAATTTGCTCATTTTTAGCTATTTTAGTCATTTTTGGGTGAGCTCTCAAGAAAATTCCCCAAGTTACCCACATATTTGATTATTTATATTATTTTATGTTATAATTTTAAGTTCACGTTTTATAATTCAAATTGGCATTTTAAAGCATGTCGGGATGGTTTATTTGTAAAAGTGAGTGTGAGAACATATAAATATATCTGCTCACTTCATTTTTAAATAAAAACTCATGGGATAAAACTCAATATGTTACTCTTTTACCCTAATTATCTTTTGGAGTGATGCACACCTCTTGTAGTTCTTTTCTCTTGCTCTTGTGGATGAAAGTTGGATGAATTCTTTGGTTATGCTCATGATTGGTGGATGCTAGGAATTTTTGGACACATAACTAAAGTAAGTCAAGGTTTTTGTCTTCTTGGTGAAAGTTAGGTGAACTCTTCTCTCTTGAATGGTTGAATGGTATCCCTAGGGCTACATTTTTCTTGAATAGAGCCACTTATATACCTTCTATCCTCTTTGCATGGTGGAAACACTCCAAATAGGAGGTTTTCCCTAGTTTAGCCTTCAATCTCCAATATTGCCCTGGATTAGGCTCTTATGACTAACCCTAGAGGTTGTCACAAGAAGCCCTAGTTTAGTAGACAAGGGAGAAATTACTCCAAGAGGAAGGTTAGTCACCTTCCTCTAGGCTAGGGTTTAAGGGTATCATCCATGAAAACCCTAAGTTGTCATATTTTACCAAAATTAGTCTTGCATTTTCATGTGTAAATATTGCATTTCATGGTAAATTAGGCCATTTAATTAGGTCTACAATTTTATGTTTCAAACTCGAAAAAAAATAAAATTTAAATTTTTGGCCTTCCTAAAATTTCGATCCTCACTCCTACAAATTAAGCCCTCCATTTGAGACCCTAAACCTCCCTCTCCCTCTCCATAAGTTTCCCTAAACCTGTGATAAAATCAACACAAAAACAACATTTAATGTTATGCAACCAAGTCCCAGAAATAGGATAAAAATATCATATAGAGACCAGAATAAAGTAATCCACGTATTAATAATGAATAATAAATATGAATAGCAATCCTATTCAAGGGAGGAACCTCCTTACACACTGTATTGTGTACCCAAGAGAACAAAATATACAATGATCACTAACATGAAAATATCTCCTTCCTATATATAGGAAACATAGGTGTAAAATAACAACTAATAGAACCATTAATAGACCCGAGCCTACATCAATAACATGTAATACACCACCATATAGGGGGTAAAGTGCCACACTATAGGGGGGAATGTGCTTAACATTTAGGGATTAATATGCCCCTCCCCTTTATACAAGTGTTTCCCTCAATTCTTGGGTAGTGATCGATGCATCTATAAGAAGGAATCGTCTTCCCATGTCGAATATGTAGCTGGTATGTTCTTCCACTTGATGAGGTACTCAATAATAGCCTAATTTCATAGTTGTTTGGTCCCTTTTTCAATGATTTGCTCAAGTTTCCATATGATTTTTCCTTCTTCAAAAATCCTTTGACCGTGATGTCGATTTGTCTATTGTTTCATCCTATTTTTGGACATATTCAGTATTTGGAGAACTTCTTGTCAGTGCTCTATGCAATATGCCACTTCTTGAACTACATATTTTCCTTCTTCAAACCTTGATTGGAAGAATATTTTATGGTTGACTTGGACTAATATAAATTTAAATTTGTATCTCCTCTAGGTCTGATTTTTTTTCCTTTTGTATCCCTATGTGTCCTCCTTTTGATGTCATAGGTCTGACCTAATTCATATGCTACAGTAAGAAGTTATTGGAAATATCCCATCGCTTCTTATTTTTTTATCTATTTAGAAGAAATAACTTGTATGGAATTCCAAGAGTCCAATATTTTTTTATATGATTCCAAACATTCTGCCACATATACCTTGTTCCATTCTCCTTCTGATGCAACAAGTCTCACTCAATTTGGATTTTGCATGCCCTAGATATGACCATTTTCCCCATAACACTTTTTTCAAACCCTGATTGGAGGAATGTTTTATGGCCGACTTGTAACTGTTGTCAATTTGCAATTTCGGCTCCTCTATGTCTAAAAATTCATTTCTGATGTATCTTGGTGTGTCCTATTTCCAATGTCATAGGTATGACCTAATTTGGATGTTCCATAAAAAGTTATTACAAATATCACAACACTACTTATTTTTGTCCTATCCAAAAGATCGAACTTTTACGGTATGCCATGTGTCCAATATTTCATGTATGCATTTGAAAACCCCACCAAAGATACCCTAGTCCATATTATTTTTTGATTCAAAAGGTCTCACTCAATTTTGATCTGGAATTCCTTAGATATGACCTTTTTCTCTAGAACTCTTGTTTTAGAATAGGTTTTGGACTAGCCGAAAACCATGTATTCCTCCATGAATATATATGAAGTGGTAATGGATCAGGATGTGTATTTTGGATTAGAAATAGCTTGGCATGTTCTAGAGGTGGTTTTTTAACCTCGATCTCTAAATCCTTGTAGAAAAAAAAATTGTTGCGAAAATTCCAATATTACTCGTTTTGTAGAAGCCAGTCCTGAGGAAAGAGATTTGATACCAAATGTTATGCAATTAAGTCCCACAAATGGCATAAAAATATTAGAAATAGACCAAAAGAGAGTCATCCACACCTTAATGATGAAGAACAAAGATGAATAGAATTCCTCTTCAAGGGAGGAACCTCCTTACACAATGTACTATGTACCCAAGACAAGACAATATACAATGCTATCTAACATGAAAATATCTCCTTCCTATATATAGGAGACATAGGTGTACAATAAAAAATAATAAACCCATTAATAGACCCAAGCCTACATCAATAACATGTAATACACCACCATATAGGGGGTAAAGTTCCAAACAGTAAGGGGAAATATGCCCAACATTTAGGGCTTAACATTTAAAGTCAGTCAAAGTTTGATATTCACTAGTGTTGGAAAGAGGTAAATAAGAGGTCTGAAATACATTACATACAGTTAGAAAAAACATCCTATTAGCACACATACAGTCCTAAAACATATTACTTATTGCATACATGCATTGATAATATTTGTGATAAAGAAGTGAAAGAGGTGTGGTGTGTTCCAATTGCAAAAAACTAATCTTATACATCTTTACAAGTGTTGTTATTGGACTATATTATCATATTGCTTACGTACTGTTGTCATAACACTCTTATTGGATGATTTACATTGTTGGTGAAATATTGTTGGATATGCCAAAGTATTATTGAATGCAAATGATATTGTAGCATTAATCTTAGAACATATTGTGATCTATGGTTATGTTGTTAATGTTTATCACCTGTTGTCATTGATCTCTTAATGTGATTCAATTCTCTTGAATACTTCACTTGAAATATTACATTGCTCTGAAACCTCTTAGAATTAATTGATTAAAGGCATTGGTCACTAACTTTGTCTTCTAGAAGCCATAGTTTTCTTTGTCAAAATCGTCTTGCATATCAACTAAAGGGATTTCTCCTTGGAGGTTAAGACACTCCAAATTAGTTCAAGGAACATGACCGAGGTGACATTGGGTCACTTTCCTCATATGTAGATAATTGTCCATAAAAAGTATTTTTAAATACAATTGTAGATAGCTGTCAGATCCACCTATCAAACCATCTTGTCCATACCCCAACTGGTTATGTTCTAACATGGATATCTCTTTAAACATTACAACAACCTGCTTAATCAAATCTAAAAGGACATATCCCCAATAACTCTAGACCCAACGAATGACCTATGGAGAATACATAAACATAAACAACCCAACTCGTCCCATCACACATCCACACATGCACAACATACATCCCCACCTACAAATGTTACAGTGTTGTGGATGTCAAGTTCTCCCACATGAAAATTCAACTACTCAATCCACCCAATGCAATAAATGACACCCAACCCATTAACTTAACTAAATCAAGCATTAAATTGATTAGAAACACAGGGATCATCTAATATTGTTTCTTAACCATTTGGATTAGACTGGAATCAATCCTACACACTCATTCACAAATTCAAGATCATGATTCATGCCAATGCCAGTCTCCAATCAAATCCAACTACAAAAATATATAAAATGCAATAAACATCCCACAGTCTACCATATATTCACTCCATAATTTCAAACTCACTAGTAGCATTATCAATAGAGAACATATTATCAAATTGATTATAATCACTCTCAGTGAGCAGTGCATTAGTGTGTTTTCATTTCAGGTATTAACAGTCTATATAATCTACATTTCTCTCAATTGATGTTAAGAATATTTTCTGCTCAGTGCATGTTAGAGCATATACGAAAATATATTATAGTATTTTTGCAATCAAATGCAACCTACATTGACAAATTCATTATTTTGATTATGTATTGATAAGCAAACTATAGGTAAACACAACATTCACATACATAATCATTTGACATTCTCATTTCTTATTTTGACCACAAGATCATAAAACTTGTTAGTTCATGCAACTTGCAATCCAATTCCCATGATTCTAGTAGGATGAACACATCATTCACAAATATATAACCATTTAAATCCAAAGTATCGATTTTGACTATAAGTCCATAAAACTCATACCACTTGCAAAGCTCAATTCCCCTCACACAAGTATGGTTATAGAATTTTCTTCTGCACAAACCAAAACTTAGATTGCAGTAGCTTCATGCAACAACGATACCATAACATTATGAACATGAAATTTGGGTTATACATATTTTAGTTTGTGCACAAACAGAAACCCATATTTCATTAGCTTCATTTTGATAACAAAGATAGAAGACATTGAATATATAATGCATGTGTACAGGATTGTTGAAATGACAATGAAATAGATAATGCATGTGTACATGATTATGCCAATACTCTCCAGGTTTTTGAAGTCATGCCAAGATTCAATCACACTGCTAGTACAAGGAGGTCAAGGAGGTGCATTACCATGGGTGCACAACTACAATGCACTTCCTCATATGAATACCTACTCCAAGTTATTGCTATAAACAATATTACTGGGGATGTTGGTGAGCATAACGAGACATGGTGTTATTTCCCACCTCGATGCAAGGTGCAAGTTCAACCAAGAAGATCAGTGCCATCATATGATGAGTGTAGTTAATGATTTAGAATTCAATGGGTATTATATGAGAGCAACTTCCAAAAAACATGGGATTGGACCCATATCAATGCATTATTGGATAAATGGTCTCACTCATATAAAGTAGAAAGGGCCAACTATAAAAGAGGAAGAAGAAGTGGTTGTTTGGTGAAAGGATATGGTTGGAATGGACCATGGGATGTTATTAATACAACTAAAATTCAATGTTGCTCATATATTTCAAGGTAGCCCAAATCCATTCAAATATGGATTCCCTAGGAAATCATGGTGGATAGGGTTCAAAAAAATGCATCCAAAACTTGTGTTATGAACTCCAAAGGGCCTTGATAGAGAGAGGGAGATAAATCTATTCCTTGTAGTTGTGTCCAAGTTCTATGACACATTATCCACTATGTATGAGAAATGTCCCTACCATCCAAACCATATATGGAACTTTGATTAAACAAGCTTCCAAGCAGGGACGAATTGTGGCATGCGGGTAATTGCCAAGAGAGGGAGCATGAATGTGCCAAAAATTCTACCCAAGAGGAGGGAGTGGATAACCATTATGTGTTGTGTAAATGCAATCAATGCATTAGTACCTGATTTTTATCTGTTCAAGGGAAAAAGTCAGCTGAAAATTATATAAGTAACTATGAAATAGGGGCATGCATAGTTGCACATCTGCATGCATGGATAACTAAAGAATTGTTCTTGAATCGACTTTGTCACTTTGCAATATTTATACCTGGTGGTGTCTCACCTGAAAATAGACACTTATGAATTTTTGATGGCCATGGTAGCTAAATAGTTGTATAGACCAATGAGGAGGCACACAAGTTGGGAATCGATGTCTTAATCGTGCTCGCACATACTACTCACAAGTTGCAACCTCTCGATGTTAGTGTATTTTGTCCTTTCAAGTGTTTCTTTAGGTTTGAGAGAGTATCATGGATGGAAAATAACCCAGGGAGAGAGGTCAAGATGTTTTAATTAACCATACTTACAAGTAAATATTTTAGAAGGGCTCTTACACCCTCAAATATCAAGGCTGGATTTAGGTGGACTATAATCTAGCCACTTAATCCTGATGCTCTTTTCCACGATACTATATGTAGATAGGACATTGATGTACATGAAAATGAATATATAGATGCTACATACAACACCTTGTCCCTCTCTCATAGACACTACCAACAATTGGATGACAATGATAAACATGTCAGTGCTACTCAATACGAATGTGAACTAGTTGTCGATAATGATGAGGTTGTTGTATCAAATGAAACACATATAGGTTTTGCATAGCATGTTCATCAACCAGCTGTGGAGAACTATGAATTTGTTGGATCATATGAAGCACCTGTATTTCTATAGAGAAAAATCATAATGGCACTGCCAATTTGACTATGGTTGATGGTGGCGAAGCACAAGCAAGCAACAATGAGCAACCAAGAATTCCAACCGAAGTATCATTGCCTAAGTTGTTAGTGAAAGTGATGATGAATATGAATATACATATTGTCATCGACACAAATGATGAAATCCTTAACATGCATTTACTACCATCAATAGTCAACAACCAAGTTTCCAATTATTATGTGGATGGAGGTGTACAAGAACATAGTGCAGACAATGAAGTGCCAACTAAAGAACACAATGTGGGTGAAGCATTACTCCAAGATGATCCTCACATTGAACCTAGCACCAGAACAATACTCAACCAATTCCTAAGGCTTCCAATGGAAAGCGTGACAACTGCAAAATCAACAAGAACAATATACTATATTTAATTAAGCAAGATTTCACAACTACTCACTTCAAAATAATACATCAAACTATTTGTTGAGACAAAATAGAAAAAAAAAATAGATTCAAGATTTAAAACAATAGAAAAAGGATTTGGCAAAGGAGAAGAAGGCATCAAGTATTCTAGCAGCTGGAAAACAAAGGAGGAAAGAACCCTCTTAGGATTTAAATGAGCATACATATAACTAATAAAGAGAGAACGCAAACATAGCAACACATTTAATATAGACACACAATGTTTATGTGGAAAACCCAAAACCATGAAAAACCACCATAATAGATCTATTATCTCCCTTGACCTAAACTAGCTAAGCCGAGCCAAGCGAGCTAGCCACCACTCACCTCTGGGGAACTTTACAATGGAGCCTCCTCAAGCCTTATAAATACTTCCTTACATGCAATACCATGGGCCACCAAATACCATGGAAAAATACTATTGGCTACCAAATACCATGGGCCCAAAAAACATGTGCTAGACCTAAACCACCTTTGACTCATTATCAAGTCAAGGTTAACCCTAACAATCCCCCTTTTAAACTTGGCTTGGAGTAATCAGCAACTCCCCTCAAAGTTTTATAGAGTAATATCACATACGCCCCCTATCACCTGGGTCTATCTCCCGACTTTATCAATGGTCTACCAAGGCTATGCATGACTTAGTGGGTCTTACAACCATATGCCCATTCACATGCAAACTTCTTCATAAAAAAAATTCACGTGTCTTCATAGTGACTACACCATCACCATTCGTTGCTTCATCATCTTGCTTTTCCATGCTTGCTTTATTTCTCATTTTCTAACATGCTCCTTTTGTGCCTGCATCCAAGCCTATCATCGATGTCCATATAAAAAGAATCCATCTACCAAATTATATGGGTCGTCAGTAATTGTAACCACCAGTTCTCTAGGAATTCTCTTCACATACATGGTTCATCAATATTGGTCCCACAACTCATATTAAACCATATCACAATCCTCCCGCAATCAAAGACTCAACTTCTTCGATCCACATCAATTTAGGATACGAGTACACTTGCCACCCTCATACCTACCGAGTGGTTCATTCCACACTTGATGCAACATTCCTTCTCTACACATAAGAGGGATACCTTGTGCTTCTAGCACCCGAGGAAATAACATTCTAACCATAACCCAAAAATACTGCTAGGGTTTTAGGTACCACCGAACATGCACCCCATAATTAATTAAAAAAACCAAGTACAACACAATGAGCACAACTATATTCTGAACCATGGTTCATATACAATTTCTTAGTATTTAAACAAGGATACATATAATTAATAATGAGAGAACACAATCCACATAACAACACATTTAAGATACACACACAATGTTTATGTGTAAAACCCAAAACTGAGAAAAAACACCATAATATATCTATTATCTCCCTTGAACTAAACCGGCTAAGTTGGGCCAAGTGAGCTAGCCACCACTCACCTCCATGAAACTTTACAATGGAGCCTCCTCAAGCCTTATAAATACTTCCTTACATGCAATACCATGGCATGGTACCATGGGCCACCAAATACCATGGGACCAAAAAACATGTGTTATACCTAAAGCAACTTTGATTCATTCTAGAGTCAAGGTTAGCCCTAATAGACACAAAGAGAGAAATAAAAGTAAGAAAAAGAGCACCAAAAATAGGTGGCAAGGAAGGAAAAGGAACAAATAAAGTTGCAACAGACAATGAAAAATGATCGAGGAAGGAAAAAGGAGGTGGACATGGCTGGAAACATGATCAAGCAGAGTAGGAGAATGCCCAACTCATTGGATGAAATTGCATACAATACATTATTCTTTTAAGAACTCATAAATATGCAAATCCCTTTATATCATCAAGTCGATATACCTCCCCTTTTTATTTCTACCAGTGTAGGATCCAATATGGCATATGCTTTTCCAATACCTATGGTCAATCCAGTTGTGTTGAGCACAAGTCAGAGCTACAGATTTTCAATTCTTCCTTGGTTGCAAGTAGCAAGATGGGATCTGAGCACATGAGGGCAACTCAACCCATTTAGATCAAGAAAACTTGGGAAACCCAACCTACCTAACTTAACCAACTGCAAGCAACAGAGAAAGCTTAAGCAATGAGATTTCTAGCTAAACCATTGGGATGTTATATGTTTAACCTTACCAAAATCACTATGGATTTTGTAGAAAAGGCAATTTTTGGTTGCTTATCCATTTTTTGGTTTGAATCTAATCTAAGGAATTGATTAGTATGGATGAAATCCCAAGCCTCTAAGGATTTGGAATGTATTCCTTATAATATGAAAGAAAGGATAGAAAGGTCCAATATGTCTCCTTGATGAAGTTCCTATAAATAGCATTACTAATTTCATTATTAAGTTAGGATGGATGAGCTCCATACTTGTACTAAAAATATGAAATTAGTCTTTGAAATAAAGAGTCCAATCATATATCTAATTCATATGATGCAATGGTATTAACCAGTAATTTAAAGAGTGTTATATTTTTTGTAATGCCATGAAAGTGAAATTAGAAGAATTATTTCTTGAAAATAAATGGATTGCAGTCATTGCATATCATTAATTAAAAGCAAGAACTTCCATCATCCCTTCTAGCATGAGGATATCTAAGACAATGATGCATAGTGGATGCATGCAAGGAGAATAAATATGCTTTTAGTGGAATTTCATGGCATGACCATGGACATAGATATTGGGAATTTGAAGAAATAATTGAATGTGCAAAGAGCAAGGATTGAGAGCAACACAACATTGATCAATAAAGAAACTTCAGTATGAAATGAACTTATAACATTCGTAACTGAGTATTTCATTAAGCTCATTGGATTAGAGACATTCATATATGTATTAATAGTTTTTTCATTGATAGTCATAGCCCCCAATAATGCATCCAGCGGAAACAAAAACTCATGCCAAGTCCTACAAACATTCATGCCTTGAGTATATCTTAATTGGACAAGCTTCATTCATATATATATTCTTAAGAGAAAAGTTCACAAATCCCATGGATCGAAACACTCAACATTATAAGTGATATTTCATATGCAATAGCCAATATGTAGGACATATAAATCATGGCACTTGACTTATAGTACCCCTATCATTTATGAAATTTACTACTATCAATCAAATCCTTTTGCAAATTTGGATGCTAAAATAGATGTTACAGTTGAACAATGTCTATATCAAGAACAATAACACTAATTCATCCTTCAAGGAATTTCCCACTAAGGAACTCTACAAACTATCCATGACATATCCAATGACAAGGCACCTAACCTTAATGTGTTCCCATATAATTTATATAAGGTCACCTATAGATCCATTGATCCTCTCTCAGTTTTCAAAGATGCTCTTTTCCAATTGTCCATAAGTAGTCTTTGGGATACATAATGTATTGGGGAATTGCCAATTCCATCCCTAATGTAGAAGACTGGGATTTGATTACCAATGGGAGGCCCAACACCCTACTCATCCTATCTTATAAGGATTGGGCTCAACACCCTACACCGCAAATAACTAAAATAACTCATATGACAAATAAATGAATCATTCATGATACAAAACTTAAACATAAGATACAAGGAGCAAGCCACATTAGGATTAAACAACTATGAACCATTTATTTCATTATACAAAATTAAAGACAAAAATGCAAGGAGAAAGGCACTACAGGCCTATATACAGCCTGCAATTTTACATACTCAATATTGCCATGGAATAGGGAATTGATTACCAATGGGAGGCCCAACACCCTACTCATCCTATTTTATAAGGATTAGGCCCAACACCCTACTCATCCTATTTTATAAGGATTAGGCCCAACACCCTACACCATAAATAACTAAAAAAAATCATATGACAAACTCATGAATCATTCATGATAGAAATTGAAAACTCAAGATATTAGGAGCAAGCCACTTCATCCCATTAAAATCTTGGGCCATTTACAACACCAAATTCACCATTAAATACAAATATGGCCATTGCCATTGCAATTAACCATTTAAATGGGTCCCGGCTTCCATTAAAATCCTAATGGACTACAAATGCATGTACGAATGCATATAAAATAAATGAAGTATATTAATAAAGCATGGAAGAACTAAAAATGAAACAAAGACATGCCCATTCCATTCTTAAACAAAATTCACATACATGTTGCATGCACAATATAGATAGATAGATAGATTTCCATAATTAAAATATAATTCATTTACAAATTTATGAACAAAGATATAAGACTTATATTTTGAAAAAATATAATCAAAGAAATTGGTTGTGATGAGCAATTTTCCAACCAACCATAGGTATCTAGAGAAATGCCACCCATAAGTCGGGTTATGAGGCCACCAAAGCAACGAAACCAACTAAAGGATTATAGGACTCATATCAACCCATTTATTTCATGAATATGTTGTTCTTGTTGAAGTTTACAGCATCATGAGTCATTCTCTAAGTAGGATTCATGTGCCAAATAAAAGCCTCGTGTGTCAAGGTTATCCTAAGTTAGGATCGGGAATCTTAGAGAAGAGTCTAATGTATCAAGATTGAGCTTTATGTGTCGAAGCATGCCTTGTGTGTCAAGGAAGATGATTTTATACAGTCTTGTGTTACGAGATTGAGTCTCGTGTGTTGAGAGTAGGATTCGTGTGTCAAATCAATGCCTTGTGTGTCGAGGCAGTGATGTTGTACGATGTTCTCCTAGGTCGTTTTGTTAGAAGGACTCCTCTAGGGGTTGGTCACCCCTAGTAGGAATATCTTTAGCATATGACCATGAGGACAAGATGATCACATCATTGCAAGATATTCCCTATATATTTGATGAGCATTGAGTTGGAACAAGTGAACCTAATAGACCAAGAGGGGCTAACCTTATCCCAAGAATACTTGCCTAAGTCTTATGAGAAATTAGAATAGGAGCTTATAATTTAAGTTGTTTTAATTATAAATTGGAACATAAGTGGTATTGGCATAATGTTATTTTGTGACACATAGTATTTTCCCATTGTATTTACTCAATGAAGAATTATAAAAGGAGCATCAAGCCTCTCCCATTATCATCATCATGTGAATCTCTCTCTCTCTCTCGCTACTACTCAAGCACGTTATCAAATGATCAGGGTTCGCTAAATTTAGTCTAAGGTTTATAAATTGACTGGTTAAAGGCCTAGGGTATTAGGTTGAGAGTCGCTCAGGGAAAGAGAGGGATCCTCAAGCCCTGTGTTAACAGGTCACAATCGTTTTATGGTTGCACAATCCCAACGCTAGCTGGTCATAGGAATATTATGCCTCCACATGCCTTACGTTGTTGATTCATGGGAATTCTTGGGATGTAGAAGCCCCACAATGGCATATCTAAGCCTCCACTCAACAGATAGGAGGCCCTGCAAGCATATTAAGGGATGAGGAGGCCCCATGTTGTAGGGCACAAGTATATTGGGCCCCATAGGGCTTCATGTTGGCATTTCAGGGTTTAGTTGGCAGTCTTTAGCAATTTTTTCTTGGTATGTGTTTTTCCTAGGGGAATTTGATCACATGATATCAATATATTAAGGAATATATTGTTGTTGGGGTTTTATTCCTGAAAAGGTTTCCCCAGGATAAAAACATGTGTGTTCATGGTGGATGATTAGATCTGTTATTTGTTACTATTATTCTTCATATTATCAGTTGATGCCTTCAGTTTATTAATGATGAAATTATAGATCTGCAATAAATTAAAGAATTCATTATTCTTGGATCTACTATATCTAAATATCAATTATAAGAATTTCCAGATTTGCTACATATATAAAATTTTAACATGGTATCGGAGCGAGGTACGTGAAAGAGCTCAATTTGGCAGGTTACTGAAGCCCATGTTGATCTTTGAAATATTATCAGAATAGTAGGTCGTGGGGTTTATTGTGAAAGGACAAAATGACTTCAATTTTAGTAATACCTTAGGACAGACTTAAAGGAGCCTCAAATTTTGATATATGGAAATCTAGGATCTTCAACATCCTAGAAGAGCATGACTTAAATGGGTTTGTGAATAGTGTGATTGAGGAGCCCACTTCAAATGTAAGAAGAGAATCCTTTAAGAAGAACCAAGCCAAAGCAAAAAATAATAATCTTTGATTCTATAAAATACAGTTTGATGCTTGTTTTGATCCCTCTGAAAACTCCAAGGGAATGATTTGACACCCTAACAAATTGATATGAATAGAAAGCACCTAGTCAAAATAGGGCCTTGAAGAAGATGAATAAGGATGATATCGTTTCCTCCTTCTTCACAAAGATCTCTCATATTCAAGAAGATATTATGGCAATCGGGGTAATTGTAGATGATGATGATCTTATTATGACTAAAGTTGATGGTCTTCCGCCTTCCTAGGAGACCATTTTTTCTGCTATAAATGCTTGTGAAAATTAACTTGACATTGAAATATTGTGGCATGGCTTCCTACAGGAAGAAGTAATAATTCATAGTATAAGTGGTCCATCCAAAGAAGAAAACCATGCACTCTCATCCAGGACAAAGAAAGGGAAAATATTTTCTTCTCATAAGAATTTTCCTCGCCAAAAGGGAAACAAGGGTTTTAAGGAAAAATAGTTCGATGTCTCAAAGGAAACATGCTTTAAATGTCATAAGAGGGGACACTTGGAAATAAAGGAATATTTCATGCATCTACTAATGAAGAGGACAAGTCCCAAAGAAACAAATCTAGAGGGTCCTCCAGTGGTCAAGAGACCCAGAAAGGATACTATCTTATTTCAGTTCTCTCTAGTTCCATTTCAAATAGTGGTGAGTCCTAGTTAGTGGATAGTGGTGCCTCTGGGAACATGACAGATTATAAAAGTACTCTTACAAATTTCAAAGAGAATAAATTTTTAGTTAAGGTAGATATCATAGATAATTCTATTTGTGCAATTAAGATAATCGGTTCAGTATCCTTTAGCTAAAATCAGTATCAATATTGCACATTGATCATGTCTTATTTGTCCCTGCTTTAAAGAAGAATCTCATCTCTATTGCAACATTTTAAGACAAAGGTTATAGGGTAATTTTCATGGATGGAAAGGCTTTCTTGTGGTCCAAGACTCAATATATAAGTTCAACAGTTGTGATTGGAACCCGAAAGGGAGGTCTCTACAAACTTACTAGACATTCCATTAAATCCTTGGTTCATGATACAGTCGGTACCTGTGAGCTATAGCATTGAATATTCAGACATCTTCATTATAGGGCACTTCTTGGTTTGCAGAAGATGGTAAAAGATATGCATGTTTTTCATTTTGAACATGATGCATTTTGCAGAGGTTGTGTCCTTGGTAAGAATATAAATAAATCCTTTCCTCATAGTAAAAATAGATCTAAAGGTATTTTAGACCTAATTCACTTTGACATATGTTGTCCCATGTCATCACCCTCCTTATGTGGATATCTCTATTATGTAATTTTTATATATGACTTCTCCTAGAAGCCTTGGATATATTTTTTGAAAGCAAAGAATGAAACCGATAGTAATTTCCAGGAGTTTAATGCTTTGATTGAAAATCAGACTAAGGATCACATTCGTACCTTGAGAACTAATAATGGAGGGGAGTTTGTGTCTCATCATTTGAATGACTTATACAAAGAAGTATGGATAAATAGACAACTAACTGTTCCATACAACCCTTAGTAAAATGGAGTTGTTGGCAAGAAGTACTGAACAATTTGTGAGGTTGTAAAAGCCATGATGTGTGATCAGTATCTTCCCACAACTTTATGGGTAGAGGCCACTAGAATTGCAGTTTATATTTAGAATAGAAGTCCCCATTTTATAATGGGGGAAAAGACTCTAGAAGAATCCTTTACTAGTGAAAATCCTGAATTTTGGAACTTAAGGATCTTTGGATGTCCAGTTTACATCCATGTACCAAAAGAGAAAAGAACAAATATGGATCCTTTAGGGGGAAAAGACATATTTTTTAGTTACAATGAAACCTCCAAGGTTTACAGGATTTATGTTCTCGGTCAGAGGCACATTGAATTTGGCATATATGTAACATTTCAGGAAGAATCTGCCTTTCAGAGACCTATAGAACTTTAGTTTGATACAGATACAGAGGAACATGAGAATCCCTCTACAAATATTACAGTTCCTTACTCTCCTCATCCATTGATTCAAAGGGATGACTCCAATGAGATATCATACCCGGTTGATCCCATAAAGCCAATAAATTTTTTCGTGAGATCTATATATGCACCTCCTTATATGTAGAGGCATGTCTGGTTTCAATAGATTTTATAGGAGGCAGAGAGACATGTTTCACCATCAAGAACTTTCAGAGAAAGTCGAAAACCTCATAAATATTCAAGATATGTGGCACAAATGAGTCACATGAGTGATAAATATCCCTCCATATATGAGGAATCTACTAAGAAATCATTATGGAATTATTTCATGGTGGAAGAATATCAATCCATCGTGAAAAATGATGTTTGGGAAGTGGTCCCAAGACCGAAAGGGAAATCTGTGGTAACCTACAAATGGATTTACAAGATTAAACATATAGCTTATAATAGTATTGAGAAACATAAAGAAATATATGTGGCTGTGGGTTTCTCACAAAAGGAAAGAATGGATTATGATGAGACATTTGCACTAGTTTCCAAGTACGCCTCCATCATAGTTATTATCTCTCTTGGTGTAGTTCTTGGTTGGAATCTTCACCAAATGGACGTGAAGACTGCTTTCCTCAATGGAAAATTTGAGCAATAAGTTTATATATAGAAACCAGATGGTTTTGTGGTTCATGGGAAGGAATCCCATGTGTTCAAATTAAAGAAGTCCTTGTCTGGGATTAAGTAGGCACCAAGAGCTTGGTATGCAAGAATTGACAACTACCTTTAGAGCTTGGGTTTCTCCAAGAGCACCGATAATCCTAACCTATATTTAAAGATTGTGGAGAACCATACTTTAATATTGGTTCCTTATGTTGATTTTCTTTTCCTTACTGGAGAGGAACAACTGATAGCCTGGTGCAAGAAGGATCTCACTTCTGAGTTTGAGATGAAATACCTGGGTCTCATGCACTATTCTCTTGGCCTAGAAGTTTGGAAAAGAACATATTATATTTTCCTCTCACAAGGAATATACTCAATTGATGTATTGTGTAGATTTGGGATGATGGATTGTAAGTCCATGAGCACTCCCACAATATTAAATCTAAATAAGTTGCATGAGTCAGATTCTGGTTCAGATGCAGTGGATCATACTATGTATCAACAACTCAGAGGATCCTTGATGTACTTGATTCACACCAGGCTAAATATATGTTATGGATTGAGTGCATTGAGTCGGTTCATGTCTAAACTAAGGCACAAACATTGGGTTGCTTCCAAGCATGTGATTAGATACCTTCATGGTACTATTGCGTATGGTCTCAGATACACTTCCACTGGTGGAGTGTTTCTTCATGATTACATTGACTCTAATTGGGATGGTAGATATGTGGACCAAAAAAGTACTTCAAGTTACTATTTTAGCATGGGTTCTACTACGATATCTTGCTGGAACAGGAATCGAGGATCTATAGCTTGAAGTACTAAAGCAAAGTAAATAGAATCAAGTGATTCCAACCGAGAATCAATTTGGTTGAGAAAGATTCTAGCTAGGTTGTTTGGTGAGATGCTTGATTCTACTATCATTCATTGCAATAACCAGAACTATATAGAGCTCTCACTGAACCCATTATTCCATGATAGATCAAAGCACATTGAGATGAAATATCACTACATCATAATGGTACAGAGATGTGCCATAAAACTAAGTTACACTGTGACCAATGAGAAGATTTCATATGTGTTGACCAAGCCTCTATCCTTGACAAATTTTGCATACTTTCAAGACAATATTGGTATGGCAGAGAATTCCTCCCTCATTGAGAGGGAATGTTGAAGTTTGCAACATTGCGAGTCATTCTCCAAGTAGGCTTCGTGTGTCAAAGCAAATCCTCATGTGTCGAGATTGTCTTGAGTTAGTCTTAGGAATCTTAGAGAAGAGTATCACGTATTGATATTGAGCTTCGTATCTGGAAGCATGCCATGTGTGTCAAGCCATATGCTGCTATACAGTGTCATGTGTCGAGACTAGGCTTTGTGTGTCGAAGTAAATTCATGTGTCGAAGCAACTTCATGTGTCGAAGTAGCTTCGTGTGTCGAAGAAGTGCCTTGTCTGTCGAGTTAGAGATGGTGTGTGATGTTATCCTAGGTGGTTTTGTTAGAAGGAATCCTATATGTATTTCACAGCCCTAGTAGGAATATCTCTAGCATATGATCATAAGGACAAGATGATCACATTATCGCAAAATATTCCTTATACATTTTATGAGCATTGAGTTGGCACAAGTGATCCTAATAGACCAAGAAGGGCTAACCTTAGCCTAAGAAGACTTGCGTAATTCTTATGAGAAATTCCAAGACGATCTTATAATTTAAGTTGCTTTTATTATCAATTAGAACATAAGTGGTATTGGAATAATGGTATTTTGTGACACGCGGTATTTTCCCATTGTATTTACTTAATGAAGCATTATAAAAGGAGCATCAAGCCTCTCCCATTATCATCATCATGTGAATATATCTCTCTCTCTACTACTCAACCACATTATTCAAATGATCGAGGTGAAAAACACACCCACAACACTCATATGGGGGGGGGATGAATTAGTGTTGTAGACTTTTACTAAATTTGGCTTTTGAATATTGAGTTCATAAACAAACTTATTCTTTAACCATTACAAAATTAAAACATAATAAGCCATGGATCCACTAACTTGTACAACAAGAACAACATTTTTTTTTAACAGAAACATGAAATAATGTAATAAGAAAAAGGTTGTGCACAACCATTCATTACAAAATCAGAGGAAGCCTGAAATTCGTAAGTGTCTAGGAGAAGAAGTAAACAAAAACATCTATATCTAAGATCAGATTTCTAAATTCTCTAGTGTGCTTCCTGCTATACACCATAACATGGGATGGGTAAACTTTGAAAAACTATTGATTCAGTAGGATACAAAAAAAACATTTAAAAGGTGACTAGAAGGGAAAAACACTACATCTTATTGCCTCTCTGACAAACTGACTAAGTAACAGAGACTTCCTAGATGGGGTGAGCACCATCTTTTGGCGAATCCTGGCAATCAATGGACTGGGTTATTTTGGACAGTTTCATCACTTATTCCTTTATTATATCCAGAGTTCCAATGAGTTCCTTCAAATATCGTTCGTGGTCATCAATCCTAGAGTCATGGAAACGGATTTGGTTAGTGACATATTGTATGTCTAAGGCCATATCTTTGTTCTCCTTCATGCTTACAGCAACAAAGTCTGATACCCTACGCAAATGTCGATTAACATATTCCTGGTCGGACTTAAGGATGGTTAAACCATCGTCCATATCCTCCTTAGCCATTGAGTGCGTTGAAATTGTTCCAAACCAAGATGGAAATCTTGCAAACATACCCTACAATTGATGAATATCAGCTCCTTCTTCTTCACATGAAACAACATATAATGTATTGAAATGTTGGTTTCCATCACAATTAACCTCCTCCTCCATTTCACTTTTGTGAGGTACCTTGTCGAAACCCTAGGGTACACCTGTAGGGAGGATCCATTTAATCCCGAACGGTGGAGGGTACACACACTTGGCAAGCATTGGGCTACGTTTCTAATTGAGCCTCGAGAATGTGTCAAGAAGATTCATCCATGAGGAAGGATGAACTTCCATCGTATGGAGGTTAAGGAACATATTTACAAGACCTTTTTTTACCATCATAAACAATATCACCTTGGGATATTCTAGCACCTTGATTAACTAGATTATCAGTTATTCCTTTATTCTCTCAAAGGATGTGGAAGTAGAAAACTTGAGAGGGAGAATTTAGAAGGCGAATTCTATCAAAAATTATTTTCCATCTGATAGAGGCCTTGTTATATCTAGTTCTCATCTTCTGAATAACTTGTCTTGAATCGCCGAAGACTATTAAATTTGGGATGGATTTTTTAGCTACTAGTTCCAGGATGTGATAGAGCGATATTCATTAAGCTTCATTATTTGATTTGATTATGATACCCCATGCAAAATAATTAACTAGATTTCCTCCAGGATCGAATATGATCCCCCCTCGCACTTGCCTCCCCTAAAAAGAACACCAAAAATTTATAATAACTTCAATTATGTATATGAAAACATTTACATTCAATATATTTGCTTCAAAAGAGAGAGAATGCACCTACTACAACTGGTGTGAGAGGCCTCAACCCCTTCAACTTCAACCAAGATAAATAATTCAGGATTCAATCTGATAGGACACTTGTCCTTCCCCTGCTCCACCCTTCCTATCTTACAAAAATATTTAATTGCCCCAATATCATAAAGTAAATTCCTTTTGAGCCTTCAAAAATTTTGCAACTATAGACTATTCAATAAACCAATAGTGGGCTTAAGGTTGATCCTCAAAATGTATGCAAGCTTCAACCATCAACATAGTAATATCTGATCAACAATGAATAATGACATACTTGGATTGTCTCTGATATGATGATGATGTCCTAGATAACACTCCCTTTGCACAAGAATCTTTTGATCAACACAGGTTCATATCCCTAACTAGACAAAAATCCATTCTCCTTGATCACCATGGATCCCCTCATGCTGGCATAACTTCATTGCTCCTCAATCTTCTATAAGCTCGCCTCCGACAATTTTTTTTTCCTTAGTCAGCTACACAAATCCTCACATCAAAACAAATGCCATTTGAGTTTCCCCTCTCTTCTATTTATACTTATTCAACGAGATCTTAAGTTGACTTGACACAAGTGAATTAAAATTAAATTATCATTTAATTTTTAGGGTCGTCTTGTCTCACAAGAAAAATTCCTTCAATTCAAGGGTCAGTAGTCAGTTTGGATGTTCATTTCCATAAAATAAGACTTGTGACCCTTTCTCTTCAAGGCTTGGCTTCATTTGCTTGACATATAGGTCATTTGGGGATGTTGTCATGTCATTTCTTCCTCATTTTATGGAATTGAACCCTTTACATTGTATATAGGTTTCAAACTAATCTTATTTGCATTTGTTTTGACTTTGGCTGCCTCCAAACTTTTGCTTATGCAATATGCCTTGTTTTAGGGCTTCTTCAAGTTAGCTCGAGACCTAGTTTACATCTAACTTTGAGCATCTCCAATGACCTTAAGGTTTCACCATGGTTCAGATTAAGTTGACAACTGATGAGAAGATTGCATAATTCTCAACCAACTTTGACAACTTCAAGACTTCAAATTCATATTAGGGAATCACTAAACTGTTGTTATTTAAGGACTGATAAACATCTCCAACTCGGGTTGATCTAGAGAACCACTGGAGATAATTATTTTTCAATTTCTAGGTTTGGATCTAGACTTAGATAGTCCATAAAAATGTTGGTTAGGGCATCATAGATTAACCATGAATACACTTGGATTGATTCAATTGGAATTGCAAGAGAGATCATGATATTTAGATTATCACCAGACCATTGTTTAGGGAATCAACAAACTTGGATTAGGATAATGTTACCAAGCTCACAATTTGTAGAAATGTTGCCACACTAGTCTACATTTAGGGAATCACCCACCAAAGTTTTTCATTGGTAAAATTCTATCACGAAGAATGATTTTAGGCTTCAAACAAGGATTCTTACTTGATTTGGGATACCTATACAAATAGTTGTGGCTATCTACCTTCTGTTGTGTAAAACTTGACATATGAAGATGATGGATTGATAGTAGATGATTACCTTTCTGTAGGTTTATATTTACCTTTCCTTCTTCAAGCTGGCACAATTCTCTTTTTGACATCAATGCCAACTCATATTTCCAACACGCCCCCTTTGGCATTGTTCTCAATCTTTAGGTAAAGCATAACCTCCCTTTGACTAATATCCTACCTTGGCCGAAGGCCCCCCTTACTATCGTCCTTTCCTTGTTGTGCCTCCTTGTTTTACATAATACTCCTCCTCCTTTGAAATCAATGGAAAAGTTCCAAATCAGTAGGTTTGTTGACTGGGAATAACTCTTAATTTATGTCGTATATGTACAAAAGATTCCCTAGGCAGTGTTTTTGTAAATATATCATTCACATGTTCCTTGGTGTTCACATATTCCAATTTGACATGACAATCACTAGCTTGTCCCTTAAGAGGTGGTACTTAATAGGAATGTGTTTAGACTTAGGATTCTTCGATAAACTAATCACACTAGTGTTGTCACAATAGATAGTGATTGGTTGATCATAACTAATTTTCACATCTAGCAAAGTTTGTTTCATCCACAAAATCCGAGTACAACACTCAGCTGCTATAATATATTTTTCCTTTTTTGTGGAGCTCTTCCAAGAAACAAGACATCCTCCAAGAAAGAAAACATCGTCACTTGTGATGTTTCTACCATCTAAGCTGTCTTCCCATTCAACATCAGAATAGGCTTTGAATTCAAAATATGAATTCTTGGGGTAACACAAACCATACTCAATTGTTCCTTTGAGATACCCAAAAATTATTTTGACAACTACCACGTTTGATTCTTTTGGATTTGCTTGGAATATTGCTACCATTCCAACAACTTGCATGATGTTTGGTTTTGATGTAGTAAGATAGAGTAGGATGCTCATCATTGATCTACAGGATGTTGCATTTACCGAAGGGGATTCACCATCTTTGTTGAGTTTATTACTTGTCGCATTTGGAGTACTAACAAGAGATCATTCAACCATGCAAAATTTCTTTACCATCTCCTTCAGATATTTGACCTGTGAGATAAAAATACCATTTGGACCCTAAGAAATTTGAAGTCCAAGAAAAAAGGACAATTCACCAATCATGGAAATTTCAAAATGCTTGGCCATATTAGCAAAAAAATTCTCACATAACCTGTCCATATTGCTTCAAAAAATGATATCATCAACATAAATAATTGTAATAAGAAGTGAATAATTTTCAATCTTAAAATAGAGCTTATTGTTAATACTTCCCCTTTTTAATCCTTGTTACAACAAGTACTTGTCCAAGCGTTCATACCAGGCCCTGGGTGCTTGTTTGAGGTGTTAGAAAACATTATAACAAAGAAATAATAATAAACAAGGTGAAAATATAAAACACACTAACACATTACAAGATAGACACCAATATAACATGGTTCACCCAATAATATGGCTACGCCCACATAGAAATTGTGATTCCTTTTATTATTATATTGTATAGAAAATTGAAGGGATACAACATGCAACAAACTCATTGCACTTCCTCTTCACTCTCTCACATTCTCTCTCACACAATTATAGAGATCCTTTTACAATGCTACAATACAATACACAGTCGTACTACAATGCTTTCCTTTTCTAGGGGATTTATCATGGGAAAATACCACATGTCACCCAATACCATGGTCCTACAAACTGTTGGCCAACAAACATCCAAAAAAATATATTTCGGGGGATTCACCACCAAAACCCCCCAACTAAGGGGCATGGTCCCCCCCTGAACCCCCTACTAGGATGAGGAATTGGGGTACAAACACGATTGAAGAATAACATCTCTGAATCTAGAAGATCATGCTCCACAACCAACAATCTCCCACTTGGATACTAATCACAACAACTCCACTGCTGTTGCACTTGTTGGACTATGTTATGAACCTTGGACCTAACAAATTTCTCATCTTATCCTTCATTCTTGAAGGCCAACAAAAATTGAGCATGAACTCAGTTTTTGTCTAAAAACTACCTTTGTCACATGTCTGCATGATTCTAGCTAGTACCTATCTTTTCCAGCTCCAATAGTTCATCTTCTAGAACATATTCTATGAAATGGTACTTAAGTTGTATATGTTAGTCTTTGAATGGAGGGTTGATTTCTTTTCAATATGAATGGCATTCTAGTTGTCACTGTACAACCTGTTATTCTCTTGCTTCTTACCCAATTCCTCCATGAACCTCTACAACCAAATCATCCCTTTACTAGCCTATGTAGCAACAACATACTCTGCTTCCGTTTTTGAAAATGCAACAACCTTTTCTAGTTTCGAAATCCAACTAATTGTTGTTCCACCTATAGTAAAACATACTTTTTGGTGCTCCTCTTGCTATCTTCATCACCTGCCATATCTGCATCAACATATCCCTCTAAAACAATGTTTGAAGCTCCAAAACATAATACATGAGAAGTGGTACCTCTCAAATACCTGAGAATCCATTGTACTTCCATCCAATTCTCTTTACCTAGATTTCTCATATACCCGCTCTCAAATCCCACTACATGTACAATATCTGGTCTTGTGCACACCATGGCATACATCAAGTTGTCAATTGTTGATGAATAGGGAACCTTGGAGATGTATTATATCTCCTCTTATGTCTTGGGATATTGGGACACCTCTCCTTAGTATGAAATGGCTCGCCAAAGGTGTGCTAAATGGTTTTGCATTATGCATTCTAAACCCCTCCAACACCTTTTCTATGTACTCATCCTTAGACAATGTCAATTTCTGATTTTTCTTGTCTCTTGTTATTCTCATACCAAGGATTTGCTTTGCAACACCTAAATCATTCATCACAAATTATTTAGCTAGTTTCTTTTTTAGCACATTTATATCCTACATGTTAGACCCTGCAACAAGCATGCCATCCACATACAATAACAATATAATATATCTTCCATTATCTAGCCTCTTGAAATAAACACGGTGGTCAGAATGACATTTATTATAACATTATTATGTTATAAACTTATCAAACTTCAAATACCACTGTCTTGGATATTGTTTTAGGCCATACAAGCTCTTCTTCAACATGCAAACCAAATTCTCCTTCCTTTTGACCTCATACCCCTGTGGATGCTACATATATATCTCTTCCTCCAAATCCCCATGGAGAAAGGTTATTTTTACATATAAATGTTCAAGATGCAAATCTTCTACCGCCACTAGAATTAAAATAGTCCTAATTGAAGTCATTTTAACAAAAACATAAATATTTCATCAAAATCTATACCTTTCTTTTGTGTAAACCCCTTTACCACGAGTCTAGTTTTATACCGCTTCTTGCCTACTTATTCTTACTTCAACCTGTAAACCCATTTATTCTGCAATGTTGTTTTACCTATAAGCAACTCAACCAAATCCCAATTTTTGTTTCTTACCAATGAGTCTATCTCCTCATTTATGTCTTGCTCCAACTTGTTTTTAGTTTCCACTTGTATTCCTTCTTCATAAAATTCTAGCTCACCAAAATCAGACATCAATAAACAATGCAATGAAGGAGAGAATCGTTCAGGGGGTCTACTTAACCTAGTAGATCTTCTTACACTTGTAGGAGTTTGAGGTACGTGTTGTTTTTCTTGATTTTCCAGTACCTTTGGAACTTCATTTTCTTTGATTTCATCAAGCATTGTGTACTATATGTTTTTCTTTTCCTCTTTATTTCCCTCCAACTGATATTTGTATATAACCTTTTCATTGAATACTACATCTCTACTCCTAATGATTTTGTGATTCTCATAATCCCATAAGCGATAACCAAAATCATCATCCCCATATCCAATAAAGGTACATTTCTTGGATTCAACCTCAAGATTTGTTCTATTTTCTTTTTCAATATGGACAAATGCTTCACAACCAAAAGTTCTCATAAATGAGTAGTTTACTTTTTTTCTTGTCCATGCCTCCTCTGGAATTCCACCATCCAAAGCGCTTAAAGACCCTCTTTTTATTAAATAAATAGAAATATCTATAACATCATCCCAAAATTGTAAGGGTAACTATGTATGCAATCTCATACACCTTGCACACTCCATGATCATCCTATTCATCCTTTCTGACACACCATTTTCTTATGGTGTTCCTAGGACTGACTTCTCTCTACGAATCCCATTGTATGAAAGGTAACTAGAAAGCTCCTTGTTTCATTATTCACTTCCATTATTAGATCTAAGACACTTCAATCTTGTCCCTATCTCATTCTCAACCAAAACTTTCCACTTCTTAAAAGTAACAAACACATCATATTTATGTCTAATGCAATAAACCCATGTTTTTATAGTTGCATCATCAATAAAAGTAACATAATAACAAGATCCATCAAGATATTCTACCTGAGTCGGTCCCCATACATGTGTATGTACAAGCTCTAACTTTTCACTCTTTTTATGTTTCACAACCCTGAGAAACCTGACTCTCTTTTGTTTTCTATAAACATAGTTCTCAGAAAATTCTAAACTTACCTACTTTAGATCTGAAATAAATTTCCTTGAGTGGAGAATCTGCATCCCCTTCTCATTCATGTGGCCAAGCCTATGATGCCACAATGATGCACCTGTTTCTGTGGAAGCTACAAAGATAAAATAATCAATATTATGAGGAAATAAATACAACATAACTATCCTATCTCCTTTTGTTATTACTAGTGCTCCTTTAGTGATCTTCCACCATGTTTTTCCAAACGTAGACAAACAAATGCTATCTCCCAACTTCCCTGTTGAGATCATATTTATTTTCATAGCAGGAATTTTCCTTACATACTTTAGCAGCCATTCATTTCCATTATGTAACTTAATTCATACCTTAACAATTCCAACAATTTTACATGGTTCATCATCACCCAATAAAACGTGTCCAAAATCACCTGGAACATAGTCATGAAAGAATTTCCTATGGGGTATATCATGACATGAATCCCTTGAATCTACTACCCAGTAATCACTAGTATTATCTAATGCAAAAATCAAAGCATCTTGTAAAACATCCCTGCTACATTTTCTTCCTGGGTAGTCTCTTGTTGCATGTCTCCTTTCTTCCTTGGAGCTCTGTAGTATTTCTTCAGATGTCTTCTCTTACCATAGTTCCTACACTCTATCTTTCCCATTCTAGACTTGGATCTGCCCTTTCTATACTTGTCACGATTACCCTAGCTCTTTCGTCTCTCCCTTTTTCTTCCCCTGCTCTCCATGGTTAACGCATTACCTGATGTCTCACTGTTACATACCTAAATAATAACAACAATAAATACATAAATATAACATAATACAATATATATATATATATATATATAATAACAACAAACAATAATAATATAGTATTAATTAGTGAAAAGGTGTAACTCTTTATGAAGAGTCGCATTAGACACCCTTTAAATAATTATATATACGGAAAAGTCTATCTTGTAAATCACTTATCACTTCTATCAATTTATTCATATTTTATTATCTACCGATATGTGGGTAATTTCAGAAATTGCGGGTTCATTCCGAGTTAATTGAGAATATCCAACTATGGATGTTCCAGTGGTATCAGAGCTATACTATCCTTGGACATTATTTACGCTTGGTGTAAATTTTATTTTTAACCACTATTAGGGTTTCCCTAAATAAATAGGACATTGTCCATAAAAAAAAAGTAAAAGTAAAACAAAAAAAAGGGTAAAAGGGAAACCACGCATGGTTTCTTAATAAGTGGGTTTGGGTTTGATTATAAAAGTGCATAATAATTACTACTAAGAAGCAAGTGAGATTTGAACTTAGGTGGGGAAGGTAACACTCATTCCTCCCAACCACCCAATCTACTGGCATTTTACAAAACTTAAAGGGAAAAAAAATCTAAAAGTACATAATAATTGCTACTAAGAAGCAAGTGAGATTTGAACTTAGGTGGGGAAGGTAAAAATCATTCCTCCCAACCACCCAATCTACAAGAATTCCTTAGGGGAAGAAACTAATTATTGAAAACTATAGTATACTATACAAGATAAAATATGTCCTTCTTTGATATATCTTGGGATAAGAAGCATAACAAAATGGAGTCTCATGACAAAAAACAAGGAAGATTTTCAAGCACTTTAAAAACTTGTGTTTCAAAGTAAGTCCAAATAAAAGGAACTATTAGAGGAAAAACATCACTATTTCAATTGCTCTCGACGAACGCAATAATTATATTAGTGATGAATTTTCTAATGAGTTAGCGATTCCAGACTCAAATATAGGTGAAAGGTTAGACTTTTGTAAAAACAAAGAATATGCAATAAGCGATTTACAATGGAACATTGGAGATTATACTGGTGTTTCGCAATTTATAGTTAAATCCTTTCGGAGTAGTGACGATGACCTAGTTTTAGGATTACAGTGGTTACAAACATTGGGGACTTTTATCTTAAAGGCTGAAAAAAAGATTATCATACATTCCCCTACAAAAAGAAAAAATTCACATTGTCAGACATTAACATGAAGACAAAATCAAAGGTCACATCATCTGAAGAATTCAAAGAAATATGAAAGATGTTGTCGCAGGGGAATGAGAAATCAATACAGACGATACAGAAGGATTTTGACAAGGTTATTGCAGGTAAGGAAGACTAGATCTCTCGTCTAAGAGATCATAATTAGAAATTACTTCTGCAAATCAAGAAGGCGAAGGATAAGGCACAATACAATCAAAATCTAGAAGAGGAGAATCAAGATCTTCAAAAGAAACTATTAGAAAATATCGAAGAGAATAATCACCTTAAGAAGTGTAAACAAGATTTAATAGATCACATTCCAAAGCTTAAATATGATGAGAAAGCACAAGATGAAACATTAAGGAACTTTAAAAATGATAAGTGTTCATTAGAAAAAGAATCAAATACAAATCTAGTCCTTGCCACAGTTCAAAAATGATCCAATCTAGTAAAAATACAATGTCCAACACATAGCAATGATCAAAAGATGACGCTAGTGAAAGAAAATATTATTGTGAAAATTCCCTATCGACGTCCCAACCATATAAACATGTATCCTCGAAAGTGGGAATTGTTGAAAGATAATGGAACTAATGTAATAAAATATCCTTACGACATATTAGTAGAAAATCCCAACAATCAACAACAAATCAATTTGGGATGGATTGATGCGTCAACATATCGGAAGTTATGCTCTACACTTAGAAGTTCGTATCGACATGTTAAATCAGCTACGGCGTCACAATGAACGATGCGACCACATTATAAGGCTTTGAGGACAAAGCCTTTATAAGAGAGAGGCAATGTTACATACCTAAATAATAACAACAATAAATACATAAATATAACATAATACAATGTATATATATATATGTATATAACAACAAACAATAATAATATAATAATATAATATTAATTAGTGAAAAGGTGTAACTCTTTATGAAGAGTTGCATTAGACACCCTTTAAATAATTATATATACAGTAAAGTCTATCTTATAAATCACTTATCACTTCTATCAATTTATTCATATTTTATTATCTACCGATATGTAGGTTATTTCAGAAATTACAGGTTCATTCCAAGTTAATTGAGAATATCCAGCTATGGATGTTACACTCACCTGTGCTTTTTCTTTGCATTTATTCGCTAAGAATAACACCGAGAACATCATCAAATTTAAGAGTGCTTGAACCAGAGATAGTGTTACTTACATCCATGACCAAGCCATTCCAGTTTTCTGGTAATGAGCATAAGATTAGAAGAGCCTTAACCTCCTATCATCAATGTTCACTCCTGTAGAACTTAGCTGATTAGTAACTGTATTAAATTCATTTAAATGGTGAACAATAGATCCACCTTCTGACATCTTCATATTAAATAAATGCTTCATTAGAAATTCCTTGTTGGAAGCCAAAGGTTTTTCATAGAGTTTAGCCAATGCCCTCATAACACCCTACGTTGTCTTTTCTTTTGAAATATTAAAAGCCACCAATGAAGCTAGGCACAACCGTATTGTTTCCAATGCCTTTCTGTCAAGAACCTCCCATTCTTCGTCCTTCATAGTCACTGACTATTTTGTTTTTCCACCCAATGGTAGGAATAGATCCTTATGGTACATGTAGCATTCCATTTGCATCTTCCATAACTAGTAGTTTTAGATGTTAAATTTCTCAACCCTAAACTTTCCTTGTTCTGTCATTGCTCCCACTCAAACCATGAACCCTTCTTTCCTGCAATTTTACCAACCAAATAGACCTTTGGCTCTGATACCAATTGTTATAAAATAGGATCATATAGAAATAACAATAAACAAGATGCAAATATAAAACACACCAACACATTACAAGAGAGACACCAATATAATGTGGCTCACCCAAGATGGACTACGTCCACATAGAAATTTTTAGTCCTTTTACTATTATACCGTCCAACAAAATGAAGGGATACAACCTACATCAAATTAACTGTACTTCCTCTTCACTCTCTCATAGTCTCTCTCACACAATCACATAGATCATTTTACAATGATAGAATACAATACACAGTCGTATTACAATCTTGTCTTTTTATAGGGGAATTACCATGGGAAAATACCACGGGATCACAAACTGTTGGCCAACAAACATCCCAAAAAAATTCTTTCAGGGGCTTCACCCTCGGACCCCCTAGCTAAGGGGGAAAATGCCCCCCTGCACCCCCCTATTGGGGCGAGCATACAATAGAACTGGGGTACAAACACAACAAAATAATAACATCTCTGAATCTGGAAAATCAGGTTCTACAACTAACATGAGGCCATAAAGTGTTGTTTTATTGGTCAATACCGAGAAGGGGGGCTGAATTAGTATTGTTGTCTTTTTACTATTTTAACCACTTTTAAATCTATCACTAGAAACGCATAACAACAAGAATACACATAACACAATTTTAACATGGAAGCCCAATAGGGTAAACCACCAATACATCCTATTACTGCAAAATTGTTATTTACAAATAGTTTTTCCTGCTACTACAGACAAGGATGGCATTACACCCCATTTTACCAATACCAATTGGAAGGAGGATACGACCCCCTAGTTTATCAGCTACAACTAAAAGGACACTGCAACACCCTATTTACCAATGCCAATTGGAAGGAGGCTACAACCCCCTGGTTTATCAGATTCGACTAAAAGGATGCTACAACACCCTATTTACCAATGCCAATTGGAAGGAGGCTACAACCCCCTGGTTTATCAGCTTCAACTGAAAGGATTCTACAACACCCTATTTACCAATGCCAATTGGAAGGGGGCTACAACCCCCTGGTTTATCAGCTACAACTGAAAGGAGGAAACGGCCCCCTGCAGACCTGTTGTCTGCCCTAATGCCGCCCTGCCACCTTGATATGTTTCTCACAATTTCTCTCCCACTGAATTCTATCACATCCACTGGTATCCGATTCTGATCATGCAATTCGAACTGCAGAGACGTCTTCCTTCTTACTCAGGATGCTACTTAAATACTTCTCAATGTTTAAGATTCTTTCAACAATTTCATCTCTTCAAACTGAACAAACACACCTTTCACTGTTGCACCCTTTCATATATGAAGATCACACCTTCTAGGACGTCCTTTCACATTCGTCCATTGATCCTACACCTCAGAAATCATTTTCATAGCTTGGAAACCATTTTCGCACCTCTGTCCAACAATTGCAGGTGCTTCTGCACTGCCAAACTTCTTTCTGTGAGATCAAATTCCTGATCCAATCAGAATTGTTGATCTTATCTCTAAGTCAATCTGTACCATCGATCTAACCATCGATGTTGGCATCAAAATCACCTTTCCGCACCAAGATTTCCTCATCAATGATTCCCCACCGTTGATCTTCATCGGTCGTTTTCCTGACCGTTGGTCTCCATATTGTGGGATGTGGGATGCGAGATGTCGACTATCTGCTTTTTCCTTTCCACAAACTCCTTTCTGCAAGCTTCTTTCCATAGGCTCCTTTCTGCAAGCTCCTTTCCACAAGCTTATTTCAGTAATTTTCCTTTCGCATGACTGTCGATCTATTTTAACAGAACTAACTTTAGCCGTCTGATCTTTCCAGATTGTGGGATGCGAGATGCGGAAACATAACATTTTGGCTTTCTGCAAGCTCCTTTCTGCAATTTCTCTTCTACACCGTCGATCTTTTGCAGAGTCTTTCCTGACCGTTGATCTTGTGGATTGTGGGATGCAGAATCACATTTTCCTATTTTGGAATTCCGCAACTTTGTTTCTGCATTTTCCTAGACCATTGATTTCCTTGTGGATTTACCCCTGACTGTCTGATCTTGATCTTTTGCGGAACTTTGGATTTTTCGCCTATCTTTTGTGGGATGCTTCCTAACTATCGGATCTTGTGCGGGATGCTTCCTAACCGTCCATTCTAGAACTAATCCAGATTTGCATTCTATATTTGTGGATTATACAAAAACTGATCCTCATTCATCGGATCTCATGCAGCTAAGTATGCCACCTCATCATCATGCCATATCACCACTACCTTCATCTATGCCACCTCATCATCGTGCCATTTCAGCTTTTCTTGGACTTATGATGTGTTAGCTCTACATTAACTCTACCACGGTATCTTTTGTAATTCATAAGAAACTTTTCCATCACTACCTTAGTCTTGCATCGTCATTCGGACACCATCATATTCCATGTGATCATGTGTGTCATGCCACATCCTCAACTATGTCATGCCATGTCATCACTACCTTAGTCTTTCACTGAGTTTGTCCTGCCATCATATCCACTGGTTATTCCTTTGTCATTCGTGAACACCTTTGACATCAATGACAACTATATACTCAAATCTGCTAAGAATTCCCCCCTTTGGAAATGATGGCAACCTCTAAACATTCTCCCCTTTTGACAACAATGACAAAGGATAACACGTTATGCCAATGTTGCACTTATTTTGATATAGGATTTCATGTCTCTCTTCTTTTTTACAACTCCTCATCTCATCATATCTCCCCTTTAATTGAACTTGGTTATTTAACTAATGTATTATCATTTATCTTAACATTTCATGTTCTTGAATGATAGCTTAACTGATAGATCCATGGACTCCATTTGTCACTATACTTCTTCTCCTTTGTCAACATTTTTGTGACAGAGTCTACACTCAACATTTTTCAACACTCTTCCATTTTCTGTTCTAAGATACATGTTTCCCCTTTTTTTTTAAACTATGTTCCTACTGCCATATCTAATGGTCTATTCTGCCTGTAAGTAAACTGGCTTCCACTTTTACCAAAATTCCTTAATCCTGTGCATTTAGATCTTCATATAATAATAAAAACTAGCATATACTATTGGATTCTTTTGGATTTTAGATCCATATTATCAACTGTCCAGGGACCCATAACTTTAGATCCTCAACACAAACATTACTTCAGTTTATTACATAGTTTCTCTGGTCTCACTATCTCAGACACAAAGACTCATAACCTCAACCTTTTTCTTTGTCAATGCTGAACTCATCCTGCTACCTTATCAATAGACTTGAATTTTTATTTTTTAGACTTGAGTTTTCTTTTTTTACTGTCATTTTTTTTTTATGTGTCATGACTTCAAATAATAAGTGAACATAATTGTCTTTATATTCTATTTTATTGCAGACATCATGGTCTTCATGACTCTCACATTTTGTTGTTCTTACGTTACTTCATACTTTATCTTATGTCATCCATACACCAACCTTGATCTCTTATCATCTTTGAAGAAGATATCTTTCAATATACTTTCAACATTAGATACCAATTGAATTTTTTGGATACCAATAGGAATTTTCTGACTTTAACTCCCCATGAGTATAAGATCCCTTCTAATGTTATTTTCAGGGTTTTTTTTTTAAAATCACGAGAGACCTTTTTAGAAAAGGATCGCCCAATCATCACTACATCCTTCTTCATCACTTTCATATTTATCGATGTATTCTTCTACATCAATAAGTAGATTTCCCTCATGATGAGTGTCATTTTTATCTATGACCTCATTATTCTCAACATCAACTATAGAGACTTCATTAATGACTGAGAGTTGTGTTTCTTCTGAAGGTTCTAATTCTTTCATCCACACCTTTTTAGGAGGTGTACTATTTACTTGTCCTTCACCGTGCTCTACGTTGGTGTCTTGTTCCCTTTTCATCCTTTGATTTTCTCCTCTGGCTCTGTAGTCAGCCACCTTGTGACCAAACTTATGATAGTAATGACAATAACCATGAAATTTTTCTTTATCCGCAGGAGGTCTTTGGTCACTCTATGTCCTAACTACCATTTTCTTCCACTGTCTCTGAACTTCTACTGGAGCATCACATTTCAGTTGACAATTCCTAGCCAAGTGTCCAAAGTTATTACATTTGTAACACTCTATATCAAACCTTTGGAGAAGTCCAAACTAGTTATGATTCCTTAACTTCAGAATTTTAATTGCATCCTTCTTGTACTCATGAAATTTTTCATAAGCCTTGCATTTCAGGGCTTTATGAACAAAATTATTACAGGAATAACAATGACCCATAAAGATTTTATGATTTCTATTTATTACTTGTCTCTTGAGCTCCTCGTGAGTTCTGTATTTGTCATGAAAAGATAAAGTATATTCTTTTCACTTTTCCTTTTTAACATGATTCTTCAGTACTTCAGCATAGCTCTTTGTACTTCCTCTCTGATTAGTGAGTGGGAAACTCTCTGGCTTCTTTTCTTTGATGAACCCTAAACCATATCTATCACTGGATGATATTTGACTATTCAAAATGTCATTCAGAATCTTTGAGTTGTTTTTAAACTTAGATTCGATAAATTTTTCATCAACCCCTACTCTAAGTCGAGCAATTTCTTTCTCAAGTTTTTCATAATCTTGAATTCTCTTCCTGAGAAGAACTACTAGATATTCCTCACTCTTCTTGGCCTCTTGAAGTTGGTTTCTCAAATCAGTAATAATCTGATTTGTCTCTTCTTGGTATTTAGACAGTTTCTCTTTCAAAACTTTGTTTATTTTCCTACTTCTTTCAATTTCATCTACATTAGCCATGTATTCAACTTCTATGTCCAATTTTGATCCCTCATCTGAGTTTGTTGTTCCTAAAAAAAGATTTCATTATCTTCACTCATCTCCTCATCTTCACTTTCTTCCTTGGAATAGAAGTTCTTCCTTTTTTCTTTAAACTTCTTCTTACCCTTATGATAGCAAGATTCTTCATGGCCACTCTCCTCTTGTTTTGGGTAGGAACACTTATGGGAAAAATGTCCAATCCTTCCACAGTTAAAACATTTCAAAGGCAGTTTACCTTTGTATTTCCCAGTGACTTTATTAAGTCTACTTACAAAGAGGGCTTCCTCATCATCTAGATTTTCTGATTGATTTTTGGAAGTGAATTTAAACGCTGCTTCTTTCTTCGAGTTTTTATCCTATCCAGTTCTCATCTCATAAGCAGTGATAATTCCATGTAGCTCGTCTACTGTTACCTTTTTAAGGTCATCCCGTTCCTCTAGGGTGGAAACCTTTGAGTCATATTTCATTGGTAATGTTCTTAATATATTACTTACCACTTCTTTTTCTTTCAATTTTCCTCCAATACCTCTAATAGCATTAACCACCTCATCTACATGAAGAAGGTATTCCCCAATATTATCTTCTTCTCTCATTTTGAGGCTTTCAAATTGACCTTTATATGTCTACAGTTTGGATTATTTGACCTTAGATGCTCCTTCATATATAATCTTCAATTTATCCCAGGCTTGTTTGGGAGATGTGCATTGCATAACCTTGGTAAACACATTGTTTGTTAATCCACTCAATATTTCATTTAGGGCTTTGGCATTGCCTTCATATTCACCTAGTTCAACTGTGTCTGCAGGGTACTGGTTTACCACAAGAACCTCCTTTTCAGTTGCATCCCAAACCTTCCATCCAAGGGACATCAAATTGCATCTCATTCTGACACTCCAATATGCATAGTCTTCTCCTGTAAATGGTGGAGGTATGTTAGTGGCCATGCCTTCTTGTTGATCCATAGTATTTTTCATGGGATCTTCCTTCCAGTGGTTAAATTCTAGTGGAGGAACCCACTCTGATACCAATTGTTGGTTTATTGGTCAATACTGAGAGGGGGGGTGAATTAGTATTGTTATCTTTTTACTACTTTAACCACTTTTAAATCTATCATTAGAAACACATAACAACAAGAATACACAGAACACAATTTTAAAGTGGAATCCCAACAGGGTAAACCACCAATACGTCATATTACTGCAAAATTGTTATTTACAAATAGTTTTGCCTACTACTACAGACAAGGATGGTATTACACCCTGTTTTACCAATACCAATTGGAAGGAGGCTATGAACGCCTGGTTTATCAGCTACGACTAAAAGGATGCTACAACACCCTATTTACCAATGCCAATTAGAAGGAGGCTACAACCCCCTGGTTTATCAGCTTCGACTGAAAGGATGCTACAACACCCTATTTACCAATGCCAATTGGAAGGAGGCTACAACCCCATGGTTTATCAGCTGCAACTAAAAGGAGGCAACAACTCCTTGCAGGCTTGTTTCCTGCCCTAACGCCGCCCTGCCACCCTAATATGTTTCTCATGATTTCTCTCCCATTGAATTCTATCACACCCACTGGTCTCTGATTCTGATCATGCAATTCAAATTGCAGAGATGTCTTCCTTCTTACTCAGGTTGTTGCTTAAATACTTCTCAACGTTTAAGCTTCTTTCAATAGTTGCTTCTCTTCAAACTGAACAAACACACCTTTCACTATTGTGCCCTTTCATATATGAATATCACACCTTCTAGAACGTCCTTTCACATTCTTCCATTGATCCTGCACCTCAAAAATTGTTTCCGCAGCTTGGAAACCATTTTCGCACCTCTGTCCAACGTTTACAGGTGCTTCTGCACTGCCAAACTTCTTTCTGCAGGATCAACTTCCCGATCCAATCAGATTCATTGATCTTATCTCTATGTCAATATGGACCGTTGATATAACCATTGATTTTGGCCTCAAAATCACCTTTCCGCACCAATATTTCCTCATCAACGATTCCCCACCACTGATCTCCGTTGGTCGTTTTCCTGACCGTCGATCTCCAGATTGTGGGATGCGAGATGCAGGATGTTGACTGTCCACTTTTTCCTTTCTGCAAACTCCTTTCGTAAGCTCCTTTCACAAACTCATTTCGCAAGCTTCTTTTTGCATGATCCTTTCCGCAAGCTCCTTTTTGCATGATCCTTTCCGCAAGCTCCTTTCTATTAGCTTATTTCTGCAATTTTCCTTCTACAATGTCGATCTGTTTTAGCAGAACTAACTTCAGCAGTCCCATCTTTCCATACTGTGAGATGCCGGATGCAGAAACGTAACATTTTGGCTTTCTGCAAGCTCCTTTCCGCAATTTCTCTTCCGCACCGACGATCTTTTGCGGAGTCTTTCCTGACTGTTGATCTTGCGGATTACAGGATGCGGGATGTGGAATCACACTTTCCTATTTTGGACTTCTGCAAGTTTATTTCCACATTTTCTTGGACCGTTGATTTCCTTGTGGATTTACCCCTGACCATCCGATCTTGATATTTTACGAAACTTTGGCTTTTTCGCCTATCTTTTGTAGGATGCTTCCTAACCATCGGATCTTGTGCAGGATGCTTCCTAACCGTCCATTCTAGAACTAATGCAGATCTGCATTTTGTCTTTGCGCATTATACAAAAATTGATCCTCATTCATCGGATCTCTTGCAGCTAACTATGCCAGCTCATCATCCTTCCATGTCATCACTACCTTCGTTTATGCCACTTCATGATCTTGCTATTTCGTCTTTCTTTGACTTATGTTGCGTTAGCTCTACGTTAACTCTACCATTGTATCTTTTGTAATTCATAAGAAACTTTTCCATCACTACCTTAGTCTTTCATCATCATTAGGACACCATCATAGTCTATGTCATCATATGTGTCATGCCACATCCTCAACTATTCCATGCCATGTCATCACTACCTTAGTCTTTCACTGAGTTTGTCCTGCCATCATATCCATCGGTTATTCCTTTGTCATTCATGAACACCTTTGACATCAATGACAACTATATACTCAAATATTCTCGAGTTCTTCCTTCATTTCTTCATTCCAATTTCATCATTGAGAGCTTCATTGAATTCTTTTGGCTTTATTGTTGATAATAGAGCAATGCATATTTTCTTTTTAACTGCATCCCATGATCTATATCTCTAATTATAACATCTTCAGGATGATCTATTATAATTGATTTGAGAGAAGGTTTCTAAGTTTTGGAACCCCTGCAGGAAGAAGGGGGCACTTGTTCTTGTTCTTACTTTTTTTTTTGTTCTTCTTGTTTTTATGCTTCTTCTGTTGGGATTAATAATCCTCCTTTGTCCAATATATTCTATTTTGTCATATTTCCTGGCTTAGGAGTTCATGTATCACCTTACTGGAGTTTTGGTGCCACTTGTGCCATTGGTTCCATTGGTGCCACCGGTTCCACTGGTGCCATTGGTGGCATTGGTGCCACCAGTGCCAATCCCTACATTATAGAAGCCCACTCTGAGTGCCACTAGCAGCATCCATAAGTTGGTTGTGGTTGGTAAGCATTTATGTTGAGTCAAACTCTATTTACAATAAGTTAGATCACTTTCTGTTATCCCAGTGCCAGTTATGCATGCATGAAGGGCGAGTGGTGCCTTTTACCACCTACCTCATCAGTTAATTGATTGTAAACTATTTTAGATCCGGAGTTAGACTAGTGAGCCTCCAATGATGATTTAGACACACTGAGTTAGTTAGATAGTCAGTCTTTGTTGGTATATTCGAATCCTATCCATGGAATTCAAATCCTATGTATTGTAACATCTTTGTATTAACGACTAATGAATAAAGATTAATGTTGTGATAAACTGATCAATTCTTGTCTATTTTATCTATAATTTGTGGCATGGATTTACTGTTCAGTGTACATTTCTTTTGATTATTCCACTGCATAATTTCCCTTATCAATTGATATCATTTGCTTGTAGATCAATGGTTCACAAATTTAACATGGTATCAGAGCCTTGTTCGGGATAGAAGCAAGGCTTGTCTGATCTCCATTGTACACCAAAAGCAACTGAGTTTCCACATAAATCCTAGAATCATAGCATTGCTCCCTCTGGATTCTATCGAGAGAAGTCTATCCAGGTGTGACAGACTTTGATAAAGTATACATGTCGAGGTGGAAAGGCTTGAAATGGCATATGATTGTGAATTGAATTAGTTTTGCAGTGTTATTTGCAGGTACCTACGTAGCTTCTTGAGGAATTGACTGATCAACATCCAGAAAGATGGATTCTTCAGCTCTTTTACCTTGAATCCTTACACCCTTAGACTACACTGATTGGAGGGAAAATATGCATGTATCCTTGCACAATATTGGTCTATTTAGGATGACAATGGGCATAGAAACTGATCCCTAGCAGTATGTTGAGAAGAATTTTTTTTTGAATCGGTTTGATGAGGCTTTCGGATTCATGTGCACTCATATCTCCTGAGATAATTTGTTCCACCTTGAGGAACTAAGGACTCCGAAGGAAGCTTGGGATAATATTGGATATTATTTTGGAAAATAAGATGAGATTCGAGGGCATATTTTGGAGAATGAGCTCATTTCTCTACAACCCAGCAATTTCGAATCTATTTAGCAATTATTTACAAAATACATGTCACTAGTACTACAATGCAAACAATGTGGATTGAAGAGGAAAGATGAGCAGCTTGTGTTTTCAGTGTTGAGAAATCTTGGCTCATAGTAGTCAATCTTTGTCTCTACAATCCATTTAAGAAGAGCCTCCATTCCTAATTGGAAGATTCCTTCTCTAGAGGCTTTTCCTGAGTCCTTAATATAGGAGCAAGATAAATTGGTTCAAATGGGAGTGATCCAGACCTCCAAGAATCAAGATTTATTAGTGACATACTCAAACAATGTGTAAGCAAGAGGGAATCACAAAGGGAAGGATACCAAAAACACTAATTTGATGTTAGATTTTTAACATTTACGCTATATGATCTTAGGATCTTATCTGAGAGAATAACAAGCACATCAATCAATCACAAGAGACAATGAACACAAAGATTTTCCTCAGGGAAACCATAAAGGAGAAAACCCCGCAACTTCCTCAGAGATAGAATCAGCACCAAAAGTAAAACCCAAAGACAATAAGATGATCTCCTGACAGTAGTAGTCTCTGTCTCTCTTGTCCCAGCTTCTTCTTTCTCTCTCAGTTATGTGCTACAGCTGAGTGTGAGTGAATGTGTGTTAAATAGAGAGGCTCCCTATCTATTTATACTAATTCCCAACTTGACAATAACTCACTAGGGTTGGCTTCTCTAGGAGAGTCTAATAACCATAGAGCCCCACAACTGCGAGGACTTTAACCCTTGAACAATAAGGAGGGTTACACTCTATGACTTTACATGACTTGTTTACATTATTGAATCTCCCGATAGGAACATCGGGGCATGACATGACTCAATTACATTACAGATACATCCTGATATAAAAATAGAGGTACAATACATAAGATATACAAGTGAATACATTCTGAACTTACAAATACATCAACACTCCCTCTTAACTAGGAAGGTATTCTCTCGACACAATTTATCAGCACAAGTCTTCTTCTCTGTATCATCTAGACCATCATCAATTCATCTTCATCTTCAAGTCATCTTCATCTTCAAGTCATCTTCATCATCAAGTCATCTTTATAAAGTATGGATCATCACTAGATCTAGATCATCATCAAGTCTGGATCATCACTTGAACTGGAACATTACTGGATCATCACTTGATCTAGAGCATCACTGGATCATCATCAATTCTGGATCATTACTTGATCTGGATCATCACTACTGGATCATCATCAATTCTGGATCATCACTTGATCTGGATCATCATTGGTGCTATCTCAATTCTACTCGTAACAGTAAGTTCTACAAAGCCATCCCTTTTTCATGCTGGTTGTAGGCCTATCCTTCATGTAGGTCTTCATTGTCTTCAACACTTATATCTGACCATGGAATGAACCATGTCAGAAAGCCCCGCCCAGCACTTACATTTGACCATGGGAGGAACACATCCAAGAACCATGTCAGAAAGGCATGCCCAACACTCACATCTGACCATGGGAAGAACACATACAAAATCCATGTCAGAAAGGCCCAGCACTCACATCCGACCTCATCTTGTCAGAAAGACTCTGCACTTACATCCGACCTCATCTTGTTAGAAAGGCTCTGAGTTTCCACATAAATCCTGGAATCATAGCATTACTCCCTCTGAATTCTATCGAGAGAAGTCTATCCAAGTGTGACAGACTCTGATAAAGTATACATGTCGAGGTGGAAAGGCTTGAAATGGCATATGATTGTGAATTGAATTAGTTTTGCAGTTTTATTTGCAGGTACCTACGTAGCTTCTTGAGGAATTGACTGATCAACATCCAAAAAGATGGATTCTTCAACTCTTGTACCTTGAATCCTTACACCCTTAGACTACACTGATTGGAGGGAAAATATGCATGTATCCTTGCACAATATTGGTCTATTTAGGATGACAATGGGCATAGAAACTGAGCCCCAGCAGTATGTTGAGAATAAATTTTTTTTGAATCAGTTTGATGAGGATTTCGGATTCATGTGCACTCATATCTCCTGAGATATTTTGTTCCACCTTGAGGAACTAAGGACTCCGAAGGAAGCTTGGGATAATATTGGATATTATTTTGGAAAATAAGATGAGATTCGAGGGCATATTTTGGAGAATGAGCTCATTTCTCTACAACCCAGCAATTTCGAATCTATTCAGCAATTATTTACAAAATACACGTCACTAGTACTACAATGCAAACAGTGTGGATTGAAGAGGAAAGATGAGCAACTTGTGTTTTCAGTGTTGAGAAATATTGGCTCATAGTAGTCAATCTTTGTCTCTACAATCCATTTAAGAAGAGCCTCCATCCCTAATTGGAAGATGCCTTCTCTAGAGGCTTTTCCTGAGTCCTTAATATAGGAGCAAGATAAATTGGTTCAAATGGGAGTGATCCAGACCTCCAAGAATCAAGCATTATTAGTGACATACTCAAACAATGCGTAAGCAAGAGGGAATCACAAAGGGAAGGATACCAAAAACACTAATTTGATGTTAGATTTTTAACATTTAAGCTATATGATCTTAGGATCTTATCTGAGAGAATAACAAGCACATCAATCAATCACAAGAGACAATGGACACAAAGATTTTCCTCCGGGAAACCATAAAGGAGAAAACCCCGCAACTTCCTCAGAGATAGAATCAACACCAAAAGTAAAACCCAAAGACAATAAGATGATCTCCCGACAGTAGTAGTCTCTGTCTCTCTTGTCCCAGCTTCTTCTTTCTCTCTCAGTTATGCGCTACAGCTGAGTGTGAGTGAATGTGTGTTAAATAGAGGGGCTCCCTATCTATTTATACTAATTCCCAACTTGACAATAACTCACTAGGGTCGGCTTCTCTAGGAGAGTCTAATAACCATAGAGCCCCACAACTACGGGGACTTTAACCCTTGAACAATAAGGAGGGTTACACTCTATGACTTTACATGACTTGTTTACATTATTGAATCTCCCGATAGGAACATCGGGGCATGACATGACTCAATTACATTACAGATACATCCTGATATAAAAATCGGGGTACAATACATAAGATATACAAGTGAATACATTATGAACTTACAAATACATCAACACTCCCTCTTAACTAGGAAGGTATTCTCTCGACACAATTTATCAGCACAAGTCTTCTTCTCTGTACCATCTAGACCATCATCAATTCATCTTCATCTTCAAGTCATCTTCATCGTCAAGTCATCTTTATCAAGTATGGATCATCATTGGATCTGGATCATCACTGGATCTGGATCATCACTTGAACTGGAACATCACTGGATCATCATCAAGTCTGGATCATCACTTGATCTAGAGCATCACTGGATCATCATCAATTCTGGATCATTACTTGATCTGTATCATCACTACTGGATCATCATCAATTCTAGATCATCACTTGATCTGGATCATCATTGGTGCTATCTCAATTCTACTCGTCACAGTAAGTTCTACAAATCCAGCCCTTTTTCATGCTGGTTGTAGGCCTATCCTTCATGTAGGTCTTCATTGTCTTCAACACTTATATCTGACCATGGAATGAACCATGTCAGAAAGGCCCGCCCAGCACTTACATTTGACCATGGGAGGAACACATCCAAGAACCATGTCAGAAAGGCATGCCCAACACTCACATCTGACCATGGGAAGAACACATACAAAACCCATGTCAGAAAGGCCCAGCACTCACATCCGACCTCATCTTGTTAGAAAGACTCTGCACTTACATCTGACCTCATCTTGTTAGAAAGGCTCTGCACTTACATCCGACCTCATCTTGTCAGAAAGGATATGCACTTACATCCGACCTCATCTTGTCAGAAAGGCTCTGCACTTACATCTAATCATGTGGGAACACATACCGCAATCACATCAGAATGGATTTGTACTTATATTTGATCATGTGGGAACACATCCCTCAATCACATCAGAATGGCTCTGCACTGATCATGTGGGAACACATCCCACAATCACATCAGAATATCTCTGCACTTACATCTGATAATGTGGGAACACATCCCACAATCACATCCAAATGGCTCTGTACTGATCATGTGGGAACACATCCCACAATCACATCAGAATATATATGCATTGATCATGTGGTAACACAACCCACAATCACATCATAGCAATATCTCTGCACTTAAATATGATCATGTGAAGCTCGGCCTTCCACCATGTCAGAAAGGCCAACGGACACATCAATTCCCTTTGGAGGGAACCTCGATCTGGAGAACACCAAGCTTCTCCTTGAAGTACTCAAACTTCACTCTGGCTAATGGTTTGGTCAGCACATCAGCTATCTGCTCGTCCGTCACAACATATTGGAGCTTCACTGCTCCTCTCTCCACCACATCCCTGATATAGTGATATATGATCTCAATATGCTTTGATATGTCATGGAACACTGGGTTCTCTGAAAGCTTCACACAGCTCTGGTTGTCACAATATATACAAGTAGCATTTATCTAGAGATCAAATAAATCAGACAGTAGATTTCTTAGCCACACTGCCTCACAACTAGCCGAACAAGCTGCAACATACTTTGCTTCGGTTGTACTCAGTGCCACATAGGATTGCTTCCCGCTAAACCAAGAGATCACACCTGATTCCATACTGAAGCAACACCCTGAATTGCTCTTTCTATCAATGGTGCGGCCTTCCCAATCCAAATCGACATAACCTTCCATGTCATTCTTCTGATTCGCCTCATACTTGAGCCCATAATCAACTGTACCCTTTAGGTACCTCAGAATATGCTTTGCAGCAATCAAGTGAACATGTCTCAGATTTGTCAGGAACTGGCTCAATGTGTTCATAGCAAAGGAAATATCTAGTCTCGTATTCGTCAGGTACATCAAGGACCCAATCATCTGATGATACATCGTAGCATCAACCGATTCTGATGAAGCATCACTCAATAGCTTTAGATTTGATGCCATAGGTGTGGTCATGGCCTTGCATTCCATCATCCCAAACCTCTTCAGGATCTCTACTGCATACTTCCCTTGTCCCAAGGAAATTCCATCTGCATTCTGCCACATCTCCATGCCTAGAAAGTGATGCATCATACCCAAGTCCTTCATTTTGAACTCGGCAGCAAGCTTCCTCTTTGTATTAGCAATCAACCCATCCTCACTTGTCACAAATAAATCATCTACATATAATAGGAGTATCACGGGGTTCCTTTCTTCAACCTTGTAGTAAAGGTTGGAATCTGCTTTACTCTTGGTAATTCCCAAACTCGATAGGAAGTTGCCAATTCTGTCATACCATGTCATGGGTGCCTGTTTCAAAACGTACATGTCTTTCTTTCACTTACACACATGAGTCTCCCTGTCATGTGTCTCAAAACTGAGTGGCTGCTCCACATATACTTCCTCTTCTACTACACCATTCAAGAAAGTTGTCTTGACATCCATTTGGTGTACTTTCCACTTCATTACTATAGCTAAAGCAAGTACTGATCTGATGGAAGTATATCTGGCTACAGGTGCAAAGGTTTCTTCATAATCTATTCCTTCTTTCTGGGAGAAACCACAAGCCACAAATCTTGCTTTATATTTATCTATGATACCATCTGCATCATGCTTGATCTTATAGATCCATTTGTAAGTCACAACAGACTTCCCCTCTGGTCTTGGGACAACATCCCAAACATCATTATTCATGATCGATTGATACTCTTTGATCATAGAATCCTTCCATTCTTTCTTTTCTTCCGCTTCTTCATAGTTGGAAGGTTCTTTATCAATGAAGTCACATAATATGGTTACATAACCGGAGCAGGACCTGGTTCTTTTCCTGTCTCTGTGTATCTCTTCTGGAGCCCCATATCTTTATGCACCTTGGATAGCCTCTCGTACCCAAGTAGGTTTCCTCTTGTGAGGATTCTTCTCATGAGGTGGATCTATAGATTATTGAGGTTCTTCTATTTCTCGATCTTCTTCTATTTCTCGATCTTCTTCTTGAGTTGCATCATTCATGGTTGTGTCATGAATTCTGGGTACTTCTGTTTCTTCAAGTTCTTTAGCGGGTCTCTTTCTGGATTTGTTGTAAGCCGAGTCTTCATCAAATGTTACGTCTCTACTGATGTCGATCTTCTTGAATTCTGGGAAGTATATTTTGTAAGCCTTCGAGCTTTTAGAGTATCCCACAAATATACCCTTCCTTCCTGAAGGATCTAACTTTGTCCTCTCTTTTTTTGGAATGTGAATGTATACTGGACAGCAAAATATTCTGAGATGGCTAACTTCTGGTTTCTTGCTGAAAAACACTTCTTTAGGTGTCTTGCTCTCGATTACTCTATGTGGAGTATGGTTCTGTACATACACAGTTGTTCTAGCAGCTTCTTCCCATAGATGCATGGGAAGATCTTGATCATGAAGCATTGCCCTTGCAGCTTCCATGATCGTTCTATTCTTTCTTTCTACAACCCCATTTTGTTGTGGATTATATGGAGTGATAAAATCCCTCTTAATCCCTGAATCTTTGCATAATTCCTTGAATTCATTTGATGTGAATTCTTCACCATTGTCTGATTGGAAAATCTTGATCTTCTTCTCTGTGTAGTTTTCGATCAAGGCTTTGAATTTCTTGAAGTTATTGAATACTTCATCTTTGTTCTTCATGAAGTATATTCATGTCTTCGTAGAAAAATAATCAATTAAAGAAACATAATATACATACCCGCTTAATGAACTGGATGACATCGGACCGCATACATCGGAGTGAATGATTTCCAAGATTCCTTTAGCCTTGCTTTCGCTACATGGAAATGTCTTCTTTGTGTTCTTTCCTTTCTCACATCCCTTGCATACTCCTTCATGTTTTGCTTGTATTTCTGGAAGACCTTCAACAAATTTGCTTGCAAGTGGTAGTTCCCTATAGTGCACATGTGCAAGCCTTCTATGCCAAAGTTCATTTGGTTCTACTGAGTCATGAACCAAAGCTTGTTCTAATTGGCCCTTTAATCTGTATAGTCGTCCCTCTTGTTCTCCAATTACTACTGCATCGTCAATAGTCTTTCCTTTTGGCCACATGAGGACTTGTCCATCTATAAATGCAACCCTCATGCCTTTTGCATCTAATGTAGAGATGGAGAGAAGGTTCTTCTTTAGTCTTGGTACAAATGGGACATCCTTTATTTTCATAGACTTTCCAGAGTCTAATTTGTAGGAGGATTCTCCACTACCTTTTATTGGATAGTGGTAGTCATCTCCAAGTTTCACCTTGTGGGGTGATTCTTGTTCTGATAGTTACACAAATGTTTCTTTGAATCCTATCATGTTTTTGGAAGCCCCACTATCTATAAGCCAATCATTTCTTCCATGTGTGATGTTTCCCATGAGAACGAAAATCAAAACATATTCTTCATCACTTGAACAATCATCACTTTCTTGTTTGATTCTCTTCTTGGAAGGCTCATCATCTTCTGCAGCATGAGCATGATGTCTTTTCTTGTTTCCCTTCCTCTTGTAAGATCTATCTTTGTTTCTAGGACAATCTCTTGCAAGGTGTCCTCTTTCATCACATGTATAGAAAATGTACTTAGACAAATCTTTGTTAGATTTTCTAGTGTTTTTCTTCTCGCGAGAGTGCTTACCTTTGTGATGTTTTGTTTTGCTTTTCTTGGATTGTACTGTGAGAGCTTGATCTTCACTTCCCATCTTTTCTTCTCATGCTAATATTCGAGCTTCTTCTTGTGAGCATTCCTCCCACAGTCTGCTAAACTTGACTAGCTTCTTTCTGGCACAGATCCCTTGAATGAAAGAGTCCCATGCCCTAGGGAGACCATTCAAGGTGGTCATCACAATTTTTTCATTCTCTACTTATTCATCTACCGCTTCAAGTTGTTCCTTGATCTGAGAGACCCTTGTAAAGTAATACTAGATGGTCTCTGCATTCTGTATCTTTACATTCTTCAATTGGTTTCTCAGAGTCATATTCTGATTTATGTTCTTCCCTTCAAATAACTTGGTCAGGGCATCAAACATCTCTTTAGGTGTCTTTAGAGAGGACACCTGTGGTATGAGGTGATCCTTGATTGAATCAGCAATAATCCTCTTAGCCATGACCAATTTATTCTTGTGTAAGGCCTTAGCCTCATCTCCCTCTGGAACTCGAACCTCTTCATTAATGTAAGAGTCCATCTCATTTTCTTCCAAGACTAGGGAGATCCTATACTTCCAAGCTCAGAATTCATCATCTCCCTCAAGCTTTTCATCAATATTGGTCTGATGAGACATCTTAATAGAGAACCTCAAATGGAAATGCAAAATATTTAGACCTTACCAGGTTAATATGTCAGAACTAGATCTAGAGCTGAATTTCTGCAGAGCTGGTTTTCTGGTTCAGGAGCAGATTAGGGTTTGAATTTCTTGGAGTTCTACCCAACCAAAAACCTTGATCTTGATCTCTAAACTTCGATTATGGTGAGGAGATCAATATAGGCCTGGGTTCACTCAAAAATTCCACTTCTGTTGAAAGCCCTAATTTCCCCTAGTAGTGTCGGGTCAAAAACTGAAAATGCTCAGAATCAGATTCTGCTTCAACAGAAAGATGCGCCTTAGAGAGGAGAGTTAGACTAGCCTTCTTTTGCTGAAAATATGTGGAGATATATCCAAAAAGTAGGAAGCCCTAGCTTCAGCAGCTACATAGTGTCTTCTTCTCATGTTAGCTCTGATACCATGTTAGATTTGTAACATTTAAGCTATATGATCTTAGGATCTTATTTGAGAGAATAACAAGCACAACAATCAATCACAAGAGACAATGAACATGAATATTTTCCTCGGGGAAACCATAAAGGAGAAAACCCCGCAACTTCCTCAGAGATAGAATCAACACCAAAAGTAAAACCCAAAGACAGTAAGATGATCTCCCGACAACAGTAGTCTCTCTCTCTCTCTTGTCCCGGCTTCTTCTTTCTCTCTCAGTTATGCGCTACAACTGAGTGTGAGTGAATGTGTGTTAAATAGAGAGGCTCCCTCTCTATTTATACTAGTTCCCAACTTGACAATAACTCACTAGGGATGACTTCTCTAGGAGAGTCTAATAACCCTAGGGCCCCACAACTGCGGGGACTTTAACCCTTGAACAATAAGGAGGGTTACACTCTATGACTTTACATGACTTGTTTACATTATTGAATCTCCCGATAGGAACATTGGGGCATGACATGACTCAATTACATTATAGATACATCCTAATATAAACATTGGGGTCATAAGATATACAAGTGAATACATTCCAAATCTACAAATACATCAACATTCGAAGCCAAAGGGGAATCATAGATCTTCTAATTGAGCCTCGAGTTCTAGGAAAAAGAAGAAATTCGAGAAGACTAAGTGTCCATAATGTATGAGAGGCTTTCATCCAGAGAGCTAGTGCATGAAGAAGACCATCAACCAATTGACAACACTCCTTGAACAGAACAATATTGCCCTTCCACAAGGTGAAGAGATGTCTGAAACTGGAGAGTAGAATGAAGAATATGAGAGGTCCCATGCTTTGAAAGCATGCCTCACTTAGTCGAAGGATTATTTGATATATTATGGAGCATCCAACCACATGGTTTCCTCCAAGGAATCCTTCACCACTCTCAATCTCTTAGGAGGACCTAGCATTCATATGGGGGATAACTCATAGATCCCAACAGCAAGTAGAGGTTCTCTTAAAATCTAGCATGGAGATTTCAAGAATGTACTCTATGTGCCCTCTCTTGTAGCGAAATTGTTATCTGTTTATCATATGACACATACTGGCTCACCAAAGCAAGTTGTATTTGGTCTTGACTTAGTGGAGATCTCAGATATCTCAACTAGGAATATTGATAGTGAAAGGGTGTTGCAAACCATGCCTCCAAGGCATATGGATTCTCACATTTTCTTCCATACTCAACTCTAGTACAACCTCAACATCGATTCAAAAGGGAAGGTAGAAACTCTCTTTCATCTCCATTTGTAGATAATGATATGTTGTCTAATATTTCAGTTTTAGAATATGAAGAACAAGATCAACATGATATTGATATTGAGATTGTAACTCAATATGATCTAGATCCAGATCCATCTCCGATTCCAAATAAGAAGCCTAAATGGGAAAAAAAGCTCATTGAATCAATTGGAAATGATGTTGGGGATCCAGATGATAGAAGAAGAACAAGGTCCCAGTATCATAATGAATATGTTGCACTCTCTCACACAGCTTCACTACCTACAGAGTGGTGCAAAAAAATTCCACATAGATGCTACTTGATTATAGCGAATGATCCACAATTTGGCCCATTGAAGAACAAAATGGATCATTCCATTCGTACTCCAAAAAGAAGAGACAAAACAAACATTCAATAGATCAGAAGAAGATGGAAGGGTTCACACAATCCCAGGATGCTGATGCATAGAAGAACCATGATTCTACATGGTTGCTCCATAGAGTTGCAAATTGTAGCAATTTTTTCACAAGTTTTTGCTCAAAGAGAAATTTTTCCTCTTAAGTAGTATAGCTTGTTTCCTTATTCCTGCTTATTTTGAGGGGGGGGGTTCCCATTAGGTTTTCCTCATTTTTCCTTATTTTATTAAGCAATTTATTTTATGTCATTTAGATTGTATGGGTGACTTTTGGCCTAGTTTCCAAGGCCCCAAGTTGTCCAAAGTTAGGATTAAGTGGGGGTGTTGGGATTAATAATCCTCCTTTGTCCAATATAGTCTATTTTGTCATATTTCCTAGCTTAGGAGGTCATTTATCACCTTACTGGACTTTTGGTGCCACTGGTTCCATTGGTGCCATTAGTTCCATTGGTCCCACTAGTGCCAATCCCTACATTATAGGATCCCACTCTGAGTGCCACTAGCAACCTCCATCAGTTGGTTGTGGTTGGTAAGCAGTTATGTTGAGTCAACCTCCAGTTACAATAAGTTAGATCACTTTCAGTTCCGCTAGCTCCAGTTATACATGCATGAAGGGAAAGTGACACCTTTTTCCACCTACCTCATCAGTTAACTGATTGTAGACTGATTTAGACATCCAGAGTTAGACAAGTGAGCCTCCAACAATGATTTAGACACACTGAGTTAGCTAGATAGTTAGTCTGAGTTGGTAGATTCGAATCCTATCCATGACATTCGAATCCTATGTATTGTAACACCATTTCATTACTCATTAATGAATGAAGATCAATGTTGTGATAAACTGATAAATTCATGTCCGTTTTATCTGAAATTTGTGGCATGGATTTACTTTTCAATGTACATTTTCTTTGAGTATTCCACTGCACAATTTTCCTTCTCAATTTCTCTCATTTTCTTGTAGATCAATGGTTCACAAATTTAACATCTTCATTTACATCTTCTTTTTCATCATAAGTCACATCATTTGTTTCTTCTTCATCGTTGCTTGGAAGAATTTGTGGGAGATTCTCATACACTTTGACATCCGTACTTTCAACAATTCTTTTCAGTCTTTTGTTATAGCATTTGTAGGCCCTTATTTCTATCGAGTATATCAGGAATATTCCTTCATTAGTTCTGGTATAAAATTTTCCCATATGCTCATCATTTATCTTAATGTAACACTTGCCTCCAAAAATTTTGAAGTGTCCCACTAAAGCTAATCTCCTTATCCATAATTCATATGGAATATTGTCACTGTTTACTCTTAACTAAGCTCTATTAATTATGCACACAACTATTCCTACAACTTCTTTCCATAATGTTTCTGAGACTTTTTCTTCTAGTAACATAGTTCTTACTGCCTCTTAAACTATTTTTCTTTTTTCTTTCAGTGATGTCGTTATGTTGGGGAGTGTTATATGTATAGTACTGCCTCTTGATACCATCCTCTTTATAGAAATTTTTGAATTCAGCTAAAGTGGATTCCCCACCATTATTTGATCTAAGACATTTCATTCGATGACCAATTTCATTTTCCACTATATCCTTGAAGTGTTTGAACTTCTAAAAGGCTTCGTATTTAGTTTTAATAAATGTTACCTAGATCATTCTACTATAATAATCAATAGAAAACATAAAGTACCTCCCACCTTAAAGAGTTTGAACTCTTGTTGGTCCACATAGATTAATATGCACTAATTCTAGAGGTTGTGAAGTAGACTATGAATATTTGGCTTATAACTAGCCCTGGCTTGCTTCCCATGAAGGCATAATCCACACAATCTATTTGGAAGCTTGGATGTTTTTGGCATTCCTCTTACTACTTATGTTCGACTGATTTTTATCATATTATCAAAGTTAAAATGTGCTATCGTTTTGTGCCACAACCAACTATATAGCATTTCTCCCATTCAATTTCATCTAGGACATACAAATTTCCATGAGATTGAGTTCCTCTTCCAATTATTATATGGGAACCGTTTCTTCTAATTTCACAATGGTGAGTAAAGAAAGTAATATTTTGATTAGCATCAAAAATTTGACCTGCACTTAGCAGATCGTGCTTTAGGCCATCAACATACAATACATTTTGAGCTTTAACATTTCCTTTGAGATCAATTATTTATTTTCCAAGAATTTTTGTTGTATCATTATCACCAAAAGCCACGTCACCTCATTTTTCCTGTTTCAAACTAAGACATTTCTCTTTGTCACCAATCATATGCTTGGTACATCTATTAATCTACCACGGTAATCTAGGGACTAAACACAAGTCTCATCAAAGATTAATAACAATAAGCCATGAAAATGGTGTAATAGGGCTACAAAATGAGTAGCCGCTCTGTATATTCACACAAAGAATAAGTAATACAATACAAGATCATGCTGCAAGCCTGAATGACAAATCAATTCGAATTCCCAAGGAGGTCATTCGAATTGAATGAGTGAGTCTAGATTAACTAAATGTAAGCCACAATCAACACTCAAATTAACCACTGATCAAAACCCTAATTGACTCAACTGAGCCCTAACTAAAGTCAGAGTGCAATAAATGACTGAGTCTAACTGAAAGTAGGTCAGACACATGTTGCAGCAAGCCAACCAACAAGTGGTAGCACTTCAATGACTCCAATGAACCCCGATGAGGTTAACTGAAGTGTAACTGAACATTAGAAGTGGTTGGAGGTGCCTCTGTTGACTCCATTTCATTAAATAATCAATAAATAATCAATTTAATGATGGAGGGCACCTTCACTACTATATTTAACTGATTGTAACCATCAGTTAGCAATATGGTGCATTAATGACAATCAGATCACCCCCGAAGTGCTCTAGTTAGCCTCCCCGAATGTAGGAGAAGGCTAAGTTAGCCTCCTTGACTAAAGGTAGGCGTGGATGTGATCTAGTCGATGTCACCTAGTGCTCCTATGATGTTAATTAAGTCAATAATACTTAGGATAGTGGTTTAACTAGGCCAAATTGACCAAAATGAGTGTGTAAGGTGGTAAATGTCTCCAACACCCTCCCTTAAGCTATACTTAGGAGGAGTTAGAAAACATAAAATGCATAAAAATGCTAGGGCCCCAGCAACTAAGGCCATAGGTCACCCTATACAATGTTGAAACTGAAACAATGCTCAAAAACAAACTAAGTGAGGAAAAGAGGGAAAACCCAGTGGGAACCCCCCCCCCCCCCCCTCAAGCTGAACACTGAAAGTAGTCTGAATCACCTTGATGAAATCACCCCCAATAGTGAACGGAGGTAAGTGAACTTCTTTTCTAAAAATATATTGGTGAAGACATATGCAATCTGCTCATCAGTCGGACAGTATTGCAGAATGATGGTCCTGTCATGCACTAGCTCCCTAATATAGTGCATGTGGATCTCTACATGCTTGGTCCTCTGCCTGGTAACTGGATCTGTGGATATCTTAATAGCACTTTGATTGTCACAAAAGAGGACAGTGGAAAAATTACTACCAAGATCAAACTTTGAAAGAATGCCTTGCAACCAAACTGCTTGGATGCAAGAATTCACCGCTCCTCGATACTCGGCCTCTGTTGAAGATAGTGCTATTGCAGCCTGCTTTTTTCTAGACCAACAAATGGGGCCACCACCAAACATGAATACATATCCGGAAGTAGACTTCTGATCAATAGAATCACCCGCCCAATCAAAATATGTGTATCCAACCAGCTCTAGCTCGGAGTCTGCAGCATAGTGAATGTCGTAGGTCCTGGTTCCCTGAATATACTGGAGGATCCTCTTGGCTGCCTTCCAATGAAGATCATGAGGCTGCTTCATGTCTCTTGATACAGAATTCACAGCATAACAGATATCAAGCCGAGAATGTGTCAAGTACAATAAGCTACCAATCAGTTGTCGATAGATAGTGTAGTCCATGGGAGGTGTGCTTTTTCCTTCTTCAAGGCTGATCCCTGAAAGGAAAGGGAATGGTGTAGGAAACCATGTTAAACTTGAATAATAGGTCTGATATGTATTTGTACTAAGTGACCATTATCCCATCAGAATTTTTCTCAATTTCGAGCCCCAAAAATCGTTTTAGGAGCCCCAAATCACTCATTTCAAAGGCATTGTGGAGAGCAGTTTTGATGGCTGAAATGGAAGCAACTGTGCTACCTGTGATCAGTAAGTCATAAAAATATAAAACAATAATAATCAAATTACCATAATACTACTGTAAATACACATTTCGATCTAATCTACACCTTTGGAAGTTTTGTGAGAGAAGGAAGGCATCCATCTTGGAATACCACTCTCTTGGGGCCTATTTTAACCCATATAATGACTTATTTAGCTTTCAAACCAAAGATGGATCAGAGATGTATCCCTCAGGCTGCTTCATGTATATCTCCTCATGAATATCTCCATGCAGAAATGCTGACTTAACATCCATATGATGCACTTCCCAGTGCTTAGATGCCGAAATTGCCAAAACTAGGCGGATGGAGTCCATTTTTGCAACCGGTGCAAAGGTCTCATGGTAGTCCACACCTTGGACCTGAGAGAAACCTTTTGCCACCAGCCTTTCCTTATATTTTTAGGTGCTTCCATCAGCAGCAACCTTGGTCCAAAACACCCACTTGCATTGAACCAATTTCCTTCCAGGAGGAAGAGAAACTAGCTCCCAAGTAGTGTTTTTCTGAAGAGAATTCATCTCTTCATCCATGGCAAGTTGCCATCTTGGATCCTTCCGAGCATGGTAGTAGGAATTTGAGTCTAAAATAATCATCAAATAGCAAGTTTCAGATAGCAAATTATCAGGACAAGAGAGCGCAATACCTGCTCTTTGGAAATCAGACCGGGTTCTCCTTGGATCATCCGGATTTCCAATGTTATCTCCTGCGGAGGAGAGTGTCTGTCGGGCCCAGGTGGGAAGATGATTTTGTACTTCAGGTTCTGATTTAGCATCTGATGTTTGCTGCACACTGATATCAGAAATCAGAGGATCCAAATCAGGGTCATCACCCCCAATTTCATCATCCAAATATTTAGTAGAATAGGAAGGAAAATCAGCAGTTTTTTCCTTCACTAGTTCCACCTCCTGAAGAGGCTCATCGAAATTGACACTCCTTTCGATGATGATCTATTTTGTTTTGATATCCAATAGCTTGAAACCATTTGATTCATCAGAATACCCAATAAATAGACATTCTATGCTTTGCGGTTGCAAATCCCTTCTTTTATCAAGTGGAATCCGAGCCCATGCAGTGGACCCAAACACCCACAGGTTCGACACATCCGGCTTGTGTCCGAAGTATGCTTCAAAAGGGTTCTTCCCTTTCATGGATGAGTGTGGCACCCTGTTCTGAATGTATGCTGCAGCATGCATGGCTTCATCCCACAAATTTGCAGCCAACTCCTTTGATTCCAACATACAGGTGGTCATCTCCTTGAGAGACCGATTCTTCCTTTCCGCTACTCCGTTCTGTTGGGGAGTGTAGGGAATTGAATGTTGGACCTGAATACCACTTTGGGAGCATATGTGCAGCAACTCATTACTGACATACTCCCCACCATTATCAGATCTCAAGATCTTGATCTTAAGCCCAGAGGCATTCTCGATCAAGGCCTTCAATTCATAAATTTTTTCACATACTTCAGACTTCTTTTTGAGAAAGAAGACCCATGTGTACCTTGAAAAATCATCAATAAAAGTCAAAAGATACCTTGATCCATTCATGGATGTGATAGGCATCGGATCGCTGATATCAGAATGTATTAGCCCCAATATGCATGTAGCTCGGTTTTCCTTCCCCCAATCAAACTTGTGCTCAGGGTGTTTTCCAACCACATAGCCCTTGCAATTTCCAGTGGTTGCCTTGATGATTGGGAGGCCTTCAACCATGGATTTTTTCTGTAATTGATGCAAATATTTAAAATTTAGATGGCCAAACCTTTCATGCCACAACCTACTAACTTCATTTCCATGAGTTAGCAGAGCGGTGGGCTTTGCATCTGCCACAAAGTGGGAGGACTCATAGGCTTTTGCATGATGTTTTACAAGGCCTTTAGCAATGAGTTTCCTGGATGCAATTTCCATTATCTCAACATCATTTTGGCTGAAAGAAACTCTCTTAGGCACTCCTGTATGTGTCATCTAATAGACTCTAAGGCGATTTGATTTCAGAAACGGTACATACAAAACATTTGAAAAATAGCCATTCTCAAGATCAACCGTACCTTGTCCTTCTGAAATGATGGTGGAGTCATCTCCCATGTGGATGGGGATGGATTTGCCAATATCCAAGGATGAAAAGGATTCTCTTTCATCCATCACGTGATTCGAAGCTCCAGAATCAATCAAGAGTGCTTTGGACTTTGAAGTGCTTGCCATGGGGGCATGACCTTTTTCATGCTGTGGTTCTCGATCTTACTGATCTATCCTCCGAAAGCTTTCTGGAATATTGATGTGATTTCTCTCAAGGAGAGAGGTAGCTTCATCAAGCTTCTTCTTCATGCAGGCATGTTCAGGGTGGAAGCCCTTCCCACAATATGAACACTTGACTTTTTCCTTTCCATGATGCCCTTTTCCTTTGTTCTTCCTTGAGCCGGAAGACTCATCATGCTGCTAGTTTTCAACTTTAGGCTTAGGAGCTTCAAATTTAGTTTTTGGGTTCTTCTGCTGCTTTCCTTTACCCTTTAGATCTTTGGGCCCCAAGACATGGAAGGCTTGATCACGGGAGGATCTGATGATCCCCATCTGGACAAGCTTATCATGTTCACTTTTTAGGGACTCAATGAAGGCATTGAGTGTAGGCATCTTCCATCCAGGGGTTGTGAGCTTCCTCGCATGAAATGTAGAGAGAAAAACTGAATAATCATCTCCAAGTTTGGAGAGTATGGTGAGGATGAGCTGATCATCCGCCTTCTCCACTTTGCATTGCTTCAAGAGTAAGACAATGTGCTTGAACTTTGTGAAAAATTCATTCAAGGTCTCGAAATTGGAAGCCTAAAGAGACATCAATTCATTTTCAAGCTGGTAAACTCTCAAATCATCCTGCTTTCCATATAGGGTTTCCAATTTGTCCCAAATTTCCTTTGGAGTCTTCAATCCCGAAAGATGGAAAAGAAGATCCCGAGAAATAGAGAGGCACAAGAATCTAAATGCTTCATCCTTCTTGTTCAAGAATCTTGATTTTCCTATATCAGTGCCAGGCTCATCTTCAATGTCCATGGTGACTCTATAGAGTCCTCTGGAGCGTAGTTGGATCTCCATGTCTCCTTTCCATGAGTGGAAATTGAACGGAGTCAAAAGATCTATAGAAGAGGCCATGTGAATCTGCTGGAGCGAATGCTTCACCTATAGAAAACCTGAAAATCACAACAGAAAGGGCAATGTAAGGTCAGACAACCTACACATTTTAGGCTTTCATCACACCCAACATAGTCAATCAAGCAAGCTTGATCAACAAGTTCTTTACTTGGGGTATTAAGTGGTAAACCTTGGCTTCTGGTGCAGTGTTGGATTTTTGAGCTATTGCTCAATTTTCATGCAAGATCTGTCAAAAACCTTGTTTTTTAGAGATCTGAGCTTCATCCTGCCGTGAGCTCTGATACCATATTAATCTGCCATAGTAATCTAGGGACTAAACACAGGTCTCATCAAAGATTAATAACAATAAGTCATGAAAATGGTGTAATAGGGCTACAAAATGAGTAGTCGCTTTGTATATTCACACAAAGAATGAGTAATACAATACAAGATCATGCTGCAAGCATGAATGACAAAGCAATTCAAATTCCCAAGGAGGTCATTTGAATTGAATGAGTGAGTCTAGCTTAACTGAATGTAAGCCACAGTCAGCACTCAAGTTAACCACTGATCTAAACCCTAATTGACTCAACTGAGCCCTAACTGAAGTCAGAGTGCAATAAATGACTGAGTCTAACTGAAATTAGGTCAAACACATGTCACAGCAAGCCAACCAACAAGTGGTAGCGCTTCAATGACTCCAACGAACCTCGATGAGGTTAACTAAAGTGTAATTGAACATCATAAGTGGTTGGAGGTGCCTCTGTTGACTCTAGTTCATTAAATAATCAATTTAATGATGGAGGGCACCTTCACTGCTCGTTTAACTGATTGTAACCATCAGTTAGCAATATGGTGCATTAATGACACTTAGATCACCCCCGAAGTGCTCCAGTTAGCCTCCCCAAATGTAGGAGAAGGCTAAGTTAGCCTCCTTGACTGAAGGTAGGCATGGATGTGATCTAGCTGATGTCATCTAGCGCTCCTCTGATGTTAATTAAGTCAATAATACTTAGGATAGTGGTTTAACTAGGACAAATTGACCAAGAGTGTGTAAGGTGGTAAATGTCTCCAACAACATCCACTATCAGTATACCCTTTGTTTTCTTCCTTTTGAGCATAAAGAGCTGTCTCACATACATCTTTTGTCTTTTCTTCTTCTTGAATGACTTGTATTAGTCTACAATTTGCAATTGTGTGACCAAAGTTGTTTCACTTAGAGCACTCTTCTTCATGAGACAACAAAGAGAAAGAGTTCTTTGTTTGATTCACAAATCTGTTAGGAGGATATTCCTTTCTTTCATTTCTAACAAAATTTCTTCTCATGGGGTCTTTGCATTCAACTGCTTTATAAAAAAAATGATAACAGTTAACAATTTACAAAAAATGTATTTTGGTACATGACAAAAGATGATCTTCTTGGCACAACAAAATTGTTCAAAGGAGGTCCTATCAAATTTCTCCTTACAACATTCCTTGGATTTGAAGTTCACATTGGATCCCTCAGTCTTGTACCAATTTCAAAATTTCCACCAAAGTTGGAGGGCCTTCTTCCTTTCTAATATTTGAGACTTCATTTTCTAACCTCTCACATCCTTTCTCTCTTAAGGACAATAGTCTTTGAGCTTCATTCAATGGCTCATGTATTTTACTAAGATTTGATCTATGCTTAGCAAGAGCTTCTGTTATAAGATTGATCTACTAGTTCAGAGAGCATCCAGTTTGTTGGTTCTCTGTCTTGGGTGTGAATCCAATTCCACTTTTGTCCTTAACATCTCTTTGTTGGAAAAGTATTTTGTTTAGATCTATAGAGATTTTCTCAAATTTTCGATTTAAGAAGTTTGTCTTCTTTAGCTCTTCCTAAAGAGAAATGATCTCCACATCCTTTTTGAATAAAATTTCCCTTATTTGCCTTGCTAGTTGATTTCTAGATTCCAAGTGATCTTTCTCTTGTTTTTCATTGACATTCCTCAAATTTTCTATCTCATTTAAGGAAACCAATAGTTATGCTTCAATATCTACAACTCCTTCTTCATTCTCTTTGGAAGCATCGTTATTATGAGGATCTTCCTTGGCCAAAAACATGATTTGATTTTGCCTTCCATAACAAATTCATCATCATCTTCATAATCTGAAACTCTATCTTCAACTTGAGAGAAAAAGGTTTGTTTGTTGGAAAACTTCCTTTTTGAGAGAGTTCTTCTCGAGTTTGGATTATTCTTTCTTAAGGGACATTTTGTTACAACGTGTATTATTTTTCCACAGTTGAAACATTTAAATGGCATCTTCCATTTGTACTTTCTTGTTCCTCTTGGAAGCTTGTTGACAAAGTTATCCAACTCCTCATGTGAAACATCTAGGTTTGATGAACATATAACTTGGTCTTGATTTTTTTGATGCTTTTCTTTAGTTGCCTTGAAGGTTGCTTATTTTTGCTTGGGGTCTTCAATACTCATTTCATAGGCAATCAAAATCCCATGTAATTGGATCAAATTTAGATTGTCCAGGATGTCCCTTTCTTCAATGGTTGATAAATTCGAGTTGAATCTGGTTGGAAGAGATCTTAAAATTTTTTGCACAACCAAGGTCTTATCAATGGATTCCCTAAGACCTCTTATGTGTTAACAATTTTTTCCACCCTTTGAAAATAGAGAACAATGTTTTCTTCTTCCTGCATCTCGAGTCTTTCAAATTGACCTCTAAAGCTTTGCAGTTTTGCTCTCTAAACCTTGGATTCACCATGATAAATGGTTGCCAATTTATACCATATTTACTTGGGAATTGAATAATTCATTACCTTGTAAAATTATGATTCATTCAAACCAACAAGAATTGCATTCATTGCAGTAGTATTATTTTCACAAGCTTCTATTTCATTTGAGGTAGACGGTCGCCAATATTTAGGAGCAATGCATCCATCAAGCACACTTGTCTAGGTATCAAATATAAGAGACATTAAATAGGCATACATATGTTTGATCCAAAAAATATAATTTATTCCATCAAACTTGGGAACATCTCTAAACTTGACTCCACACATCATAGAGTGTGTTCTCTGAGAAACTCCTTCAGCTTAGTTAAACCTGATAGAAGAAGCCTGCTTTGATACCAATTGAAGAACACACTCACAACATTGAGAGGGAGGGTGAATTAGTGTTGTAGACTTTACTAAATTTCACTTTTGAATACTGATTTCATAAACAAACTTATTGTTTAACCATTAGAAAATTAAAACATAATAAGCCATGGATCCAATAACTTGTACAAAAATAACACCAAAAAATTATAAGAACTTCAATTTTGTATAGAAAAAATTTACATTCAATATATATGCTTCAACACAAAGAGAATGCACAAGCTACAATTGGTGTGAGAGGATTCAACCCCTTCAAGACTTTCAACTTCATCTAAGAGAAATAATTCAAGATTCAACCTGATAGGACACATGTCCTTCCACCACTCCACCCTTCCTCTCTTACAAAAATATTTAATTGCCCCAATATCATAAAACAAATTCCTTATGAGTCTTCAAAACTCTTGCAACTATAGACTATTTAGTAGACCAATAGTGGGCTTGAGGTTGATCCTCAAACTGTATGTAGACTTCAACCATCAAAATAGTAACCTCTTATCAGCAATGAATAATGACATACTTGGATTGCCTTTGATATGATGATGTCCTAGATAACAATCCCTTTGTACAAGAAGTTATTGATCAACAAATTTTTGTAGCCCTAACTAGCCAAAAATCGACTATCCTTGATAACCATGGATCACCTTAGGTTGGAATAACTTCACTGCTTCTTAATCTTCTGTAGGCTCTCCTCCAACAATTTCAATTTTCCTTAGTTAGCTACACAAATCCACACATCAAAATGCATTCCATTGGAGTTTTCCCTCTCTTATATTTATACTTTATCAACAATATCTTGAGCCAACTTGACATAAGTGAATTAAAATTAAATCGGAATTTAATTTTTAGGGTCACTTGTCTCACAAGCATAGTTCCTTCAATTCGAGGGTTTCTTGTCAGTTTCAATGTTCATTTCCATAAAATAAGGGCTTGTGACCCTTTCTCTTCAAGGCTTGGTTTCATTTGCTTGACATATAGGTCATTTGGGACTGTTGTTGTGTCATTTCTTCCACATTTTATGGCTTTAAACCCTTTACATGATATATAAGTTTCAAACCGATCTTCTTTGCCTTTTTTTGACTTCTTATGCTTGCAAACTTTGGGTGAGTAAATATGCCATGTTTTAGGGATTCTTCAAGTTAGACCTAGAATTACTTCTTTACATATGATTTTGAGCTTCTCCAATGACCCTAGGGTTTAACCATGGTTCGAATTAAGCTAACAATTGATGATAAGATTGCATAATTCTCAACCAACTTTGACAACTTCAGAACTTGAAATTCAAATTAGGTCATCACTAAACTGTTATGATTTAAGGATTGATAAACATCTCTAGCTCGGGTTTATCTAGGGAACCACCGGAAATAAGTATTGTTCAATTTTTTAGTTCGGATCTAGACTTGTGAAGTCCATAAAAATGCTATTTAGGGAATCATAGATTAACCATGAATACACTTGGACTAATTTGGTTAGAATTGAAAGAGAGATCATGGTATTCATATCAGTACTAGACCATTGTTTAGGGAATCAACAAACTTGGATTAGGATGATGTTACTAAGCTCACAATTTGAAAAAATGTTGTCACACTAATATGCATTTAGGGCATCACACACCACAGTTTTTTCACTGATAAAATTATGTTAACGAGAATGATTTTAGGCTTCAAACATGGATTCTTACTTGATTTGAGGTACCTCTACAAACAATTGTGGCTATCTGCCTTCTATTGTGTAAAACTTGACATCTGAAGATGACAGACTGATTGTAGATAATTATCTTTCTGTAGGTTTACCTTTATCTTTCCTTCTTCAAGCTGACATGATTCTAGTTTTTACATCAATTCCAACTTAGATTTCCAACGCAAGGTTCACTAAATTTAGTCTAAGGTTTCTGCATTGTCTGGTTGGAGGCCTAGGGTATCATGCCGAGAGCATCTCAAGGTAAGAGAGGGATCCTAAAGCCCCACGTTGGTAGGTTTCAATCATTTTAGTGCTCCACAATCCCCGCACTAGCTGGTCGTAGGCATACTAGGCCTCCACATGTCTTACGTTTCTAATATGTGGGCATTCTCGGGATACACATGCCCCATGTTGACAGATCTAAGCCTCCACTCAACAGATCGGAGGCCTTGCTAGCATATTGAGGGATGAGGAGGCCCCACATTGTAGACCGCAGGAAGATTGGTCCCCACAGGGATTCACATCGGCATTTCAAGGTTTAGTTGGTCGTCTTCAATCATTTTTTCTTGGTATTTGTTTTCCCTAGGGGCATTTGATCCCTAATGTAAAATTTTGATATATATGCTCATTATAAATCTCATGCTAGCAATATATTAAGGAAGATCTTATTTCTGAGGTTTTATTCCTGAAAAGGTTTCTCCAAGATTAAAATACGTGGTTTCATGGTGGATGATCAAATTTGTTATTCTTCATATTATTAGTTGATTCCTTCAATTTATTAATGATGAAATTTGAGATCTACAATAAATTAAAGAAGCCATTATTCTTGGATATGTTATATCTGAATATCAATTATAAGAATTTCTAGATCTGCAACATATATAAAATGTTATCAGTTCTTGCTCATTATAGAGCTCTTTCTACAAACTACAAACCATATATAGCTTTAAACTAAAATTTCACAAAATTGCAAATGTAGAAAGCTAGATCTACAAACACATAGATCACTAAAATATATGAACAATAAATGCAGAAGAATTCCATAACACTCAAATCACATATATTGTTGAACAACTTACCCCTCCTTTTCTTTTATAGATCAAGAAAGCAGAGTATCTACAAAAACAACCCATCCCTGTGGGTACCCAAATTAGAAAAGCAACACTAAAAGTGCCTAGGGATCAATACCTAGTATTGCATGAATAACTAAGGAGGAATGATTCACCTCAATTGGGGTATGACAACTAATATAGTTAAGTTCCTCTTCTTGAAATCTATGCCATCCTCCTATAATATAATTTCTCATGCAAGAGGCACCTAATCTAAAAATGGAAAAGTGTTTTTTCTAAAGTAGGAAATCGACCCAAAAATATAAATTACTATTCTAAAAATAGAAAAGCACAAACTATTATTCTAAAAATAGGAGGAACACATGTTCCCTCTTACTTTCCCTTTTGTTATTATTCTCTTATAACATTGTTGCACCTCATCTACTATAACATAATACTAACTATTGTATTTGCTATTGTGCCTTGGTTGTTGAAGACAAACACTTTTAAAGCAACAAAGTAAGAAAAGTCAATAGTTAAAATCTTCTTGCAGCACAACATGAATTGTTCAAGACTTCCTCCAACGATAAACTCACTTATATATAGGGCCAAGATAAGTGTGCTAGGTCTATCAAATGAGAATTAAAATCTTCAGTAAAATTAGACAGCAAGCCAAAACATGCTTAAACAACCATGAACTAGATATTTCATTATACAAAATTAAATCCAAAAATGCAAGGAGCAACACACCACAGGCCTACATGCTCAATCTTGCCATGGAACTAGGAGTTGATTACCAATGGGAGTCCCAAATCCCTACTCATTCTATATTATAAGGATTATGCCCAACACCCTACACCATAAATACCTCAAGCCTTCTAAAATGACAACAGGGAACACTCTAACAATCCCCACATCCAATAACACAATTTGAAATTCAATTAGGTGAAATCAAACATCCATTCATACAAAATTAAAACACAAGATACCAGGAGTAAGCCACTACAAGCTTAAACAACCATAACCCAGATGATTCATTATACAAAATTAAACCAAAAAATGCAAGGAGAAAGGAAACCCTAAACCTTGAACAACCTGAATTTTTACATTCTCATTCTTGCAATGGAACCGTTGGAAATAGGGATTTCACTCCATCGTTGTAATCCCATGTAAAAGCCAAAATTGTCATATTAGAGACCCGAATACAGAGATGTAAGGTCTAAGCAATGTTGGCCTATACTACTGCCTAGATTCAACGAATATCCCCAAGCTTGCAAACAAAATAAGCTTACCCTTTATAACTCAACAAATATCCCTAACACTGCAAAAATAATAAGCTTACAAACTACCCTATAAGCCATGGTGGTCGACCCAACAACTTCCAAGCTAATGAATGATGGACACATGTAACAAATTTTTCACCACAAGGAGGCTATAATTATAGGCTATTAATAGGGTTTTAGCAACTCAAATCACACATATATATTTACATACAAATTAAACACAAAGGAATACCAATTCCAATAGAAGCTATTACAAATCAAAGAAAGAACAATTGAACTATATGGATTTTACAGGTTAACTGGTAGAAAGAACAAAAAATTACTATGTAGTGTACAAGGTCAAAGAAACCCATTCCAACAAACACAAGAACATTGAAGCCACTACCCAGAATAAACCTTAATCCACATTTCTTCATATCCCAAAACGATTACATTGTAACAAAAATATACACTATCAATTAACACCATGCGGGATGTTACCTGAACACACTATAAGAGACTCATTAGAGAAACCATAAGAAAACTCTATCTTAACAGAAAATTCCATTGAAACAACCTAGGATGCCAAAAAAACGAGTCAAATTTCCACAGGGAGGATTGATGTGTTGAAGAACATAGATAGATGTTGGTAGGATTGGAACCATACCTAGTTTCTCTTCGTTTTGGATACCATAATGGGAAACAACATGAGATCCTTGCTTCACCTCCAACTAGCATCCAAACCATGCCACTTTTCCTGCAAAACAATCAACAAATGGATAGTCAACCACATTTTTTGGGTAAGCATTGGGGAAACATAGTTGTAGAAAGGGCAACGTAACTTATCATAATGGGTGGTGAACAAAACCACCATGCTGATGCCAAGCAACCAATGAGCTGATAACAAGAACCAACACTTCGACGTGGAGAAACCACTGAGCTGACACTAAGAACTAGCACAACCACAACAAGAAACCACTGAGTCGTTGCAAAGAACAACAAGCCTCAACAAGGAGAAAAACCAACACAACGTGAAGGAATGTAAGACCAGTACGAGAAGACAACAATTCATGAGGGTCGCCACTAGCCACTACCTGTTGAATTTTAGCATTAGCATGAATTCTTTAAAAATTTGTAGACTGTAAGATAACAAAAGACAAGTCCAGTAGAAACATCCACAACATCACACACACTAAACATAGTAGTTTTTCAAGGGGAAAACTTTAAAGGACAAAAACCCCAAAAGCATTAGTAATTCATCTCTTAAAATGAGATGAATGAGTCTTCAATAATTCTCAAACCCTAATGGGTTTGCACCACAGATAAAAAAATCCACAAATGATGAATTTTACATAGAAATCCAAATTAGGGCTTTCTGCCCTAATTTCTCTAAGCTGCCCAAAAATATCAGATTTCTTTCCTATTGCACAGATATGTGCCTTCATGCTCGGACTGTTGCCCAAGCTTGTACTTTGTCTTCTTGTGTTGTATGGATCTACCCGGATGACCTTGCTACTTCCCGAGGTACCTGTTGCTGCTGCCCGAGCCATTACCTAAGCCATGTACCTCTTCTTGAGCCCTGTATTAGGGTGCTCGAGCCCTATAACTACCTCCCTGAACTGTAAAGGGGCTGCCCGGATGCTGGGACAAAGCTACCCGAGCTCTGTTGGAGCAGCCTAAGGGTTAGGATGTTGTCTGGATGCTTCCCAGAGCTTCCCGAGAGAAGCCTGTAGCATGTCCGATCTTGAAAAGACAGGCGGTGAGGGTTAGCAGACTGCCTGTAAGGTCTGCTGCTTCCCGTGGATGGATCCAAGCCTGCCCGAGATGAAAGCATGTTTCCCATGGAAGAGTGTTGGGCTTCCCATGAAGACTAATAGGCTTCCCGTGAAGATGGTGAGGTCTAGGGTTAAACCCTAGCTCAGATTTGATGGTTGGGACAGATAGAAGATGAAGCCTAGTAGGATTAGGGTTTTATTGTAACAAGAGTGGGTTCCCTAGCTAGAATCCTCCATGCTAGGGAATAACCACAAAATAGTTCTTCTCCTTAAGACCAACGAAAATATTCCTTTTGCAGCGGTAAAGTGATGAGCAAGTGTGTGTGACAAAATGAAATGGATTGATCTTCTTTTATATCCTTTGAATCATCTGTATGTTGACCAAAACTTAAAAGAACAACATAATAATATTTTATTCTTGTATTTGTTTGACTTTTACCTTTAGTGGTACTAAAGGCCTTTTTGCACTTTCACTTTGACTCCTTAGTGATCTAAGGGTCCTTATGTATTTTTGACTTTTACCTTTAGCCTTCTTTAAGTGCCCCGTGGTAAAAAAAAGTGGTCAAGGTGGTCCTTCATCCCCACTCAAAGTACATCATCATAAATAGAGAGAATTACTAATGCTTTTATCTCACACTCCATGTGACACCAAGATCGGGTACTAGGTGTCTTAACGAAGGGTATCTAAGCCTTGGAGAAGATCACAAATCCCACAAATCTAGGGTCAGAGTGCCTCACATGCCCATACCTAGTCTATGACTTATAATGATATCTCGGTAACGGACCAGGTGCCTCAACCATAGGCTGCATAATTTGAATTGATCTCAAATACTTGGTAACAAACCAAGCGCCTCCATTCTCCCAGAGAATGGTCCTTGACCCTAGGTTGAGTCCCCCAGTACTAGAATGGTTCCACATCTTGGTCCCTGACCAAATGTCTCCATTCAATAGAATGGCTACTCAACTCAAGGTTGAGTCCCTTAGTGATGGACTAGTTCCACATCCTGGTCCTTGATGAGATGTCCCCATTCTCCTAAGATAATGGCTCTTGAAGCTGGTCAGGAAAAATCGACACTCCCTCTCAATGAGAGAGGTATTATCTGCCATGCCAAGCTTGTCATGAAAGTACACGAACTTTGTTGTTGTTTGAGGCTTGGTCAGGATATCAACGATTTGTTCATTTGTATGAATGTACTGCAACTTTAGAGTGCCTCTCTATACTAGGTCTTTGATGAAATGATACTTCATTTCAATGTGTTTCAATCTATCATGAAACACCAGATTCTCTGAAAGCTTAATGTAACTCTGATTATCACAATGGATGATCGTTGAGTCAAGATTTCCACCAAACAGATCAAATAGTATTTTCTTGAGCCAAACTACTTCCTTCTAGGCATCACTTGCAACAATATAATCAGATTACTCTATGCTATGGAACCCTGTTTCCTACTGGACCAAAAGATCATTTCAGATCCCATACTAAAGCAGTAACATGAGGTACTTTTTTGGTTTACTGCAGTGACAGCCCAATCTGAGTCAACATATCCTGCTAACAATACTCCACTACTCGAAGTATACCTGATCCCATAAGTGATAGTACCTCGCACATATCTGAGTACATGTTTGGAAGCTACCTAGTGTATGTGATTCAGATTGGACATGAACTGACTCAGAGCATTCACTGTGTAACATATATCTGGTCTCATGTGTATGAGATATATCAAGGATCCAATAAGATGTTGATACAGAGTAGAATCCACATCTTGTGAAATGGTGGTTGAGTCTCGCAACTTTGTCAAGTTGGTAAACATGGGAACGCTCATGGACTTGCAGTCCTGGGTCCCAAATCTCTGCAAGATATCCACTGCATACCTCCCTTCAGTTAGGAAGATCTCTCCTGGATTTTGCTAGACCTCTAAGCCAAGGAATTAATGCATTAAACCAAGATCCTTCATTTCAAATTCAGAGGTAAGCTCCTTCTTACACTGTGCTATCAGTTGTTCCTCACCTGTAAGGAACAAGTCATCCACATATAGGACAAGGATCAAGATATGATTATGAACAACCTTAAAATACATATTGGAGTTAGCATTACTTTTGGAAAACCCCAATTTGTGGAGGAATCCATCCATCCTCACATACCAGACTCTCATAGCATGTTTGAGTCCATAGAAGGCTTTCTTCAGTTTACACACATGGGTCTTATTCCCATGAGACACAAAGCCTTCAGGTTGTTCAATGTAGACTTCCTCATTAATCTTGCCATTGTGGAAGGCTGTATTTATATCCATCTGATGTAACTTCCATCTGAATACTGCAGCAAGAGAAATGATGATTCTGATAGTAGTATACTTGGCGACAGGATCAAAAGTATCATCATAGTATATGCATTCCTTTTTAGTAAATCCATGAGCTACAAATATGGCTTTGTACTTCTCAACACTGCCATCAACAACATGCTTGATTTTGTAAATCCATCTGGATGTTACCATTGAATTTCCTGTTAGTCTGGGAACAACTTCCCACACATCATTCTTCATGATTGAACTGTACTCTTCAATCATGGAATCAATCCATACATGTTAACTTGTTGCTTCTTTGTATGTGGAAGGTTCAGCACTGGTGAGCTGGATCACAAGACCTGAGTAATTTTGTGGCCTTATGCTTTCTCTGAAAGTCCCAGGAGGATATTTATGCTTCTCAGCTTCTTGTATCATTTCTCGGTACCAGGCAGGTCTCCTTTTGGAAGGAGGAAATTCAAGTAGTTCTTCTAGTGTACTTTCAATTTCCTTAGGTGCATTCAAAATTTGATTCTCAAGTTCCTCTTTCTCCCTCTGAATTTTTGAATCTGGAGTCTTAAGAGGATATCCTTCATCTTCCTTTGAAAGATCTTGTGTTTGACGAAACACAACTTCCTCATGGAAGATCACATCTCTACTGACTTGAATGTACCTCTGTCCGGGGACATAGATGCGGTAGGCCTTCGATCTGTCACTGTAACCGACAAATATACCTTTCTTTCTGGAAGGATCTAGGTTAGCCCTCTTTTCTTTTGGAACATGAATGTAAACTGGAGTGCTAAAAATCCTCATGTGGTCAATTGCAGGTTTCTCGAAGACTTCTTTCAGAGTCTTCTCCCCCAAGATATCATGAGGGATCTTATTTTGGATGTACAAAACAACACATGTAGCTTTAGCCCACAAGGATAAAGGAAGATATAGATCAATAAGCATGGCTTTAGTAGCTTCATAGATTGTTTTATTCCTCCTTTCTACAACCCCATTCTGTTGAGGGTTGTATGGTACCATCAGTTCTTTCTTGATTCTTGCTTCTCGGCAAAAATCATCAAACTCATTAGATTCATACTCACCTTCGTTATCTGACCTCAGGGTACTGATGTGTCTGCTTATCTGATTTTCAATTAGAGCCTTGAGCTCTTTGAACCTGACAAATGTTTCACTTTTGGCTTTGAGGAAGTAAATCCATGACTTCCAAGAATGATCATCTATGAACAAGACATAATACACACACCCACTCAAGAAGGGTGAAGACATGGGCCCACAAATGTAAGAGTGAATCAAATCCAATATACCTTTAGATCTGTACTTGCTTCTTGAGAAGGATTTCTTAGTGTTCTTACCTAGAGAACAATCTTTGCAAATTCCATCATGTTTGGGAGAGACCTTTAGCATACCTGTAACCATATTTTGTAGGCATGGAAGAGATGTATAGTGAAGGTGTCCAAACCTCTAATGCCATAGCTCACATGGATCAACTGTGTGATGAACCAAAGCATGAGTGGAATTTCTGGAAGCCTTATAAAGACCTCCCTCTCGAACCCCAATATATACAACTGACCTTAGTTTTTCGTTCTTTGCTCATAGAAGGACTTTCTTGTCCATGAAGAGGACTTTGTAGCCCTTGTCCTCTAAACCAACAACATAGAGGAGGTTCTTCTTTAAACCAGGAACATATAAGACATCATCAATATGTAAAACTGTACCTGAATCCAGTTGAAGTGTGGTTGACCCAACTCCTTCAATTTTGTAAGTGGAGTCATCTCCAAGTTCCACTTGAATAGTGAACTTCTTCTTTCTGTAACTAGTGAGTGTTCCATGATTACCTGTCATATGTTTGTAGGCACCATTGTCTACTAACCAAGAGTTAGCACTGACAGTGATGGATCTAGAAAGGAAAGATATTTGGTAGTATTCTCTTCTAGGTTCCTCTTCTTTGGTAGTCTTGGTGTTCTTCTTCTTCTGCACTAGAAGCTTGGAATCTTCTTTTCATTTTCCTCTTGGGATTCCTGCAATCCCTACCAAAGTGCCCAAACTTGTGACAAATTTAGCATTCCACTTTTGAAACATCAATGTGCTTACCTTGTGGTTTCTTTCCCTTCTTTTGCTGAGGGGAACACTTCTTGAAATTCTTTGTCTTAGATGTAAGGGCAAGGTTTCCTTCCTTAGTGACAGTTACCTTGCCTGAAACTCTTTCTTATTCTTCCAAGCAATCATGCCAAAGTCTCTCAAAGTTTGGCTGATTTTCATGTCCACTTATTGATGCCATAAACGTTTCCCAAGAGTGGGATACCATTGACTACAGTCTGCACAAGGTCATTGTCATCTACAGAAATACCAATAGCAGTAAGTTGGTCTCTTACATGAGCAATATTTGTGAAGAATTAGGCTCCAATTCCTTCATCCTTGTTCATCTTTAGTGTTCGAAGCCTTTTCTTCAAAAATCTATTTTGGCTGGGAGCATTCATTTCATATAGGTTTGTCAAGGTGTCAAAGCATTCTTTGGCAATCTTTGATGATGTAATGTTGGGCATCAAAGCTTCTTTGACAGAATCATAGATTATCCTTCTAGCCTTAGCCTGCTTCTTCTTGTAAGCAATTCTGCCAGCATTAGATGTTGGCTCTTCTATGGTGTTGAACACCAATACATCAAGATCATTTTCCTCCAAGATGGTTGTGAGCCTAGCCTTCCAAGAATTGTAGTTGGCCGATCCTTCAAGCTTTTCTTCTGGTCTGAAGATGTTGTTAGCCATCTCTGCTACTAATTATTTTTCTAAGTCTGCAAAATATTCCAAGGTCTAGGAAGACAACAATAATATTCCTTTTATTGGGTCTTCACATGCCAAGCTCTGATACCATGTTGAATTTTAGCATTAGCATGAATTCTTTAAAAAAATGCAGATTGTAAAATAACAAAAGACAAGTGCAGTAGAAACATCAACAACATCACACACACTAAACACAATAGTTTTTCACGGGGAAACCTTTAAAGGACAAAAACCCCAAAAGCATTAGTAATTCATCTCTTAAAATGAGATGACTGAGTCTTCAATAATTCTCAAACCCTAATGAGTTTGTACCACAAATAAAAAATCTACAAATGATGAATTTTACATAGAAATCCAAATTAGGGCTTTCTGCCCTAATTTCTCTCAGCTGCCCAAAAATCTCATATTTCTTTCATGTTGCCTAGACTTCCTAGATATGTACCTGCCTTCCCGGACTGCTTCCCAAGTCTGTACTTTGTCTTCCCGTGCTGTACAGATCTTCTTGGATGACCATGCTACTTCCTAGGGTACCTGCTGATGTTGCCTGAGCCACTGCCCGAGCCTTGTATTAGGCTACCCAAGCCCTACAATACTTGCTTGAATTGTAATGGGGCTTCCCGGATGCTAGGACAAAGCTACCTGAGCTTTGTTGGAGCAGCCCGAGGGTTAGGCTGCTGCCCAGAGCTACCTAAGAGACGTCTACAGCATGTTCGAGCTTGAAAGGATAGCCCGTGAGGGTTAGCATACTGCCCGTAAGGCCTGCTGCTTCCCGTGGATGGATCTGAGCCTGCACGGGATGAAAATATGCTTCTCGTGGAAGAATGTTGGGCTTCCCGTGAAGACTGATAGGATTCCTGTGAAGATGGTGAGTTTTAGGGTTAAACCCTAGCTTAGATTTGATGGCTGAGACAGATAGAAGATGAACCCTAGTAGGCTTAGGGTTTTACTGTAACAAGTGTGGGTGCCCTAGCTAGAATCCTCCATGCTAGGGCATAACCACAAAAATAGTTCTTCTCCTCAAGACCAACGAAAATATTCCTTTTGCAGCTATAAAGTGATGAGCAAGTGTGTGTGACAAAATGAAATGGATTGATCTTCTTTTATATCCTTTGAATCACATGTATGTGGACCAAAACTTAAAGAACAAAATAAAAATATTTTATTCTTTTATTTCTTTGACTTTTACCTTTAGTGGTACTAAAGGGCTTTTTAAACTTTCACTTTGACTCCTTAGTGATCTAAGGGTCCTCATGTATTTTTTACTTTTACCTCTATCCTTCTTCAAGTGCCCTGTGGTCAAAACAAGTGGTCAAGGTGGTCCTTCATCCCAACTCAAAGTACATCATCATAAATAGAGAGAATTACTAATTATTTTTATCTCACACTCCATGTGAAACCAAGATTGGGTACTAGGTGTCTTAACGAAGGGTAGCTAAGCCTTGAAGAAGATCACAAAGCCCACAGATCGAGGGTCAGAGTGCCTCACATGCCCAGACCCAGTCTAGGACTTATATTGATATCCTGGTAACGGACCAGGTGCCTCAGCCATAGGCTGCATAATTTGCCTTGAGGTTAAATACATGGTAACAGACCAAGCGTCTCCATTCTCTGGGAGAATGGCCCTCTGCCCTAGGCCGAGTCCGACAGTACTAGACTGTCTCCATTCTCCGGGAGAACGGCTCTCAACCCTAGGCTGAGTCCCACAGTACTAGACTGGTTACACATCCTAGTCCCTGACCAGATGTATTCATTCAATAGAATTACTACTCAACTCAAGGTTGAGTCCCCGAGTGCTAGACTGGTTCCACATCTCGTTCCTTGACTAGATGTCCCCATTCTCCTAAGAGAATGGTTCTCAAAGTTGCTCAGGAAAAAAACAACACAACCCCCACAGGTGTGGCTATTGCAGGCATGGTAGATGATTAATAGAGTATCCAAACACCCACAAACATGCCCCAAGCAAAAAAAAAACGAGGGAGGGAAGAGGCCTCCATAGAAGGCACGTGGAGGGCAGAAATCAAAGAGAGTAAAAGTACAATAAAGCCGCAACCTGCCCAAGACATGACATGCTAGATGGGTGTCGTACACTGCCGCGTGTACACCATGTGGTCATCCAAGGTGGCAAAGGGAAGGCACACCACTATTAGCATCCCTCACCTAACCGTTTTTTTTAAACCAAAAACATTGCAATTTTCATTTTTTTGATATAAGAAATACATTTTTGGTACAAAGTTTGATGTGGTAGATTTAAAGTCTAAATGTAAATTTTTACTTTTTGTTTGGGTTTGAATTCCTAATTACATATTTTTGTAACAAGATCATTTTTTGATTTTATTATTTTACAATATTTGAATATTTCAAATGTACTTTTGATTTTAATTTTAATTTTTTTAATGTAATGATAGTGTTTTTTTCTTCTTCTTTTCTTTTTTGATTTCTTTTCATTTGATTATTTGTTTGATTTGAAATCGATAGAAACTCTAGTAACATGTCTACTTCTTTATTTTTACTTGTTTTCGTTTAATTGATTAATAACCATATTGTTTTTATTTTTATATTTGAATGGTATAATTTACTTAAAAAAAAATATTCAATTCAATTTTTAGATTTGAATGGTCTAATTTACTTTTTAAAAGAAACATTCAATTCATGTTTGTGTCATTTTCAATAACAAAGCTCTTAATACCGTAGTAAATAATTTTACCAAAACTATAATAAATAATTTTACCAAAACCAGGTGCTTAAACATGTTTACTTTCTTTTATAAATTGGCCTCCTACATAAGTATTGTTTTAGTGAATTCACTCGACATGGACCAAGAAATGTGGAATTTCTATCTATTCCAAAGGCTTTTTCATTCTTCAATTATATGATCATGTTGATTATTAACAAGTGTTTGAGGAGGGTCCTTAGTTTTGGGGAAGTGTGAGGCTTTGGGGAGGATATTTGGTTCCTTAAATTTAATCCTAACTATATGTTTGTTACTAGAATGCATGTGTGGATTTGTCTCCCCAATTTGCTATTACATTTATGGTATTTATTAATTTTTGACGCTATTATAATGCTTTGGGCACTTACTTAAAATCAAATCTTGAGAGAGTCGTAGCAGGTTTACCCACATACACACATATTTGTGCTGAGATAAACTTTAGTAAATGTATTCTAGACAATATTATTCTCATATGGAAGGATTTTAAATACACACAGGTTTTAGATTATGAGAACACAACTTTTAGGCACATAATATGTCATCTTCCAAGACATTTACAAGCTACTTGTCCACATGCTTGAGCTCATCCTCATAGAAAAAGGGAAACAAAACAAAACCAAAGAGATGGAATTTTATGGAGGAACTGAGTTTAGAGATTGACCTTGTTGAGAATGAGGTAAATCAGGACCAACAAGTGCCAAATGGGGAATTCACTCCTTGGGATAAAGTTGATGAAATGGATATAGGACTTTCCACCTTAAGGGAGGTCATGGTAGCTAAAGATCCTCTAGGTGGGACAAAAAGATATTTTGAAACCGATACCTCTAATTCCAATAAGGATCTAGTTCTTTCTAAAAATCTTGATCTCCCACCTTCTGACTCACACGTTAGTGAGTCATATATAACTTATCAACAATCAATTCACTAACAACAACCATGACACAAAGTGGGATTTGAACTAAAGTGGAGAGGGAAATGACTTTTCTTCTCAACCACTTGAGCTACACCCAATTTGGTTTAATTTTTTTTAAATAAAGATCCAAAAAATCTGTCAAATACTTATTCTCTTTTTGTGGATTGTACTTTGGTAAACCAAATTCTTCAAAATTCTCACTAAAAAAATAAAACAAACTAAAAAAAATGATTATAATCATTCCTCCTAACCACTCAAACTAAACCAAACTAACAATCTACCATCCACTATATTTAAACTCATCATCACAACAACCATTACTACCTTGTATTTAAACTCATTATCATAACAATTAATACATCCATCCTAGCATTGAAAAATCATCCCACTGAAGTCGTCAACTTATACAAGTACTTTGAATAATACGCAACATCATTGTAGCCCCAGCCCCTAGAATAATTTAGTTCACCTAGTTATTATATAGGTGGTGTCGGTGTTGCAAAGTAAGTCAATTATATCCATCTTGAAAAACACGTTACAATGCAAATTGATTTGAATTCAAAATATTTGATCATTAGCTCTTAGTACATAAGACCAATTTGGGTTGTAAAGTTTGTGTGACGTTTTTTTTTATCAATTACCTTTATCAGGGTGCTTAGTCACAAGAGCACGTGTCATAAAATTATTTGATAATTTTGTTATAGATGATTTGGTTTTGAAACTTTAGTTAAGGATTTAGATTTTAAATTTAATATAATTCTTTTTTTTAAGTCAAAAGAATTAACATAAGACAATTTCATTTAGTTACGGATTTAGATTTTAAATTTAATATAATTATTTTTTGGTAAAAAGAATTAACCTATTACAATTTCATTTAGTTGCAAAATTGAATGGAATATAATATATAAATAATTTTTTACTATAAAAATATAATATAGATTTTTATAGTTAAATATATTATTAATATAATTTGATATACAATCTTAGTCAATATTTTATTGAATATTAAAAAGATTAAATTTTCTAAATAAAATATTTATAATATAAAAATATCTTATTATATTTAATTTTTAATAGCGTTCTTACGTGAATTATTCAAAATCATGAAAAATATTTAATTTAGATCAATATTTATGCATCTTATATCTTAAATTATAATTTATTTTTAAAAATCGAGAATTCATCCCATCGCACAACAAGCATCATTAATTAAAAGCTTTAAAAACCTAAGCCGAGTCCATCTTTAATATACCCAACAATAAATAAATAAAAAATAAATAAAAGTAGTCTCTTGGATGTAGTTTTGGTGGAATAATTGTTAACTTGCCCCTCAAAGTTCAATTCTTGTAAATAATATGATGCTCTTGTTTAATCCCTATGTAATAATTAAAGGAATTATATAAATCTTGCTATACCTTAATTCCCTGATAGGTATAACCCTATAACAAACTATGAATCACCATTTTAAAAAGACAAATAAAAAAACTTACAAAATCTAATATACTAATTATTATTAATTTAATAGTTTATTAAATATAATAAAACCTACTTGATGTGAAGAGACAAAGAAACTAGACTTACTTGGAACCGAATCCCCCTCCCCCTGACTTGCATAAGACAACGCTTGTCTCCAACGTCGTGAATGACAACTCTGGTCATTCCTCCAAGCATCTTAACAACAGCTACTAAAAAACCCAACTAATTGTATGAAAAAATGATTAGTTTAATAGTTTGACCAGATTTAGAAAATGAATATAAAAGTGCCAAATCGTGAGATGGGGTGTCGTTGCTTTAAATTTAGGTGAATTTAATCTGTGATTATGTGAATAAGTCGGTGAGATTTATGTCTCATCATGAGTTACTTGGTCAAATTGATCGGCTCATCGTCAAAATAAGCTGTCCAGACATAATGAGAAGTTAGATTCATAACTCCTTTTTGACCAAACTTAAAGCTACATCAAATGCTGCAGAGGACGTAAGAAAAGATCAAAGCTTTTCCAACTTCCAAGTTGCTACCTTGGCTTGAAGTTGTAAAGAAGAAATGGGTTTGAAAAACCCAAGATGCGTATATACACACATTGGGTTGAATAGTTTAGTATACATTGAGGCAATGACATGGCTTAGAGCTGCAGGAATCACAAATAAATACTCAAGAAAGATGCATCATTACCTCAATTATTTGTAGGATCAGGCTGTATTATTCTATTTTATCAATGTTTCTGTCTGAAATCAGTGTTTTACAGGTTTTTTCCATTTTTTGTAGATTTGGGTTTGAATTTTTTTGCTTCAAAGGAAGGTCAATATACGCAAGACCTTGATTTCAAGCTTCTTTTTCATATTTGAAAAAGAAAAAGCCTTGGGGGATTCAAAATGGTGGATTTTGCAGCTGCTCTGATATGAAGAGTGTCTGCTAGAGGTGTTATAATAGTTGTTTCTGGTAAAATCCAAGTCTGCAATAGCGTTTTTCTGGGATTACCCTTTAAGGTCTGACAAGGTTTCCAAAACTAAGGGTTTTAAGATACTTTAAGAGGGCTTTTTTGAAGCAGGATCTTGGCATTTTGAGAAATGCAAGGGGAAGAGTATTTGGAGGTCAAGTTCAGGCTACATGATGGTACAGACATTGGCCCCGGGAGATATTTATCTGCCACCACTGTTGCCACCTTGAAGGAAAGCGTTCTTGCACAATGGCCCAAAGGTAAGATTTTTCATTTTTATCTTTTAATGTGCTAATTTTTAATTTTTTTGGTCTGTTTAGTTAGCCTGGAATTGCGGGCTTCTTTATTATCATAGATCGGATTTTTGTTGAGGGTGCATTTTTCAGATACTCTTCTGCTTGCAGGTCTTTGCTATCTTTTTCTTGGAACTTGAAAATGGAATTTCTTTACCACAGATCTAGGATTTCAAAATAGGTCTCATCCCACAACACGCACACACCTGAAAATAAATAGTAAAGCTTGCTAGAACAGGGTGGTTTGTAGATCTGGTAAGTGTGTGGACTGAGGGGCATTGATGACAATTTCACAGTAGTTCAAATACTTGTGTGTGTAGTTCACCCCCCTCTCTCTCTCTATATATTAGTGTGTGTATATGTATGTTTGGAAATATGTCATTACGGTTGGCCTGTAAACTCATTAACTGTGATGGCTAGGCAACATATACTCAATAGCCATGAGGATAAGCAACAATGGCAGCTAGGCTGTTTCATCATCATTGTGGCAGAGCTACAATCAATGCCACACACGGCTGTACATCATACAGGGGGAGCGAGCCCACTGGGATTTGAGCCTGGGTCATCCTCACAATAATTGCTCCAAGTTGCCTCTAAGGTACAGACTAGTGTATGAACACACATACATGTTTGTGTGTGTTTGACTGGAACACACATATTTGATATGTGTTCTGGTTCGTGGCTTTTTGTGTTGAGAATTATTAGATCAACAAATTCTGCTTAATTCTGTTGAGAATCCTTCTTCATATTTTAATTTTAGGCAGTTCATTTACAATGTGTGCCAGAGGATTATCTTTGCAGTTTATTCATTAATTCTGTTGAGAATGCTTCTTCATATTTTACGCAGTTCTTTTACAATCTGGCAGAAAATTATCTTTGCAGTTTATTCATTAGTTCTGTTTAGAATCCTTCTTAATATTTTAGGCAGTTCATTGCCAATGTGGCAGGGGGATATCTTTGTAGTTTATTCATTAATTCTCTTTAGAATCCTTCTTCATATTTTAGGCAGTTCATTTACAATGTGGCATAAGATTATCATGGCAAGTTTATTCTTTAATTTTGATTATAATTCTTCTTGATATTTTAGGCAGTTCATTGGCAATTTGATAGAGGATTATCTTTGCAGTTTATTTATTAATTCTGTTTAGAATCCTTTTTCATATTTTAGGCAGTTCATTTACAATGTGGCAGAAGATTATCTTTGGCGTTTATTCATTGAGAGACATGATATAAGATCCCTGCTTGGAATATTTTACATAACTTTAACCGAAAGATTTGAAGATATTGAATAAATTATGTTAAAGCCGAATTGCATGAATTGCTGGTGGAGCGAAAGCTAGGCCGCATTGCTAATACAGTGGAGGGGTGGATTTGAGGATGATTATCTGTCATATGACTCGTATGCATATCTAGGATATCATCCTGGGGTCTGTATAAAGGAAAATCCCGCCCTTGACCAGGTTTTCATGATAAAGCGATGGAACAATGACGGAAGGTTAGAGAAGGAGAGAACCTTTTATTGTCCACCCGCCCTAGTTACCGAACTCTGCTGAGTCTACCTGATCTCACCCAGTCTGAAGAACCCGCCAGCGTATGAAGTTGAGTTCACCTTGTCAGTCGAGTCTTTGAAAATACTGATCAAACCCAGGTCCCAGGTTGGCTTGCTCAAAACTTGTTCTGTTGGCAAGTATTTCAAAACTTGTTCTGCCTCATGATTTTCGCCAAGTCAAAGCAGAATCAACTCACCAGTGCGTCTATCAAAGCAGAATTGGGAGTCACTTTGCTCATTTTTACTCGTTTTCAGCTCAAACTAGAGATGCTTTCTTAGCCACGGTTTAAAGCAGCAGCTGAGCAGCTTCATCAACAACCACCACAGCCAGGGTTTGGACAGTGGCACACTGGATTGAAATTTGATTGTATCTGGTATTGATTATGTTTTGTCAATTTGTTTGTCACATTCTATTCAATGTATTTGCATTATATTAAATGTAATCTTTCATGTTATAATGTAAAAATATATTTATTTTCTTGAAAATCTTTCTGTCTCGTATTTTTCATGGCGCTGAGCCTACTCTCGAGTCTTTGCCAAGTCTCCGGCCAAAACGAGTGATTTCCCGAGTTGAGTCTGTTGACCTTGCTACTCACCACCTCCTTTCCCCAAAATAAATGAGCCATGGTTATTTTATTCTGTAAAAATGAGGATAGAGAGAACTCGTTTCCTGTTACTAGTTCTACAATAACCCGTCTTATTTTATATTTGATGGGTACAGGTGAATCAACCAACTAGAGAGTCTTCTCTCAAATATCTATTAATAATCAAACTTCTGTCTTTTACAGAATGTGTAAAGAGAGTGTGTTTTGTAATACACACAAAAAGGATATATTCTCTTCAATAAAAATATGGAATCAAACTGCCTTTTTTTGTATTGGAATATATGTCCTCGGCTTAAAAAGCATATCATAGGGGAGTCTAGTTCCTTTGAGGTTACCAAGGTTTGTCCCTGATTCTCACATTCCTCTTCATAGTCGTTTGCCTTGGTGATAATCTAGAAGCAATTTTCTTTTACACAATAAAACTGTTTTGATCCCTTATTTTCAAGGAATCTCACGATTGCAGTGTTAGTATACAAAGCATCCCCTTAGAGATTATATCTCTTGTCAGAGTATGAGCAAAGTTTTAAGTGGCTAGAGTCTACACCATCATGATAAAATATTCATAAGTGGTAGGTGCAGACCTATCATGCCACAGTGAGAACATGGCTAATAAAATGGATTTGCATTAGAGCCCTGAGTTTTGTTATCTCAAAATCAAAATTGGGCATCTGTTTCATTAAGCTTATGGAAAAAAGTCCTCTTTTCTAACAGTGAACTTAGGGAAAAATGCATTTATGTCATGGTGAGATTTCGGAAATGCTATTAGTTTGGTATCTTTTGAAGTCCTTAGGGCATCTGATACATCAATTTGATGTCTGGCCAGGGCATGACCTTAAAATTACATTATTATTATTATACATATTATTGACTTGTATCAGTTGGTAGTACATAATGCTTTTCATCAATTAGAGATTGGAGTTCATTATTTTTGAAGTGAAGGCTGGAACTTATCAGTGAATTACACTCAAAGCATTTACATGATTTTTCTTGGAGAGTTGGTAAGGCAGAAAACACTCATCATTTTCTGAGTGCTTGTCTAAGTAGTGAAGGCCTTGGTCATTTTAATCTAGTTCTGGAGGCAACACAGTCAGGAAGTGGAAATTACTGTGGCATGCATCCTAGAAAACGCTTAAAAAATGTTTATTTTGTGAGTAGTTTTTGCGAGGGCCAACTTAAGGCCTTGGCATGTGTCTTTTCTAAGGTCTTACTAATCTCCTACTTTGAAGTTTGAATTAATACAATTTTAAGTGTTGAAATTTTTTGTTAAGCTATGCTCCCTTTCTGTGTACTTCAAAACCGGGTCATGGGACACTATTTATGTTTGGTGGTTGAGGAATGCCTTAATAGCTATGATGAAGACACTGATATTGAATTTGAACATACCATTGATGTGGTTGTGGTTGTGGGTTAAATTTGGATGTAATTATTGTTGGATTTAGATGTTGGTGAATGCCAACGATATAGTTCTGCAGTTTATTATTGGTTTTATTGTACGAGAGTGAAGAATTTTTTTAAACAACTATACAGCATGTCTCTTAGTTCATGAAACCTGATTTGAGCTAAAGTGGATTGCATGCCGAAGACTAGAAGTCCGATCTATTTAGTCCTATCCATGGACAATGTAGATGTTTTAAATGTAGCAATTTGTAATCCAAAGACTTGGAACGTTTTTGGCCTTTTGTCGTTGAGACCCATTTTCTTGTATACAGTGACTTATTCAAATTTTGATTTAAAATTGTATTGTGCAACATTCTTGTGGTTGTTACCAGGCAAGTTATCCTGCACTTGGTTTAATGGCGTTCAATTTATCTTGATGTATAGACCCATATTGCAGGACTTAAATGTGAACTATTACTAAATTTTATAACCTGTCAAAACAATTGTCTACCTGCCTAGCGGCCTTTTGAACAAATATATTCAATGCGGGAAGAAGAGGACAGAGATGCATTTGGAAGATAGAGCAAAGAGAATTTACAACCGGAAGGGATTAAAGAAGTGACAAAATGCAGAAGAGGAGATGACTACAGAAAAGAAAGAGCCGCAGAACAAAATGGTTACGAGGAGAAGAAACAGGCTTATATTTTAGACAATTCTTGCTTCAGATGGAAATAGGAAGGACATGCATATGACATTGATATGCTTCAAATAATTACAAAAGATACTTGTTATCTAATAAATTCTTACATGATCTTTTTTTATCTAAACTATATTTTGTATCATTGAATAAATTATAATATAAATATTTATCATAGGGTGAAGTTTCTGTTTATTTGAACAATGTTATAAGAAGTGAAGGAATGCTTAGAATTTTATATGTGAACATAGCCTGTCCATGTAGAGAACAATCTTAACTTGAATACAGATAGAGTCTATTTGAGTGTATTCAATGTTCATGGCCTTTGAGTAAACTGAAGATAGCTGACATCCCTTGGGGACTGAAGCCTTGGTTATTTACTTGTGTAGACTGCATTTGTCAGTGGGGTGTATGTTTCGTGATCGTTTGATGGTTTTATGGAGGTCTATTACGTAGCCATTGGTCACCATTTTGAGGAACTTACTGTCTATTTGAACTGTTAGGCATTTCTGTGGAGAGAGATTTGAATAAAAAAATGAAATAGGGAAATTGCAATGCTCTTTTGTTTCTGTGAAGTTTGTTTTTGATATCTTATTTTCTATCTCATTATTGGGCTTAGCATTCTGAGAGTTGTGGTAGTGGTAAAGTAAAAGTCAAGTAAGCATGTGTGGTACTGGTAAAGCATGAGTCAAACGTGATAGGATCTAAGCACGTGTTAGTTAGCATGTCATGCGTGTATCAAACATGTACACTGTCTAACATGTTTAAGTTAAGATAAGTTAGCCCGATGTTAGTTATGATTTTGTGGGAATATTCATTCTCTCTTGCATATGTTAGTGTCATAGTAGGTGTTGGTCACTTAATGGGCATACCATCCAAGTCACTTGATGTAACTATAAATATATGGGACCAATGGAAAAGTGTGGAGTCGTGAAGCCGTTCTATTTTTCTTTCTTGTGCTGTGTGGGTTTGCTCTCTCATGAACGCATCACGTGCTTCTACTCTCATTCTCATTGCAAAATCTCACATGGTGTCGGAGGAAGGTCAACTCTGATTTCTTTGCAGAGAGGCGATGAATTCAAGGGAGTCCCCATGAGTGCAATTTGTTGTAGCGTAGAGTGTAGAAAATTCTATTCTTCAATAGATCGTTGCTACATTTGGATGATTGTGTGTAGAAGTATGTTGTGAGGAATATGGCAGTAGTTTATGATTTATCCCTTGGAGAAATGTTTAGGTAAGTTCTAATGCAACGAAAAGAAGATACTAGTTATCTAATTCATGTTAGTGTCATAGTTGGGCATTGGTCTGTTGACGGGTGTCCCAACCCAAGTCACTTGATGTAGATACTAGTTATCCTTTTTTGGTAATGTATTAATTTTAACATGCATGTGTTAGTCATAGTAGGAGTTGGTCTCTTGATGGGCGTACCAACCAAGTTTCTAGGTGTAACTATAAAAATATGGTACTAATGGAAAAGAGTGGTGAGTTGTGAAGCCCTTCTATTTTTCTTTCTTGTGCTTTGTGGGTTTGCCCTCTCTTGACCCCATTGTGTGTGCTTTGAAAATGAGAAATTTCAATGCATTTCCTATTTCTGTGAAGTTTGTTTGTGATATACCTTAATTTTTATCTCTTTCCTGTGGTCCTGAACTGGGAACTTTATAAGAGGAGGAGCTCCAACATCCTTTGTCAGATTTGTGGATTGACTTGATCTATGCATAGTGTTTTTGTCTTTGTGTTCTGTGAAAGCTAGGGTACATAGAAAGAAAAGAAGTCTGAATTGATCTTTGCACAGTTACATATTTGGATATGGACTTTTGTCATGGAATATGCTTCCAAGATAGATATGTGCAACCAAATTGAATAATTTTGCACTTGTTGCCTTTTTTCTTGCTCATTCCTGGGAGGCTGGGACCTCCTAACACTTTCTTATAGAGCTTATGTCTCGTGATTTTCTTTTTTCAGATAAAGAGAACGGGCCAAGAACCATCAATGATGTCAAGTTGATCAACGCTGGAAAGATATTGGAGAACAACAAAACTCTTGGGGAATGCAGGGGTCCGATATGCGATCTTCCTGGTGGAGTCATAACTATGCTTGTTGTTTTACGTCCTCCAACAGCCGAAAAAGGAAACGGTACTACTCCCAAAAATCAATTATTTTGTCCGAAGATAGTGGAGAGCTGTCTTGAGATTTTTCTTGGCCAAATGCACGTTCTATATCTTAGATGTTAGGTGTCTAGACATATATGTAGTGCGGTGCTGTGTTTGTTCTATCATTGTTAAAATGGTACATTTTGCCATTTTTTTCCCTTTCCTATTTAATCTGATTTGATCTTTGTCTGCGTCAAACAGAAAAGCAGCCTTCAGACTCGCCGAGGGACAGCAAATGTATGTGCATAATTCTATAGTCTGATGACATTCAAATGGGAAAAAAGTAACCTTTTATGTCGCGATTCTCCATATTTGATTTAGCTCTCTGTGATCAGAGGTCATCTGAGATACCTAATTTATACGTTGGATGTCGGCTCCAACAACTGATTATTTCCAGCAACAAAAGGGGATTCATTTACAGTGGAAGATGGCATTTACAGAAAGCTAGCGTATATTGGTGACATATGTTATTGAAGGTCACTGTTAATCAAGGATCCCTTCACTAAAGCTCTTCTTTTTGTAATTGGAGGAACCCAAATTTGAAGAAATGCATTTTACAAATATTGTTTAATAGCATTCACTTCCCTGAGATGTCTGCGTGAGGGTGTTATGCAGCAATGTTTCTTTAATTGTGATTGTTTTATTATCTTTGTATTATTCCATACAAATGTGGACACTTGGCACATAAATAAGATTATGGAAAGAGTTTGAGATTGATCCAATGATAATAAAAAAAATACTATGGATAAGCGTTTTCACACGTCAAATGAAAAATATTGTAGTAACCCAGAAAATAGAAGTTTTATATCAGAAGTTATACACTTGGTAACGCTTCGTCTTCAAGAAACAAACTTACCCTAGCTTGTTTTTATCAGGTTATCATTAGATTTCATGTAAACTTCCTTCACGCATGTAAGAACTTGGAACCAAAACTTCGTTGGATGTCGGCCTCAACTAAGTTTTGGTTCCAAGTTCTTTTTGGTTTGGAACCCATCATTATGGACAAAGTTTTACCAGTCAGAAGTAGAAATATTGAGACGCCTGTGTGAGATGTTTTGTAGCTCTAATGAACAGAGAAGTTTAACATGAATGCTTAATCTATCTATTGTTTCAAGGATGAAGGATGATGGAACTGAGGAACCAGTTAAGATCCTAACAAAGCTAATTACTTTTTCCCAGCCATTTTTTCAGTAAGTTAAGTTCGCGGCAACAAAGAAATTGAAACTTTATGAAAATAACTGGACTGCATTGATTTGTTGAAGGAAAGCAAGCTACCACGAGCATGCTTGTACATTCAAGCCATTGATAAAACACAATTGTGTATAATTTGGATATAAGGTAGCCACGCCAACTGTAATGATGTGAAACACTGTACAGAGAATAAATATAATATAATTATCTACCTAAAGATCTCAGATCTGTGTCCAGCGTTAACCTTGTTTTGGTCCCATCTGGAAGATGCATGCATGGATGGTGTTCGATTAAAATATGTTCTTGAGTTGGGAAGGTTTTGATTTTGATAGCGATTCTTAGTATATTTGTGTTGCGTACATAGAAGATTATATTGCGATTTATTGTAGAGATGTGTTTTGTTTTTTTTAATCAGATTTATTATTATCTTTAATTGTTATTTTTAAAGATTTTGATTATTATCTCTACTTTGTTTAGTTTTATTGATGTAAGGTTACATAAGATTGTGTTTGGTTTAATGGAAATAAATGAATAAATTTATTTCATACTTTGGTATAGAACTATGTGATGAGTGGCTTCGACTTGAGTAGAGATATATATAGAAATTATCAATGTAATGCAATGATTCTTTTAGGATAACTCACAAATAAGAATTTCCAAAACCCCAAACTAATTTTTTTACTATGATAAGAGTATTACTCCTTGTTGAATATTACTGCACCAACATATTTCAAAATTCTTTACGGATGCAAAGATGTAGGAATTTCACTGATGCCACATAGAGATTATGGTGACTACACTGACTACTTTGATAGAATGTCCAAATTTCTTCCAGATGTAAAGATGTAGGAATTTCACTAGCAGGTTATAGAGATGAGGGTTTCCAGGGTCCCCAGGACAAATGATTATAATGTGCTATAGATCTTTGATATATGTACAAGGTCTAGCAGTAGTACTTGACCCAATGTCTTAAGGCTCTAACTAAGGAGGCTCAACGGTGCCCTTAGCAATACTACCCGACTACCTAGGTCTGCGAGAGAAATCTTCCTGAGTGTTGTGATTGATGGCACTATAACAACAAGCCAACCAATCATATTATCTACAGTTGGTTTCAGGTTTCATATGGGACTTCTTATATACTCAAGGGTACGTGGAAGTGAGATTCTGTGTGTAGGTGTTGTTTGATGCGAAACTACTTGAAGGGTTCTAAGCAAGGTTACAATGGTGTCCAATAAATGTTACTAAGCACCAATTGTGTTCTTTGCATGTATGCTTCCCCAACCACATTTTTACCCATTGAACGAAAAATCTTGATCACGATTTTTTTAATCACCGACTTATCATTAGATTGCTTAGTTAAAAGAGCATGAATGAATAAATGGGCACATAAAGGAAGAAACACATAAAATATACATGGACCATAAAACTCACAAGAACCCAACTTGATAACCGAGTTCGTCCCTACGGGACTACATCTCCGGGCCTTCTCTTCAATGGGGATGCCGCTTCTTATAAATTTCAGCAAAAATATCAAGTTACATGGAAATAATGGCTTTATACCTAAAATTATGGAAGTGACCTGCAAATGGGATACTCAAAATAGAAAATGGACTACACCACTGCGTTTAGAAAGCTCGGACGGTGAGGATCGACATAAAACATTGCATACTTTGGAGTAGAAAAAATTTGACCCTCTGCAAAGCCCAATCACCCTCCAAGTGACACGTGGAAAGCCATACACTATACGGTGTATGGACTTCAAAAATGCACCCCTCTGCCTCGATCTACGTGTTGGAATCTCGGCTCCTCAATCCACTCTCAGTCCTACGCGTGGTCTCTCCTCCCTTCGTTTGGGAAAAATGTTGGGATTAAATAATTGGGGGCCAACAATGTTACCACCATAATACTTGTGGCGCGTTGGTTTGCTGGATATGTTAAGGTGCGGGCTATTCAAGAGGTCCACGGTTCAAACCCCGTGGACTCCCCATCCTTAAGCTTTTCCTTGAATGGGATATGGTGGCGAATTTTTCCTCCGATATGTGTTCCAACCACCACTAAACTAGGGAGTCTAGCCATCCCTCCTACCAAACCACCACTAAACTAGGGAGTCTAGCCATCCCTCCTACCAATTTTGGCCACGCTGGTCGACCCTCCTTCCTCCACTATACACGCCATTTCAAACTTAAATAGTAATTTCCCTACATAGATTAACAAGTAACATGTTTGGTGGGTTTGTGAAGTGTTTTATTGGTTTGTTGGAGGTCATGTGGTTGAATCCCACGGAGTGTTATTAGGTTGCCCAACCAAATTTTGGCCAATCCTAGGGGACATGTGTCACCCTTTGATTGGTCCATGTGTCCCTCTGGGATTGGACCACTTATTTGCCACATTGCCTACCCTGTGGACTTGCCACATGTGTCACCCTGTGATTGGTCCATGTGTCCCTCAAGGATTGGACCACTTATTTGCCACATCGCCTACCCTGTGGACCTACCACATCATCCTCCAACTAAACCTGCGTGATTTGTCCATGTGTCCCTCCAGGATTGGACCTGCCACATCATCCTCCAACTAAACCGATGTCACCTTGTGATTGGTCCATTTGTCCCTCTAGGTTTGGACCACTTATTTGCCACATCGCCTACCCTGTGGACCTGCCACATCATTCTCCAACTGAACTTGCGTGATTTGTCCATGTGTCCCTCTGGGATTGGACCTGCAACATCATCCTCCAACTGAACCTGCGTGATTGGCCCATGTGTCCCTCCGAGATTGGACCACTTATTTGCCACATCGCCTACCCTGTGGACCTGACACATCATCCTCCAATTGAACCTGCCACGTCATCCACCAATTAGACCTGCTGTGTCACTTGTCTCTGCCATATGTCACCACGAGGGGTCTTCATGTAGGTGTCTGTACAATACGGATGCCACATGTCACCCTTTTAGTGGTTCCACGCGGCTTCCATTTTGCCCAATTTTGTGCAGGAAATGTTTTTTGGCTGAAAATTTAGAACATCATAACTTTTCCATACAGAGTCCATTTTGAGTGAAACAAATGCCTTTGGAATTGACTCAACGAGCTCTATGCGTCGACACTAGTTCAACAACATTTTCTTGAGTTTGAAAATTGATCCATTTAGAGATCCTCCTGGATCAAATCTCTACAATTATTTAAAGACGTTGAAACACCTCTCTAACCTAAAAAAACATACAAAAATTTGGCCCGAGTGTTGTCTCAGGAAAACGGCTCTAATACCACTTATGGTGTACTTTACCCCGCAAATTAGAGCATTGACAAGATAATAAGAGAGAAACAATTGTCAAAACATGATATTATAATGCAAAATAATCGAGAAAAAGAATAAGCAATAAAAATGTAGCAGATATGTCTCTTGTATTGTGGAAATTAAATATGGAAGCAAGTTCACATGCCTCTTAAGGTTGGACGACCTTTCACTAGAGCACATCTCAGATACAATAAATTTAAGCAAAGCAATTCATAGCCTTCTAGCTCTTTAAATAGGCTTCCAAGATCCAAAACCCTAACTACTTGACATAGTCAAATAATTAATAAGTGTCAACTTCTTAGTGGGCCTTAATTAATAAATACACCCTTTTCTACATTGATTATTAATTGCTAGTTACTTAGCCTTGTTAAAAACAGATGACCATATACATTACTTGATTAACTTCTAAAGTAAGGGGATTAAAGTAGGGCCCTAACTTGCCCCATCTCCCTCCCCACCTTCAATTGAAGTGTTGTTTTCAAGGTCAAAGGTGCAAAAATTGCTACAAAATCCTTGTTGGTTCCCATGTGGCATCTTTCTTATGGTGTTATATATTTCCATTGGATCAAAACTTCTTTAATTGTATGCCTACACAATTGATATTCCCTTAAATCCAAAACTATTGTTGTACAACATGAGTGGGTCTTAATCGTTAAGAGCATGCGTTTCTTCTTAAAAGGTTACAGGTTCAAATCTAGAGGGGGGTAGTGTATGTACACCTCTGTAGACTTTAGTAGTTAAATCACTATGTAGAGGGGGTCCCTTGTCGCACAAACAAGGGGGTCTCATACACCAATTTGGTGTCTCGCTTGACGATAACCTTAAAAAATTATTGTTATTATTATTATTCAAAGTGGTGCCCACCAACTCCTACTAAGGTATAATATTCTTTTAAGTATTTTTATTTATTTATTATTAGTTTATTTTACATGTTTTTTAAATATCATTTTTATGTTAACCATTTTTTCTTTAAACAAATTAAATCAATTATATCAAATCAAACCAAACTTGAACTCTGTCAAATTTAAATAAAATATAAAATAATATTGTATAGTATATATATTTAATAATATTATTTCGATTAATAAAAAATGTTTAAATGGAAATCACACCTAAAGACTATCAATTGAATCAAATTCACCCAAAACAAACCGAGACCATATGACAATCAAAAAAATTCAAAACTTATATATTATGATTTATTTTTTAATAACAAACTTATTTTCTAAATATATCATTCCAATGAACAAACATAGATGTTATAAAAGTTTTCTTAAAATATACACTAAACCCTTACCATGTCAAACCAAATTATTAATTAATTTTTTTCACTTAACCCTTACCCTGAGAAACCAAAATATTAACGAGACCGAATGAGTACTACATTTACAAGTGGCTACTATCAAAGATCGCTCATGACATATGTTGTTTCATGGGAAATAGTCACTATAAAAGGACATTCGTGACCTCATCAACATAATTGATTTAAATTGTTTATAAACGAAAACATCTTTTAGTTTTTTGAAAGTTTGAATTCTATTTTTGATTGAGTCATTATTCATATAGACACATATTTTGTTTACTAGTCTATCTAGTATGTAAAGACAAAACTATACACAATCATTTTATTAATTGGTTAGTCAAACAAATTGTTAGAATCTTTAGGGAAGTTATTTGAGAAGTACAATGTCAAAATATTAATTGTTTCATAAACATACCTACTTTATCATCATTTTAGTGCATTTCACCTCACAATCATTTCATTGATTAGTAAGTCAACAAATTTTTAGAATCCTATGGAAGTTATTGAGAGGTACAACGTTGTAATATTTGACTATTGCTTCACCACCATAGGACTATACCCATGTTATTGTCTTACATATATTTTTCTCCCATGATTTAACCCAAGAATTCGAGCTAGTGGACTTATTTCAAGCTTGGAGGAAGACGACAGAGTATTCAAACCACAAAGTCTCCAACTTCATACACACTGACTTTCTTGAAGGTGATGATATTTATGAAGATTAAGGCAAATGTGTCTTTTTGTTAAGTGAATTGAAGAACTTTGGTGGTTTTACTGAGAGAAATTAAGACACATTGTTAATCAAGGTTAAGGAGATTCGAAGACAATTAAATAAGACAGGTTATTTGTATGGAAAATGATCAGAACTGATACATGGGTTTGATAATACAGGTAGATTATTACTCACACTTGTAGACATTGATAGAATATTTGGTCCGCATGTCTTGTTCGACAGAGCCTCTGAAGACAACAGTGTGATATCTAGACAAGTTATACAGCAGAATGGTCGCAAGCCAACTACCTAAGTGAACAAGCAACTATATAAAAGAACTACTAGAAGACCCGTCTTAGAAAAAAGATGCTGTAACCCAATTCGAAGTAGTGGAGCATCACAATTAAAAGGAGCATCGGAGGTGTGGGGAACTATTGAAAATGTTTTCCACGACGATCAATAACCAGCCTGGTGCATAGGATTTAATGTGACCACTGTTGTCTAGTAGGCCGTTGGATCTTAACCATCTTGAGATCCAACGACTTGCTGCGTAACAGCCCTGCGCAGGCTGGATAATTTTCGCCACCTCCAAGGGATATAATAAAAAACTACAATCCATATAACCATGTAGAAATTCTAGTTCCATAGAACCATGTACACACATTTCTAACAAAATTATGATACCAAGACTATGATAGCAATACATGTACGATCTATGGGGTTTGTCATAACATAGATTGCAAATAGGACAAGTGGTGGTTTGAGGTTTTTTGGTTTTATAATTTCATTTTATAATTTTAAAAATTAAAACTACTCCTTCAGGGATTTATGATCCATTAGGAGTGTATTTGACCAATAGAAAAATCAAATTATTAAATTTTAAATATTGTTATAATTATTTTAGTTTTCCAGAAAATTATGTTTAATAACAAAATTACTGAAAATTTTAGAAAACTTCGTAAACATTTTTGTGTATAAATGCAAATGAATGAAAGTCAAATAATTTTGACTAATAATCGATTAGTATATCTGTGCCTTGGAAAGGAATAATAAATTGGTATAACCCTAGGGAAGTTATTCAGAAATATAGTGCTCAAATATTTGGCCATTACGTTTTCGTCATTTTAGGTGCATTTTCACCTCATGAGCATTTCATTAATGGGTAAGTTAACAAATTGATAGAATCCCAAGGGAAGTTAGTGAGAAGCACAAAATTACTATTATTTTATGGGTTTTGTTTGTTTGTTTGTTAGAATCTTCTTGACTTATTGAAGTGGCCTTTGGTCTAAGAAACTATGACCTATGGGAATCTAAGCCGTCAAATCACCCGGGGATTGCACCTGGCCTAGGCCACACCAACCTTCAACTGGTTGGATTTTGAGTATCTCCTCCCAACTAGCTCACCCCTATGAGGAATTGAATCCGGGTCACCCTACTGACAAAACCCACACCTTAATCAAATGAGCTAAAGGGAACGCATGACTATTATTTCATGATTAATCCTATGTTATTATCATTTTAGGTGGATTTTCAACTTTATTAGATTACAATCTTGGAAAAAATGTTGTTATTCAAGACATAATTGAAAAATAGCGAAACAATCATTACATATTGACACGTGACTTAAGTCCCTTCCAAAGCTTGGAATATAGCACAAACAAATGATATAAATGACTACAAGGATTTGACTCAATTGTCAACTAAACAACTCAGCCTTTCAAGCCTCACTCTCGTGATCTTTCTACCGATCCCAACTCTTGAATGATTTCTCGCCTACCTACAAGTCATGCAAGAATATTTTAGAGACACCCGCCATTAAGTCTAAAATGTTATTTCAATTAGTACTAAAACTTTGGGTCAAATGTCAACTCAACCTTTCGAGTCTTACCCTTCTGGTGCAAGGATAAGCCCATGAATGCACATGTTAGTTTACCTTTGTCCCATCAAAGAATTAACCCCCATGACCTCAATCATCATAGGATACTTGTGACATATATGTTGAGATCTATGTGTAACCATGTTCTCTCATTTTGAGTTAATATTTAGCCATAGCACCTAACTGGATGAAAAGTTCTTAAATGCGATGAATCATATTAGACAAATTATGATTGTCTTATTGAAATGCCAATCAGTTAAATTCTAGTTACAATCATACTTTAAATTGTCTTTTTAGAAAAGGAAATCCATTCATACAAAATAAACAAACAAAGAGGAAAAGAACAAAGCTTTTATTGTTGTTATTAGATTATTAATTATATTGCATTTGGTTGTGGATTTGGTTTCATAGCAAACATCATATGTTCAATAATCAACCTCTTTGTACACAATGGTCATACTTATTTTAGGTTTTAAATTGAGAGAGAGAGAGAGAGAGTCTCATGAGGGAACCCAAGGGATGCTTCCCCACATCCATGGATGTGATTCCTAGTAAACCAATCAACATATACTACTAATGCGCCTAACTCAAGGATATTTGAACCATGTAATTACTGCCACATAACTAACCAAATTCTCAACAACATTGGAAACAACTAATTGAGCTAGTTGTTGTAGTCAAGTAGGTTGCATAGTTACCAATGATACATATTACATATTATATAAGCAATGATACGAACAAGAGACAAGCAATGGTAGATAGAACAACAAGTATTTCTATTACTCAAGAATAACACATACATGGTTGATTACATAGATTGAACCGATTCTATATCCGACTCTCCTACCTATTTATATGATTTACAAGAGGTTACAAAACTGCCTATCGGTTCAACTAACCGACACGACCTGTGAAGTCGACATAATCTATTAATATACTTTACAAGTAGTCGACCATAGAACCTAGTCAGCTATGTGACTTAATCTCCTCCAACATCTCCCCCACAAAATCTATCTTCGTCCCAAAGAAATAAGAATATGAAAATTGGGTTGTCTAAGTAACTAAAAAAACATGTTGCTATTATTATGGACTGTTGGTACTGGTATATTGAGGTTGATGGACATGACACACTTCGGCAATGGCTTCTATGGATACTGATAATTGGTGCTAAAAATTCTTCCCATGCGTGGAGTGCATTCTGGATGTTAATTGTGAGAGTGGTGAGGCTCGAAAATTTCTCTATCTTTTCATGCATATCTAGGTCCAGGATGTTGATCATTTCTGATCCTAGCAGTTGAGTTTTTTTATCGGCAGCATAAAGAATTCATTGGAGTTGTGGTCTGATTTTGTCAATATTGGACAAACTAAGTCGAGCTTGGCTGATCCAATAATGTTCTTGTTTTTCAGTTTTTCTAGATTATTGATTTCCAAGACTAATTGATCATCAATGGTCTGGGATGGTGCTTCACTGTTAACCGATTGGTGCTGCTGTAGTGAACCAATGAGTTCACGTGTCTTCTGCATTTTTTGAAATACATTGCCGTAATGGGTATACCAATTATGCAAAAATTCTGTAGTTACAATAGATTCAAAAACATACTGTACTAGCATGTTATGTGCTGATGTGAATGTCATGTATTGATTTCTTAATAAAACAGAGATTTCCTCAACATAATCCCATCTCTTCTTGTTAAACTATTCCTGGAGGGTCGACACACCACTTTTGAATATAAGGTAATATTTTTCAAGACGTTTGTCACAGTTGGTCCTCGACAGAATTGTGGTAATCTGTTGTGCTAAACTCCCACACTTAGCCAAAAATGCGGATTTCTATGATTTTAATTGTTCAATGTTCTCTTTGTCCTCCACTCTTCTATGCTTGTATTCATAATCAATTGCATCTGTAAGCAGGTCTAATTCTTCTTCTTCTGATTTTCGTGGGTTAAATGTGGCCACCAGACCAAATTGATCTATATGTACTAGAAGGTGTGGTTGCTGTTGTAGTTGTTGTAGATGATGATGTTGTTTATGTTGTTCTTTATCTTGTTTCTTTATTTCCTTTCTTTGCTTCCTTTTTCTTCTTTCTTGCTCTTTATTTTGTTTCTCGGCCTTTGTTTGTTTTTTTGTTGTGCTCTGTATCTATGCTGCTGCTTTTTTTTATTTTGTTTAGAAGCTAGATTTGTATCAATAGGGTTAAGTAGGGGTATGCTTGTACTATCATGATGAATTGGGATATCAACTAAATTGTCTTTGGTTGGAGGTGACGAGGGAGATGGAAGTGAAGGAGGCGAAGCAGGGTTGTTAGCTAGGCTCAATGTATCATGTGAAAAGGATTCTTCAACATTGTTTGTCGAAGCAGGTTTAGAAGTCGAGTATGGAAGCTACATTAAGTTATACGAAGAGTCGACATTGGGGTTGAGTGAACGTGGTTGATCTGATGAAGGTTGGTGTTGTACATGTGTCGAATGGTTGACATGTCGAGGGATGAAAGATGAACTTTTTTGTGCCACAATATTACTTGTCAGATCATGATTCTTCTATAGTAGGGTTTCAGTATATCCGACAATTTGTGTTCCATAGGTGGATGGTGGTGGAAGGTTGGTAAGGTTAGAATCAGACAGGGATAAGGTAGACTTTTTCCCCATGTCGGATAAGACTAGTATTTTTATTATCATGGTTTTCCATCGGGGAGGATGGAGGGTAGCTGGTTGATAAAATATCGTATGTCATTATCCTTTTGAATTCTTGCTCTTAAGAGAGTAGGTAGCTTTTGTAAATACTGATGGATCAAGGTCATAAGTGTGGTAGTTGTCAAAGTCAGTATGACTTCTTCGACAACTGGGGTAGGGAATGGTGGTGGTGGGATGTGGGTGAGATCGACATGTAAGGTACTAACAAAGTTAATCTTCTTTGAAGTTGCTTCTGCTAAGAACTTTTGTTGCTCCTCTTTTGTGATGAATTTTCCTATCTGCTCTTCTACGTGGATCTTATTCTTGGCAGAGTCTTCTAATATTTGTGTGGCGTTGTCAAACAATTCAACAATTTTTGTCTTCAGTTGACTACTGAAGGATAATATTTCACTTCCCTTTTCTTGGTGTTGTGCTCTTTTTGTCCTTTCATGCTTTGAATAGTTCATCGACCACTCGACATGTATTTTTCTTTGTAAGTGCATATTTCGGCAGTGGAGTATCTAACTGAGTGATTTCCTGTAATTGTTCTGCTCTATCTTATGGATGTTGGTATATTGTGAAAGCAATCCCAAGAGGATTGACATCATCATTCTGATCAGGATAGATCATAAATTTATTTAAGTGGATTTAGAATTCATAATATTCCTCCTTCTCTGCATCTGCCAAGGGTTCGACCATTGGTTGATCGACCTATTTTTCCAGTGGGGGTATTTCCAATTTTGTGTTGGACTTTCAGCTAAGCTCATCGAAAATATCCTCGACCATGGGATAAAATTTGAGTTCTTTTGCTGCTCCTGCAGCTCCTTCCAAGTACCAAACCATCATGTGATCCAAGGCGAGTTGGATATACGTAGTCGATGGTAGACTTCATCGTACATTCTGTGGTACCCTCCATCGAGTTGTTTGTACTTTCATATTTTGAAACCAGTTATCCAACCAAATTTTGGTTGTTGCAGATCCCAATCGACATCCATTTGGAGAAAATATTTAAAGTTCCACATCACTGGTCCCTTTTGTGCAGTGAAATCCTTGTCTCCTACTGGTCGGAGGTGGTACATGGCTATCCATATTAGTAGTGAAAGATATTGAATCTGTGTTCCCTCCTCTTGGAACTTTACACAAATATTCTTGACGATTTAGGATAAGTGTTTGTCCCAGCGGTATACTATTGGCAGGGGTTTTGGTAAGTGAGTTGCGCAGCGTCATGGCAGCTGTGTAAGCTCACGCAACACCGCGCAAGTCCAAATCAACGCGATGGGCGAAAAGATAACCATTTTTAAATATTTAATATATTATTTAACCAAGTTTTGTTGCCATAGGTCATTAGTGGTTAGAAGTTAGTTAGAAGTGGACCTTCAATATAAAGGCACAAGCCTATATATAGAGCTAGTTTTGCCATTGTAAGCAGCACTATTATTGTTATGTGGAATGAGATCATGAGCCATCAGAGGTTAGAGATAATCACATGAAGTCTCGTGCTATCTGTCTATGGTTTTTGGGAGTCTTCTGCTGTATTTGTGATCTATCTGGATTTTTGGTATGTATTTGGTCTCCTGCTGTGGAGAAGAATTGTCTGTTCTAGATCTATTGTGCAGAATTAATATGATATGACAGTTGTTGCATAAATATTGTCTTCTGTTTTCCTGGTTCCTTTGTTGTGATATCAATAAGAAGTGTGTTGAATCTGTTATGATTTATGATGCCGTGATCTATTCCAATTCTATCGCATTTCTGTTATGATTTACTGATGTTGCTACGATCTCTTCCAATCCTATTTCATTCTTGATAATTGATGGTTTAAGTCGTTTGATACTGCTGTGTTGAACTACTGCGACAAATGAATGATGCGATTTGTTAGATCTGTAGTGATGAATATAAATTGCGGTCACTGTCTTAGTTCTGCAATCTGATATCTATGCTGCTTTACCCGTCGGATGCCATATCTTCCCTTCTTACCGCCGAAAACTTGGTTCTGACATCTCTCCCTTGAACATCTCGGGTGAGGATTCGTCCGCTCTGCGGATGTTGCTGGGCAGGGTAAGACCTATCGGGGCCGGTGCTTAGGGATATCACGCTAGTTGGGTGTCGACAGAGTGAGAACCCCTGTTAATGAGGCTTTGTTGGTGGGTTTTTGCCAACATATACTTTCCCTATTTTCACCACATTATGAACCGCCTCAAGCATATCGAGCTTAAAATCGGATCCTCGACCTGTGCTTTCTAGTGTGATCAACACAATCCTTGTAGTTATATTTTGTGTGTCATGTAGTATTTGGTTTACTAGTACTAATCCTCTTGATTTATTACATGTAGGAGTGCCTATTAGTTCTTTGACCAAATCTAGGTTTGTTCGCACAAGTACGACGTCTCTTTTGTTCGACAACCCGATGATATGGCCGATCAAGTCATTGTTAATCTCGATAGGTGTGTTGAAATATAACTTCCTATTGTGGAATCAACTTATGATAAATTGTGCAATGACTTCCTTTGTTCCTACAAAATTGCCCATTAATGGTGCATTCATGTAGTTTAATATGGAGATGGATCTCAAATTTTGTGCTTTGTCTCTCCACCAACCATTTGGTTCTGTTTCCCAATATCGGATTTCATTCTAGATCCGTTTCCACTGGTGGTCAACTACTTTAGCATTATGGATATTGTGCAATCTGCTTTCCAGTGGTGTGCTATCTTTTTGCAGTTGTCTGATCTTGTTTGTTGCGGATCTAGTAGTTGTTGTTGACTTCTTTGGTGCCATTTTGTCGATAGGGTACTCCGATGCATGATTTTGCTAGAAGGGATAAGGTGTATCGGCACTTTGATGCTCAATTTCTTCACATAATAACATCCAAGTCTCTTCTAATGCAGTATTTACAACGAATCTTTCTTGGGCGGGAGAATCTGTAGTGGGTGGTGGCATTAATTACGGTATTGATGACGGACTTAAATTTGAAAGATAGGTCATCAACGATTATTTTGAGGTATTCCTTCTTTTCTGCTCTACGTGTTGATTTTCATGATGATTTGATTGAACTGTTTCTCTTCATAGTGTCAACGCATTTCTTTATCTTTTATTATGCTATGTCGGTTGGTTTCATGTCGATGTAGTCAGGATTTTTCATGTCTGCTCTTCTCATACATTAGAGGAAATTTCAACTCAAAATGGGCCTCCTAAGAAAAATAATAAAATAATAGTTAAAATAATAAAATAATATTTATTAATTTTGGATGAAGAAAAGAAAAAACTACTATTTTTGTTCGTATTTTCGACATATCTCCCTGTGATTTTACTCAAATTTCGATCAGGAGAGCTCCTTGGATGCAAAATTAAATGACACATCATCACATTTGTTCAGGTATTTGTTGTTTTTGGGGTTGTGGGATCCATCAAAAGTATGCCGAGTGGGTACTCATCAGATGCAAAATTTAATTAAGTATCCAAGGAGCTCACTCGAACGAAATTTGAGTAAAAACATAGGGAGATATGTCGAAAATACGAACAAAAAAAGTAGTTTTTTTTATGATACATATCCCCAAATTTATATTAATTTTTTTTTAAGACCTATACAGTATTTCAAAATTAAAGCAATTTCAATGGCTAACACATGATGACATGAAATTTGAATTAGTGTTAAAAGGCCCATTTTGAGTTAAAATTTTCTCTAATGTATTCGGTCATATTTCCAGAATTGTGTTTTACTACTTCCTGTCTCACTTTTGTCGGTACGGTTTCTCCAATATCTTGTCATGCTGATCTTTTCATAAATTTTCTTGTGTTTCTTTGAATTTTATAGTTCACTTTCTCTCTTTTTTTTCTTTCTAACTGACGTTTTTAGTTACAAATCATTTTTTTAAATGCTTTGCAGCATTTTAGTCGGGCATTGTTGACAAGCTTCCCAAACTCATTTCCTTGTAGCCGCTTTTAGTTGAACTAATCCGTTAGTATTGATTTCTTAGATAATGTATGGAACCATCCATTCAGTGTGTAGTTTCTTGGGTTTCCCTTTTACCTGGATATTGTACAACAATGTGAGATCTCCGACTGAGATATTTTTGTTCTTTATATTTTTATCATGACAAGATTTTTGTTGTTGTTTTTGGATCTCTTAGTATTGCATTGTAATTTGTCGATGTTATTCAAGTTTGGATAGTTGTTCTAGTCTTTATTTCCTTGTGTTTTCAACATCAATATGCAGTATTTCAGAAATCATAGGTGTTTGTCAACAAAGATGTAAGGGGACGACCGCTTCCTATCTGTAGACAAGTCAGAATGGTGTCTGACCTATCAATATTTCGTATGCTGTTTTGTATGCCCATAATACGACATGTATCTTATCATCCCAATCATCCTTGTTGGTATTTCATATTTTCGGTATGCCTCTAGTTAATGTTTTGTTGAAGGATTTGATTGCACCATTGGATCGAGGGTGATATGTTGTTCTTTTTCAATGCTCAATCAAGAATTCTTTTGTCAAAGTGGCGATTGTTTTGTTTACAAAATGTGACCCCTGATCATTGATCAAGGTCAGTGGACAACCAAATCTTATGACGATGTTATCATATATGAATTTAGTGGCTATCTCACTTGAGCAAGTTTTGACAGGTTTTGCGTCTACCCATTTGGTAACATATTTGACCGTTTGATGATATATCTTGGTCCCGTCCATCTACCAGATTACCAGGTGTCAAAAATGTCCCTATGAAATCAATCACACATATTTCAAATGCTAAGATTGGGTTTATTGATATTAAAGGAATTTATGTGCTTGGTAAGGGTCGATTAAGTCATTGACATCAATCAGACTTGTTCACAAATTCTCAATAGTCTCTCTGTACGCTCGACCATTATAATCTTGACTGTTCAATTTTTCTTGATGTTGTGTCACCTTGAAAGTGACCTCCTACCGGTCCATAATTTGCTTCATTGATTATATATTGTCTTTCATGATCAAGAACATACCATCGTAACACGTTGTATGGTCCAAGCTTGTAGATAAATCCATTCATTATTGTGTATGGTGTAAACTTCATCGCTAGGATCTTCTTTTTCTTTTCATTCATTCTTTCTGGAGATTTCCCTTCTTCTAGGAATTGAGAAATCTCTGCTAGTTTGGATGGTACAACTTCGGTTCTAAATAAGTGAGCATTTGGTAATTCATCTTCAATTCGATTTGGTTCTTCACCCGTGTCTATTCTCGATAAGTGGTCGGGTTCGAAATTGGTTTTTCCTGGTCGAACTACGACTTCAAATTCAAATTCTTGAAATAATAGAGATGAACGACAAATTCTCCCGGTAATGGAACCAATGTTGTAGTTGAGAATATTGGATAGTTACATGTGGTACATATTATAGATTATATAAGCAATGATACAAACAATAGACAAGTAATGGTAGATAGAACAACAAGTATTTCTATTACTCAATAAGAACACATACATGGCTGATTACATAGATCGAGCTGATTTTATATCTGACTCTCCAACCTATTTTTATGATTTACAAGAGGTTACATAACTACCTATGAATTCAAATAAATGACATGACCTGTGAGGTTGACATAATCTATTGATATACTTTACAAGTAGCTGACTGGAGGACCTAGTCGACTAGCAGACTTAGGATCCTCCAACACTAGTTTATCGGGCTAATAGTTCATGGCACATATTAAAGGCATCTATATATTTTTGTTTATGTGCATATGAAAATTCAAGTGATCTTTAATGTATGATCAATTGCATATATAATATNAACACACATTTTAATTGACCCTTATATATATATATATATATATATAAAATTGAGGCACAACAATCTAAGGACCAAGACATAAACTTACTATAGTTTCAACGGATCCAAGTTTACTCAAAGAAATGACTTAAACAATGCAAAAAGACTTGCAGCTGTATATTTGCTTATCATTAATTAGAATGATATATTACAATGCAATACAATGGCATAAAGATCCATGCAATTCAAATCCAAGAGAGGTCATTCAAATTGGGTGCATGAGAGTGGCTTACTTTTCAGTTAACACCACTCAGCACATCAATTAACCACTTAAGTCCAACATAATTGACTCTAACTGACTCGGAGGGAGTTTAGACTGAGTCTAACTGAATAGAACTCAACTGCACGCCAGCAAGTAGGTGAGGGCACCTATCCGACTTCAGTTAGCTGAGATGAACTGAACCAAGTCACCAAAAGTAGGTGGAGGCACCTTTAATCACTCCAGTTAACTGTATTTAACCAAAATTAGGTGAAATCAGGAGGAAGGTGCCTTTAGTGCTTCAGTTTAATGTTAGATTTTCTTAAGATCTGATTAGATTATATAGGATCTTTATTTGAAATAATAACAAATACAAAAAAATGCATAATATGTAAAAGATGCACAAGACACAACGATTTTAATCGGGGAAACCATAAAGGAGAAAACCCTACAAACTTCTTCAGAATAGTAAGATGATCAAAATCAGTAATAAGAAAAGTTCAACAACTATGTTTCTCTCCTCCTATGTCTGTCTCTCTCTCTCAAAAGCTTTAGTGAGTGTGTGAGGTGTGTATAAATGAGGGAGAGCACCTCCTTATTTATACCCTTTCAAGTCACTGACCAAATATAAGACTCAATCCTACATGTTATCTCACATGGGGCCCACTTCTCCTAGAGATACCACAATTACATATTACATGATGTTACATTGGGGACTATTGCTTCGACTTACAATAGAGGTTCTACCTCATGGTATAGACACAATTTAGACATCCCATAAAGGGGTAACACACATACTCAATGGGGGTACAACAACATACAATGATAACATACATCAAAATATATTCCAAAGTTAAAAATACATCAACACCCCCTCTTAAATAGGAAGGTATTCTCTATCTACACAATCATCAACACATATGGTCAGGTATTCATCGCGTCATCATCATCACGAAGTCATAGATTCTTCATCATAGCTGCTTCCATCATCTTCTTGTAATTTGATCATCATCCCATACTATCTGTCATCAGAAGTTTCTACAGTTCCAACCCTTTTTCATGTTGGATGTAGGCCTAGTCCTCTGCCAAGTATTCATCTACAGTTCCAAACCTTTTTAATGTTGGATGTAGGCCTATCCCTCTGCCATGTCTTCTTCATCTCTACGAGCAAGCAATCAAGTAGGTACATCTCATGAATTATTATATGCATCTTGCAAAACTTGCAGGATCTCCCAAGACTGGTTATATGCCACTGCAAAACCTAAAGGAGCATCCCAAGACTGAGTAAATGCCTTGCAATACATGTGTACCCTACTATTAGCTCATCATCTTCATATCATCTCATCGTCACATGGAGCACAACCCATATACACATAACACAACACTCACATTTACCAGCATGGTAGGACAAACCTATTACCATCTGGGAAAGGATTCCAGCACTTACATCCATCGGCATGGTAGGAGACACCTACTACCATACGAGAAAGGATCCAACACTTACATCCACCAGCATGGAATGGTAAGACACACCTACTACCATCCAGGAAAGGCTCTACACTTACATACAGCCATGAGAGGCCCAGCTTTCCACCATGTCGAAAAGGCTCTGCACTTACATCTGACCATGGGAGGCCCAGCCTGCCACCATGTTGAAAAGGCTCTGAACTTACATCCGACCATGGGAGGCCTAGCCTACCACCATGTCGGAAAGGATTTGCAATTACATTCGACCATGGGAGGCCCATCTTGCCACCATGTCAGAAAGGCTCTACACTTACATCTAACCATGGGAGGACCAGCCTGCCACCATGTTGGAAAGGATCAACACTTACATTCAACCATGGGACACCCATCTTTCCACCATGTCCAAAAGGATCTGCACTTACATCTAACCATGGGAGGCCCAACCTGCCACCATGTTAGAAAGGATCTGCACTTCCATCTGATCATGGGAGGCCTAGGATGCCACCATGTCGAAAAGGCTCTACACTTACATCCGACTATGGGAGGCCCAACCTTCCACCATGTTGGAAATGCTCTCCACTTACATCTGACCATGTGAGGCATAGCCTGCCACCATGTCAGAAAGGATCTCATGTGTATCTACGTCTTCCAGACTCATCACTTCCCCTTGGAAGGAACCTCTATCTGAAGTACACATTGGAGCTTCACTGCTCCTCTCTGCATCATACAAAAAAATGCAAGTCAAACCAATCAAATCAAATAGTATCTTTCAAAAGAAACATACTACCTCACAAATAGTGGAGCAAGTGTCAACATATTTTGCCTCAACTGTACTTAGTGCCATGCGAGATTGTTGCTTCCTACTAAACCAAGAGATCACACCTAATCCCATACTGAAGCAACACCCCAAAGTGCTCTTCCTATCAATGACACAGTCTTCCCAATCCGAATCCACATAACCCTCCAGGTTAATCTTCTGATTCACCTCATATTTGAGCCCATAATCAACTATACCCTTCAGGTACCTCAGAATATGCTTTGCAACAATTAGGTGAACATGTCTCAGATCCGTTAGGAACTGGCTCAATGTGTTCACAACAAAGCAAATATCTGGTCTCGTATTCGTCAAGTACATCAATGAACCAATCATCTGATGATACATCGTGGCATCAACTAACTCTGATGAAGCATCACTCAATAGCTTCAGATTCGATGCCATAGGTGTGTCCATGGCCTTGCAGTCCATCATCCCGAACCTCTTCAAGATCTCCACTACATACTTCCCTTGTCCAAGGGAGATTCCATCCGCATTCTACCACACCTCCCTGCCTAGAAAGTAGTGCATCATACCCAAGTCCTTCATCTCAAACTCAACAACAAGTCTCCTTCTTGCATCTTTAATGAGTTCCTCTTTTCCTGTCAAGAACAGGTCATCGACATATAACAAGAGCATTACCGGTCTTCTGCCTTCAACCTTTAAGTAAAGGTTGGAATCCACTTTACTCTTAGTAAATCCTAGAGCCATCAGTAAGTTGTCCATCCTATCGTACCATGTTTAACCTTAATTAGGATATTCTACAGCCACTCCCTCTGAACCGGAGCATCATTCTCCCTTTGCCTTTCAAACTCTATGTATTGAAACATTCTATAATGGAGTGACAAGTAGCTTCCTCTGCTAATAATATTCTATGTATCCATATAGGGTCATTGGATACCAAGATCCTCTATCTTGAACTTTGTTGAAAATTTCTTCTCGCACCCATCTATGAGCTTGCCATCCTATATAGGCTTTCATCTTCAACCTTGTAGCAAAGGTTAAGATATTCATCACTCTAGGTGATCTTCAAGCTCCTTATGTAACTATATGTTCTATCCCATGGGTGCCTTCTAAACTCGTACAAGGCCTTATTTAATTTGCACACATGAGTCTTCCTGTCATGTGTCTCAACTCCCAGTGGCTGCTCTATGTATACTTAATTCATCACTGGTGCAAATGTCTCTTTGTAGTCTATACCTTCTTTATGTGAGAAGCATCGTGCTACAAATATTGTCTTGTATCCCACGATTCTACCATCTACTGCATGCTAGGTCTGAAAGACATTACGAACTTCCCTCCAGGTCTCAGAACCACATCCTAGACATCATTCCTCTTAATCAACTGATAATCTTTGATCATAGTCTCCTTCCATTTCTTCTTGGCTACTTCTTCATAGCTAGAAGGATCTACATCAATGATATCGCTCAACAATGTCACATAATTGGAGTGTGTCTGAGGCCTCTTGAAGTCTCGTCATAATATTTTTCATTCTTGTGCCCAAGGTGGTCCTCATCTTTTGAGGTCGATCTACCATTCTCTTTATATTCTTCTGAAGCTCTTTCTTTCGCCATGGTGTCTTTGACCCGAGAAGCTTCAGGTTCCTCTTCTGAACTTTCGTTACTTGTTCTTTGGCATGATCTACAAGTCAAGTTCATTTGCATGATTAGAAATATATCATAATTTCCAAAACATATTAATAGTGACAAATATATGTCACATAGCCATGCGACTATTTTATCCAATGCTACAACATTCATCCATATCATGTATGCATACAATAACTTCTAGATGCATTCTATCCTAATGTTATTAAGAGTGTGTACTACTCCTAATATGCTAGCAAAGAGGTTTCAATCTAGATAAGAAGTAATGGAATGTTGTACAACATTATTGACTTCTTACCCATCATTTGCAATTCAGTAGTATAAATGCAAATACTCAAACATGCATACCACATCAACTGAATATAAACAAATGCATAACCAAACAATATCATGAAATGACAATTGAATACTTATCTTTATTTTTTTTGTGGGTAGACTCCTTCTTGATCCTTCATCTTCATCATCTTCTTCATTCATAACAACATCTTTTCTNTTCAAGAATTGAGTCCTTCATATTCCTCATCGCTTGAGGGATCTTCTTTGAATCATGAGAGCTTGATCTTCAGTTGCTCCCATATTCTCTTCTCTTATTATGAGTCAAGCGTCTTCTTATGTGCACTCTTCCCAGAGTCTTCTGAAGATAATCGCTTCCTTCTAGCACACATTCCTGAATGAATGAATCCCATGATCTTGGGAGGCCATTCAAGGTGGTTATAAAAATACCTTATTCTTCTTCGATTGCTTCATCATAGCATCAAACACTTCCTTTTGGTGTCTTCAAGGATGCCACATGAGGGATGAGATAATATTTAATAGAACCTGCAATGATTCTCTTGGCTCTAGCCTTAGCCTCATCTCCCTCTCACTCTTAGAACTTACTTACTGAAATACTGATCTAAGTCAATTTATTCAAGGATCACAGAGGTCCTACACTTCCATACTCAGAAGTTGTTAGCTTCACCAAGATGGTGTGACTAGTTATTTTGAAATGAGAACCTCAAATGTAAATAGCAGAAATTTAGATCTTACCGATTTGAGGTGTCCATCCTGGTTCTGGAGCCGGTTGATATAGGGTTTGTCAAAGAAACCCTAATTTTCAAAATTTGGAATTTAAAACTTCTTATTAGATAGAAATATGGGCCTCTTCAAGGTGAGTTGTCCAATGTACTTATTTTTTGAAAACAGTGGAGGGAAGCTCCCGGAACAGGAAGCCCTAGTTTTCCAAATTTTTATGCAGAAATGACTGATATTGATTCTGTTGTATCTCTGAAGTTTCAGATCATGAAGGTATGAAAATTCACACTGTGATAGCCTAATAATTATTATTTCCAACCCCATAGGTGAGAGCATAAATTTAATCTCCAAGTGGGACTTATTTGTATTTTCCCAAGGTGACTGTTTTGGGGACTGTTCAACATAGATAACTTGTACGGACTTCCACGTGTCACGGTTTCACATTATGGGTCTAAAAAAATTACCACAGAAACCATAGTCCATTCCATACTTGAAACATCTTGCAAAATTTTGTTTGGACCTTCCTAGCCTAAGATATAGAAAATATCCCTAGGTCACATGTTTATGATTATATTCTGGAGGAGGATGGAACCCTGATTTGGAGGAAGCATATTCCCTGAAGTATAGAAAATACGAGGCTGAATCATTTACACACTGTACAACATGAATTTCTATTCATCCTGTAAAAGTTTAGGATTATGAACCTTCTCCAATCTCACGTTATAGCAAAAGTTCTAGAATGACTAAATTCAATATTCTAGGGTTTTTAGGAATGAAACCCTAATTTGCATTAGCTGCCATTGTAGCTGTATTTCAGATGTACAGTGAAACTTCTCTGATTCAGAAAATGATACCACCAATAAATGCACCCTAGTGAGGAAAGTTAGCCTATCCTTCCTTGCTTGATGATCTATGGAGAGAACACCTTCAACTAGGAATCCCTAGTTCCCGCAGGTGCACAATGCCTTCTTTCAGAGAGGCTTTGATACCATGTTATATTTTATTAAGATGTGACTAGATTATCTAGGATATTTATCTGAAACAATAACAAGTAAAAAAAAATGAATAAGATCTGAAAGATGCACAAGACACAAATATTTTCATCATGGAAACCATAAAGGAGAAAACCCCGCAAACTTCTTCAAAATAGTAAGATGATCAAAAGCAGTAATAAGAAATTTTCAACTATCTTTCTCTTCTCCTATGACTGTCTCTCTTTGTCAAACACCTGAGAGAGTGTGTGAGGTGTGTATAAATGAGGGAGAGTGCTTCCTTATTTATACCCTTTCAAGTTACTAACCAAATATAAGACTCAAGCCTACATGTTATCTCACATGGGGCCCAATTCTCCTAGAGAGACCACAATTACATATTACATGATGTTACACTGGGGACTATTTCCCCGAATTACAACGAAGGTTGTACCTCAAGTTATAGTAACAATTTAGACATCCTGTAAAGGGGTAACACACATCCCCGATGGGGGTACAACAACATACAATGATAATATACAACATAATATCTTCCGAAGTTACAAATACATAAACATTTAATTGAAAGGTAGGTGAAACAACCTCCAATTAACTAAATGAGGCATATATGTCAAGTAGATCAACCCATATTTTCTCCCTGATTAAAGAAGGAGGCTCAATTAGTCTTCCCGATCGAAGGAGAAGACTCAGTTAGGGTCCCTGATTGAAGGAGGAGATCCAGTTTGATGATACAGTCACATGTTTCAGTCAAAACTTAGGATAAGTGGTAAATTAGTCCAAAAAAGCCAAATAATGATGTGTGGTTGGAAAATGAATCCAACACCCCCTTTTAAGATAATCTCATGTGGAGGAGTAAAAATAATAGGGCCTCAGAGACAAAGGCCATGGGTCACCCTTTACAAATTTAATTCTAAAATGATCAAAATAACTAAGTGAGGAAAAGAGGAAAAACCCAGTGGGAAAGAAAACCCCTGCTCAAAATGAACACTAAAGAACTAATCTATTTGCACCATGATGGAACTCACCCCCAACACTGAACGGAGGTAAGATAACTTCTTCTCAGTGAATTTCTTGGTAAAAATGTCTACAATTTGCTCATATGTGGGGCAATATTGCAGAACAATTGTTTTGTGATGCATAAGCTCTCTGATGTAGTGCATGTGGATCTTGATGTGTTTGGTTCTTTGTCTCTAAATAATATCTATAGAGATCTTGATAACACTTTTATTTTCAGAAAATATGACAGTCAAAGTATTACTACCAATGTCGAACTCTGCTAGAATACCTTGCAGCCAAACTGCCTGGATGCATGCATTGATCGCTCCCCTGTACTCTTCCTCTGCTGAATATAGGGAAATGACTGCCTGATTTTTGCTTGACCAGAAAATAGGCCCACCACCATACATGAAAACATAGCCGGAATTAGACTTCCATTCAAGTCTATCTCCATCCCAATCCGAATATGTGAATCCTACCAAGTCTAGATCAAGTTCTGCAGCATAGTGAATGCTAAAGTCTCTAGTACCCTACACGTACTGTAGAATCCTCTTGGCTACCCTCCAATGATGTTCATGAGTCTACTTCATGTGCCTTTATACATAATTCATGACATAAAAAATATCAGGCCTTGAATGTTTCAAGTACAAAAGCCTTCCAATCAATTGTCTGTAGATAGTGGAATCCACCTTCGGTGTAGAATTTCCTTCTTCAAGATTGATTCCTGACAGGAATGGGAAAGGTGAAACCTTAAAATCAGACATGATAAACTTAATTATCAGGTATGAAACATAATTTCATTGGATGATGATTATCCCATCAATATCTTGAGTGATTTCTAAGCTAATAAGTTTCCTTAGCAGGCCTAGATCACTCATGTCAAATGCTTCATGCAAAGCAGATTTTATGAAGCTGATTGAAGCAAGTGTGATTCATGTAATTAAAAAAGAATCAACATACATAACTATAATGATAAAATCAACTTTATATTACTACAGGTACACATTTGGATCAAATTTACATCTTGCAAAGTTTTGTGATAGCAGAAAATAGTCCATCTTTGTATACCAAGCTCTTGAGGCATGTTTCAATCCATACAATGATTTCCGAAGTCTAAAAACTAATGTTGCGTCTGATATGTAACCTTAAGTATTATTAAAATATATCTATTCTTTCATATCACCATGAATTAAATCACTCTTCACATCCATATGGTGCACCTCCCACTGTTTTGATGCGGAAATGGCTAAAACTAGCCGAATAAAATCCAACTCTGTCACTGGTGCAAATGTTTTTGTATAGTACACTCCTTGGAATTGTGAGAAGAATTTTTCTACAAAATGAGATTTATATTTTAAGCTTTATCCATATTTATAAACCTTATTTCTATTTACACATTTTCATTGAACAAGTTTCCTCCTAAGTGGAAGGGAAACTAGCTCTGAGGTTGCATTTTTCTGAAGAGATTGAAACTCTTCATCCATGGAAGCTTGCCATCGTGGATCATGTTGGGAACGATTATATTGCTTAGTATCATATCCAACAATAATATAACACTTATAATAAAAAAAAGGATCAATTCAAGAAATATCAATACTTGCTCTTTGATAGTCTCCTCGAGTTCTTCTTGGATCAACTGGATTTCCAATGTTTGACCCGACGGAGGAGAGAGTATTTTCTGCCCATTTTGGTAGATGAGTGGGATCATTTGAATATGATTCAGAACCTGATATTACATGCTCACTTATATCATACATTACATCTGAAATATCAAAGCACAAAATTTCACTTTCATCCCTATGTTCTTCATTAGAAAGAGGAAGCGGTTTTGCAATTTCTTCCTCTACTAGTTTCAAATCTTGAAGAGGCTCTTCGAAGTGGACACTTCTCTCGATGGTTATATTTTTAGTTATGATATTCAAGATATTATATCCTTTTTATTCTTCAGCATACCCAATGAGTATACACTCAACACTTTGTGGTTGCAAAGACTTTCTTTTATCCAGTGGAATTCTAGCCCAATCAGTGGACCCAAAAACCCTGAAATTGAACACATTAGGCCTGTGATTGGTGTAAGATTCAAAAGGTATTCTCCCTTTGAAAAATGAATGTGGAAACCTGTTCTGAATTTATTCAAAAACATTCATATCCTCAGCCCAAATATTTTCATCCAAATATTTAGACTCAAGCATACAGGTTGTCATCTCCTTTAGTGCTCGATTTTTCCTTTCCGCAACACCATTCTGTTAGGATGTGTAGGGAACAATGTGCTGGATATTGATCCCATTTTCTGAAAAAAATTGCAAAAGATATGATTTAATGTATTCACCTCCATTATAATATATAATATCTTTGATCTTTCTCCCAGTAGCAGTCTTAACGGAAGCTTTAAAATCTATGAATTTTTCAAGAACTTCCGATTTCTTTTTGAGAAAGTAGACCCATGTAAATATTGAAAGGCCATCTATGAAGGTAATAAAATACCTGTATCCACTCATGGATGTTGTTGAAATTGGGACGCTGATATCAGAATGGATCATCCCCAAAATACATGTAGCTCGGCTTGCTTTTCCCCAATCAAACTTATGATCAGGATGCTTGCCGACTATGCATCCCTTGCAGATCCCTTTTGAGCATTTGATTGCTGGAAGGCCTTCCACCATGGAATCATTTTTTAGAAGCTGAAAATATTTATATTTTAGGTGTCCAAACCTCTCATGCCAAATCTATATGACCTCATTCCCATGAGTCAGGAGGGCACTAGTCTTTGAATCAGGCACAAAGTTGAAAAACTCATTGGTCTTAGTAGCATGATTTTCTTTCCCTTTTCTTTTTAATGAGACTTGAGAGTCATCTCCCTTGTGGATAGAGATGCAACTAATGACACTTGAGAGTCAAACTTGGTCTTATCTTTCTTTTTCTTTCCTTTTTTCATTCTAAGCTTTGGGCCCTCCAGTAAACAAATCTTAATCTTTGGAGTATCTCAAGGATCCCATATGAACAAGTTTATCATGCTCATTGGTAAGGGACTCAAGGAATGCATTTAGGGTCAACATATTCCAATTTGGAATTGTAAGATTTCTGGTATGGAAGGAAGATATGAAGAAAGAGTAGTATGGCCCTAGCTTCAAAAGGATAGAAAGAATGAGTTGATCATATTTCTTTTCAACTTCACATTGCTTCAATTGGAGCACCAGGTGCTTCAACTTAGTGAATAATTTATTGATGGTCTCAAAGTTTCCCAGATTGAGTGAGATAAGTTCATTATATAATTTATAGGATCTCAAATGATCCTTCTTGCCAAATATTTTATTAAGTTGTTCCCACACTTCCTTGGGATTGTTCAATCCAGAGAGATGGAAAAGAAGATATTTAGAAATGGAGAGGCATAGGAAACCATACGCTTCATCTAGTTTGTTCCAATATTTTTCCTTCTCTATCATTGCATTTGGCTCTATATCTACGCCCATGGTGACTCTATAGAGTCCTTTGGAGCGCAATGATATCTCAATGTCCTCTTTCCACTAATTATATTGAAAGGATTGAGAAGAATGCTTGAAGAGGAGTCCATTTTGCAGCTGTAGCGAATATAATTGAAGTTCTTGAGATACCTGCAATCACACAAAACAAAAAAATAAGGTCGAACAACCTACACTTTTGGATTTTGTTTCACGTCTGGATAGACTTCTCTGGATAAAATCTAGAGGGAGCAAGGCTATTTCCAGGACAAATGTGGAAATTTTTTTGCTTCTGGTGCAGAGTTGGAATAATTTTGAGCAAATTTGGTCAATCTTCATCAAAGATCCATTGTAGCTTCTGTAGAAGAGTTGCCTTGTCCTGCCATGTATATAATACCATATAAAATTGAGGCACATCAATATAAGGACCAAGACAGAAACTTACTATAGAATCAACATACCAATTTTACTCAAAGAAATGACATAAACATTGCGAAAATACTTGCAGCTGTATATTTTCCTATCATTAATTAGAATGATAGATTACAATGCAATATAATGGCATAAAAACCATGCAATTAGAATATAAGATAGGTCATTCGAATTGGGTTCATGAGAGTGGCTTACTTGTCAGTTAACACCACTCGACACATCAGTTAACCACTTAACTCCAACATAATTGACTCTAACTGACTCAGAGGAAGTTTAGACCGAGTCTAATTGAATAGAAATCAACTACATGCAAGCAAGTAGGTGAGGGAGCCTATCTTACTTTAGTTAGCTGAGATGAACTGAAATGAGTCACCAAAAGTAGGTCGAGGCGCCTTTAATCACTCCAGTTAACTACATTTAACCAAAATTAGGTGAAATTAGGAGGAAGACGCCTTTATCACTTCAGTTTAATTGAAAGGTAGGTGAAACAACCTACAATTAACTTAATGATGCACATATGTCAAGTAGATCAACGCATAGTTTCTCCCTAATTGAAGGAGGAGGCTTAGTTGGTCTTCCCGATTGAAGGAGAAGTATTAGTTAGGCTCCCTGATTGAAGAAGGATATCTAGTTTGATGATGGAATCACATGTCTGAGTCAAAAATTAGGATAAGTGTTAAATTAGGACAAAATAAGCCAAATAATGATGTGTGGTTGGAAAATGACTCCAATAATATATACATATTAATTCTCTTCCTCCCCTCATAGTGGGCATCCATACTTAAGTGGGGTTGTTTCCTGACCATTTCTCCCATCATCACACCATGAAAAATATTGTTCATCACACAAAAGGACACTTGAGTCATAGAATTGGGTGGAGCAAAAATCATCTGATTTGTTTGCACTCCATAATTCTCATGGCATAATCCCATCTTGTTATCCAATGTAAAAGAACTTATTGTGCTACCACACCCACATCTTGGAGTAGGTAAATTCCTTAATTTACATGTATATTGTAAATTGTTTAAATATATATGTCTATTGATGTTATGTTGTATAGATGATACAAATGGCTATCAGTGGCCACCCACCTATTCCACCGACTCAAAATAAATATTCCAGTTTGGCAGTTTTGATGGGTTCTCAGGTTAGAATACTAGTCCAGATGGTTATCAGGATCCAACCACATATTCCATTGGCTCAAAATAGTTTTTCCAGTTCAGTAATTTTTATGGTTTTTCATATCTGAAACTTCGATGGCCATTTTGAGGCCTTAAACAATGTTCATTGGTGACACAATAGTCCAAACGTATTTGAAGGCATTTATGGACATGCCAAATGTGTACTTATTATCTATACATTTCCAATAGTCTATCAAGTACCCTAAACATATATCATATGCAAAATTTATGCCCTAGGGAAGTTGATAGATCAACTAACCACCTCAAGGCATGTAAACATTTTTTTACGAATCATCTTCTAGTGTTATGTTTTTGGATTTTAGGGTTTTCCCCTCATGATTATGGTAAAAATGCTCTTCGATCTCCTTTTGTAATCATCTTGTCACCACATCTCTTCTCAGAGATATAGCTACTACCATTATAGTTGCTTTTATTTTATAGTCGATTCTATTTCATTCACTTAATAGAATACAAGTTTATGATATCATTGTATTCATTTCAATATATCTGTGTATATGGTTCTATATACGCTCTTTCATTTCATACTCACATAAACCTGAATCAATGGTTTTATAGCTTCTCTTTCGTTATTTTTCCATGCATGTCCTTGACGAGGTCGAGATATAGACATTTAGGTCCTAAACTAGTTGAGCTTGACAAAGACCAGCCTTGGTGTCCCAAAATACCTCCCATGGCCAAGGAAAAGAGAGAATATAGAGTGAGAGATTCTATCAATTTGTTTCTCGAGGAATCCATTGTACAATAGAGGAACAATATGATAGACAATTTCACCAAAATCCTTTGATAGATGCCAAAAATAACAAAGGGGTCACCAAGCAGCCACTTTGGAGGAGCCACAACCTTCAAGGTACACGTTAGCTTTAATTTTCCTTTCTTTGAAGGCCAAATAAATTTTGATGTCCTAGATAAATTGTTGAGTTTTCTAGAAGGGTATTTCTCTATTCACAATTTTTATGACAGGGAAAATATCACTTTTGTGCTCCTTAAGGTTGTCGACCATGTCAAAAATTGGTGGAAAAATTATTGTGAGACAAAATTAACAAAGGAATATGGACTATTTGAGGTTGATCCCACTTTGGTCTCTTTTATAGATGTTATTAAGGAATAATATTACCCAGTGGGAAACTATGATGACCACTACAGAAAATGGACCATTTTCAATCAAGAGAGGGACCAAGCGGTACTAGAGTACACCAAAAATATTCATACCTTGCGCACAAATCCGGGTATCAGAGACTCTGAGTGGAACATGGTTCTAAAATATCATAGTATCCTACGTTGCCACATTCAAACAGAGATGGAGTTACTGGACATCTATTCAATAGGAGCCGCTTATTGATAAGCTGTTAAAATAGAGACAAAATTTTAGCAAAAGAATAAGAGAGATTTTGGGCTTGTAAATTAACTGTAGAAGAAGCATGGAAAAGAAAGCCTAAAGTCAAAAAACAAATGACAACATAAGGATAAACAACCTCAAGGAAACCTATCCAAGAAGAGTAATGGGAAGGTTAATAAGGACACTGGAAAGTGGTGCAAACCCCACAAAAGCCCCTGACACAACTTTGATGAACGTCACACAAATCCATCATTAGTGGCTGAGATCAAAGCTTCATAATAAAATCTTGGTTTTTTTCCTGATTCAAAACCTAATGATTGTAGAAAAGGGTAAGCAGATCATTGTTTTAAAACCCAATTTCACCATCATTACCACATAGATTTAGCTAGAGGAAATAGAAGGGTCAAAGGAAAATGAGTTCATATTCCACATGTTGAAGAAATATAACCATGAAATATATTCTATTTTGTATTATTATTTTCATTACCCCTTCTGAATATGTTGTTCCTTTGATTAGGGATGTCATTGACATATTTGGTCATATAAAGTATTGAGGTAAAACCTTCATTGTAAGTCGGGTTAGTAGTACCCACAAAAGTATTATTAAAATGTATTTTTTAGTCTTCCAAGGCAATTCGGCCCTAGAAATAAGGATAAGTCAGCCCAGTTGGGTTATTAGGCCTCTCATATAATCAATATAAATAGGAGAGGAACCTCCCTCATTTGGACAAGCATCATAACTCAACAGTTGTGCTAGAAAGAGAAAGGGCAGTCCATTTGGAAGAGAGGAGGTAGTCCAGTATTATTATTGGGGTATTATAAGTGTTAATATTTGGGTCTTACACTGTACTTGGTTGAATTCTATATCGAGGAAGTTTTTTTGGGTTTTCTTCCCCATGAGGATTTCCTAGGATAAATCTCTATGTTCTTTTATGTGGTTGTGCTTCTCTTTCTTTCGATCATCCTTTTGTATATGGTTATGTTTTTATGATGATAAATGCTATTAGATCTTATATAACCATTGGAAAATTGACATGGTATCATATCCACCCTGAAATAAGTCTTTGTGCAACCGAAACACTTCTACAACTGCAACTACTGAAGGTTAGGGTTTCATACTTGAAAACCCTAGAAAGAAAAAACTAGTAATCTTCGGACTTTCTCTATAAATAGATATTGGAGAAGTTTTAGGAGATGAAAATTTTACAGGACTAATATGAAATATTTTTGTACCTTGTGTGAAAGTTTCAGACTCAAATTCACTACACTTCAGGATATATGATTCCTCCAAATTAGGGTTCCAGCCTCCTCTAGAATACAGTCATAAACTGGTGAACTAGGGATAATTTCTATATCTCGGGCTAGGAGCGTTCAAATGAAATTTCCCAAGATGATGTAGACAAGGAATGGAATTTAGTTCCTGTGATGAGATTTTCAGACCCTGAAGGTGAAATCGTGGCACATGGAAATCCATACAAGTTCGTTATGCTGAACAATCCTTAAAGAAGTCACCTTGATAAAATTCGCATAAGTCCCACTTGGATAATCCAATTCTACTCTAAACCATGGGGTTGGAAAGTAGTCAGATCAAGATATCTCAAGACGTCCTTAGGACAAAGTTTCATACCCATAGGAGTAGTAATTTAAGATACACAACAAAAACAATATCAGGAAATTCTTTAGAAGAAATTGGGGAAAACCAGGGATTCCTGTTTCGGGCACTTCCCTCGACCGATTAGTTAAAAAATGAGGACTATCAAACTTGCCTTAGGAGGGCACACATTTCTATGGAATAATTTTCTCATTCCATGGATCTTTAATTTTTGACCTAACATTGTTGCCAGGGAAAACTAGGGCATCATATATTTTGCAGTTATGTTCATAGTTTTTGGAAAATGAGTATGTTGCTCATATCACCTTGAGAAGGAACATATTTCTATCCAATCAGATATGAAAGATACCTAAGTTTAAAAAATACGGTTTCCCTGTCAAAACCTAGGTACACTAGAAGCAGTATGCCAGAAAAGCTTTCAAGCAAGCATTAAGTTGAAGCAATATCATTGGTAAGTTCTATCCTCTCTATTTCCATTTGAGATTCTCATTTTTATCATGATGAAAAATGGTACCATTCTTAAGGTCAAGCTTGAAGGAACCAAGAGCCTCTGAGCATGGAACTATAGAATGCTTCTCATACCTGAAGAAGCATGAATTGGAAAACTATGAAGAAACTACAAATCCAGAGGAAGATGAAGAAAAAACACAAGAAGGACTTATTCAAAGGCAATAGGATTATTTCTATCTCCATTAGATCTCACATGTATCATCCTTATAGAATCCCAAGGCGATGTTCAAAACAATGACTTGTACGAAGAAAGGAATATCTACATGAATATGAAATTGAGGAACCAACTAAAGAATGTGAAGATACAGAACTCAGAAACCATTCAATCTTAATTTACAAGAATCTCTCAGATCAAGGAGAAACTAGAAGCCATTGGAGACAATGTCGAAGAATCATAAGCATATATTACAACCTTGAATGGCCTCCCAAGATCACGAGATTCATTCATTCAAGGAATATTTGCAAGAAGGAAGTTGATCTCTTTCAGCAGACTATGAGAATAATGCACACAAGAATAATCTTGACTCATAATTATAGAATATGTGAGAAACTATAGATCAAGCTCTCACAGTTCACTTCAAAAGAAATCATAGAAAGAAGGACTGTCATCACAACATAAGACAAAAGGAATTCTTACAACATTTGATACTACAATTGTGATGAGAGGGGACACTACTCCAGAGATTGTCCCAGAAATAGAGGCTCCTTCAACAAGAAGTCAAACAAGAAAATACACCATGCTCACACCGCTGAAGATGCTGAACCAACTAATAAAATATTCAGAGAAGAAAAAGAAGATTCCTCAAGTGATGAGGAAGATGAATTCCACTAGTGAAGACAAATACCATACTCTTATCCGTCTCAGTATTTGGATAAGAAGGAATGCAATTAGTGACACTCAGAACCAATACACGGGTTCCCAAAATCATACGAGGAAGTAGAAGGCTCTAGTTATTATTGCAAGGACATAATGATCAAGAAGGATTCCATCCACCAAACAAACAAAGAAAGGTTCCCAGAATGAGATGATGAAGTAGAAGGATCCATTTATTCTTATCAAGAAGGAGTCCATCCACCAAACAAATAAAGATAAGTATTTGAATTGTCCTTTCCTATATATCTAGTTTCTTAAATGACATTGTTTAGTTGTGTACATATATATGTTCAAGGGAATGAATTATGCATGATAGAATGTTTGCATTAATGAACATTATACTACTAATATGCATGTGATGGGTAAGTGGGCTAAGGTGCTATACACAATTCCATTGCTACTCATCTAGAATGAAACCTCTTTGCTGACATATTGGGATTAGTGCACAATATCAATATTGTTATGGTAGAGATGGAAGGGATCTAGAAATAGTTTGTGTTTATATGGGATATGGATGAATGTTGTATTGGATAAAAATTTCCATGATTATATCTTTATGTATAAGAATTTGTCATTATGAATATGTCTTATGAAATGTTTCTAACCATGCTACTATTTGAATTGTAGGAAATATTGTGTACAATCACCTACAAGAAAAGAAGGATGAGACTTGTTTCGAAGAACAAGTGACAACAGTTTAGTTAGAAGATAAAATCAAATAAATATACATAAAGATGAATGTGAATCTCCCAGTGTCAGAGACATCGTGGCGCTGAGAAAGAGATTCAGAAGAATATAAGAATCATGATATGACCTAAATAGAGTGGTAGATCCACCTCGAGAGATGAAGACCACCTTGGGAATGAGAGATAATTCAAGATGAAAAAAAGTATGACAGAACTTCCAACTAAAGTAAGAGGCCTCATATACACTCTAGTTATGTGGAACAATTGATTTACATCATGATCAAAGAGTACTAGTTGATCATGGGGAATGATGTCTACGATGTAGTTCTTAGACCTGAAGGGAATTCCACAGTGTCTTCCATGTGGATCTACAAGATCAAGTATGCAACATATGACAACATCAAGGGATACAAAGCAAGGTTCACGGTTTCTCTCAGGAAGAGGGAGTAGACTATGGAATGACATACTCCATTGAATAGACACACTTCTCCAGTTAAGTAGAAGTGTATATCGAGAAGAAAACGACATATGTACAAAAGGATTTCTATGAGCTCAAAAAGCACCCATGGATAAGCACATCCATTTACATGAGGAGCTTGAAGATTACCTAGAGTGATCAATATCTTAACCTTTGCTACAAGGTTGAATATAGAAACCTATAGAGGACAATAATCTCACAGATGGGTGCAAGAGGAAATTTTCAACAAAGTTCAAGATAAAGGATCTTGGTATCCAGTGACCTGAGCTGGATACATAGAATATCAGTAGCATAGGATTATACCTGTCACTCATGTGCATAATGTTTTGATACATATAGTACAAAATGTAGAGGGAGGATGTTGCTATGATTAAGAGGGAGTGTTTGCATAAGATCTCTGAGTTCGACATGGTATGACAAGATGGGAAACTTTCGGATGGACTAAGGCTTTATCAAGAGTAAAGTGGGTTCCAACCTTTAGGGTTGAATGCACAAGATTGGAATATGTCCAAGACCTTACATGATGAACTCATTATAGATACAAATAGGAAGTGATGAATATAGAAATATCACTTCAGGATATTGTTTCAGTTTGGGATTAGGTGTGATCCCATGGCTTAGCAGAAAGAGGTTGAGTACATTGCAACATGTTCAGCCTGTAGTGAAGCAATATGGGTTCACAAACTATTGACAGGATTGTTTGATGTCGAGATGGATGCAACTGACATTTATTATGACAAGAATCATTGCATATAGGTAACAGAGAACCTGGTGTTTCATAAAGTACGAGATATGGTGTAGAGAGGAGTCGTAAAGCTCCAGTATGTTCCTACAAATGAATAGGTTTCTGATGTGTTGACTAAGCCTCTGTCTCGTGTAAAGTTCAAACACTTTTGAGACAATATTAGTGTAGTCCGAAAGGACCTCCCTAGAAAAATCGAGTTATGACACGAGAATGATATGGTAATGGTATTCCAGTACAAAGAAGGCTAGTCAAGTTTTCCAGTATGCTAGATATACAAGAAAAGAATGGTAATCCCCAGTGGTCTAGTCACTGTTTAGAGATCCTGGTTGCATCTTTGTGGGTAGATCCCAATATGGTTGGTGACATCATCGAAGGTGGATCCCAGTATGATTGGTCATATGACTAAGGGTATATCTGAACATGGTTTGTGGAATCCTCATAAGGAAAATCCCTGGAAGGTTCGTCATATATTAAAATAGGAATATCCCTGTGGATGATAGTACTCTCTTTTAGAGAGTGATCATGCATTCACTTGTAGGATGGTCTTGTGGACAAGAACACTCTCTTGTTGAGAGTGGTCCTTGCCATTACTAGCTGAGGATGGTCCTGCAAATGATAGTACTCTCTTCTGGAGAGTGATCCTGCATTAACTTGTGGGATGCTCTTGTAGAAAACAACGCTCTCTTGTTGAGAATGGTCCTAGATCTTACTGGTTGAGGATGGTCCTACAGACGATAGTACTCTCTTTTGGAGAGTGATCCTACATTCACTTGTAGGATGGTGCCATGGACAAGAACTGTTGAATTTGTGAACCATTGAGATATAGGAAAATGAGAGCAATTATGAAGTAGGATTATGTAGTGGAGTATCAAGAACACTGTACATTGAACAAGACAAATTTGAGACAAATCTAATAAGAATTGATCAGTTAATTACAACATTAATATCTATTCATTCATCAATAATACAATGATTATACAGTAAATAGAATTCAAATGCCATGGATAGGATTCAAATCTACCGGCTCAAGTCGACTGAATAGATAACTAAAGATGACTGAATAGCCAGCTCAGTGTGTCTAAATAATTACTGGAGTCTCGCTAGTCTAACTCTAGATGTCTAAATCAGTATACAATCAGTTAAATGATGAGGTAATTGGAAAAGGGAACCACTCTCCCTTGATGCATGCGTAACTGGCGCCATGATAACTGAAAGTGATGTAACTGATTGTAACTGGAGGTTTACTCAACATAAATGCTTACCTACCACAACCAACTGATGGAGGATGTTGGTGGCACTCAGAGTGGGATCCTATAATGTAGGGATTGGCACCAATGGAACTAATGGCACCAGTGGCACCGATGGCACCAATGGAACCAATGACACCAGTGGCACCAATGGAACCAATATTCATGGTGGCACCAAAATTCCAGTAAGGTGATAAATGACCTCCTAAGCTAGGCAATATGAAAAAATAGACTATATTGGACAAAGGAGGATTATTAATCCCAACACCTCCCCTTAATCCTAACTTTGGACAACTTGGGCCCTCATAACTAGGCCAAAAGTCACCCATACAATCTAAATGACATAAAATAAACTTTTTAATAAAATAAGGAAAATGGATAAAACCTCATGGGAAACCCCCCCTTCCCCCTCAAAATAAGTAGGTAAAATCAAGAAAACAAGATATACTTGAGAGATTTTTTTTCTCTTTGAGAAAAAACTTGTGAAAAAATTATTGCAATTTGCAACTTTGTGGAGCAATAATGCAAAGCATTGGTTATTTTGTGCATCAAAATCCTGGGACTATGCATGTGAACCTCTCCAAAATAAATGATTATGTCTGGAGGAATTTTCCTCTTTGGACGAAGAGGAATATGCTCAACTGAATCAGGAACATAGACAGTTGCAAGATGAAAATTGGACCCTTGTATAGCAACTGAAATCAACTGATGAGAGAGAAAAAGTGCTTGAGAATTCGAACCATGTGAGGTAAACCCAATTAAATTATATGTTGCAGTCTTTAACATCAAACCATATGAGGTAAAATCAGCTCCAAGTATTAGGATCAAGTTTCCAGGTGAATGCATGATGTCTCCATCTTTACTAGTACTGTGAGGAGGTGAGCATGTGATCAAGTAGAAAGGTAGAGAAGTCCTTAGACCATGGAGAGTGAATGATTGAGATCCATAATGTTATATAGCTTCTAAAATATCCAATAATTCACGAAATCTAATATTAGCAAACTCATGACAGAAAACTAACATCGAATCCCCAACAACAATTTTGAAAGAGACTTGAGGTACTTGATTTGTCACACCAAAATTAACAAGAACAACTACAAGGATGACTAGAGGCTATTGAAACTTAAAATTCAAACCAAACAAGGTCATATCAGATCCAAATAAGTTCATATCATATCAAAGAGCATGGAACAAAGGTTCCAAGTGCTCCACTGCAATGGTAGATGCACAATTTTCTCCTTCTTCAATAAAACTCTAAGTATTGGTGCAAGAAATAATGTAGGAATTTGTTGGAAGATATAGATCAATGAGAGTGAATGGATCACTCCTAAAATCTGATATTTCTTCCAAAACATCCAAATTATTACTTTTTTGCACACCAGCAGCAACATTAGAGAGAGAGAAATCGAATTCCTCTTCATTTTCTAAAGCAATCACTGGAAAACTTTGCACATAATTTAAAATAGAAGAATCACTGGAGAATGTATGAGTACAATGGAAGGAGATTTTTTCTTCAGTAACAAAGACTCAAATGTCTTGTTCTAGATCAACTATGAGAAGATGAGATATCATAGATTTCATAAGCTTCCAGAGCAATAGGATAAGGAGTCACTCCAAGAGACTTTATTCAATTCGAATTGACTGTGTTTGAAGATTCTACTTCTTCTTCATCTTATACAACTTCATCAAAGAGAATAAATGCCGAGAATTTTGAAGAAATAACTCTTGTGGTGCTGGGTGTGCTCTCCAAATTGCTAGAATGATCCTCATTGTTCTTTCCAAAGGTTCTATGCAATTTTGTCCAGAGATCCTTTGGGTATTCATAGGAATCAATAAGGTATCACAAGCTTGGAGAAAAGGCCATAGATATCGTTCCAAAAGCTCTATCACCATCATTTAGCTAGTCATTCTCATAGACTCTTTACCAAGTCTAATAGATACCTCATAGAGACCTTGTCTCTTTAGAGATGAAATCATCCTCAATTTCCATTTTGAATATCTTGTGAATGGAGTAGGAACAGGAATTGATCATCTCGAATCCATATTGAAGTTGTACCTAAAAAATATCACTACAAAACAAACCAATTTACAATCATATGTCAGTTCAAGCCTTTCCACCTCAACATGTACACTTTCTCAGAGTCCACCACACTTGGATAGACTTCTCTGGGCAGAATCTATAGGAGCAATGCTATGATTCTAGGATTTATGTGGACACTCAGCTGCTTCTGGTGTACAATGGAGATTGAACAAGACTTGATGCTACCATGAACAAGGATCTGATGCCATGTTGAATTTGTGAACCATTGATCTACAAGAAAATGAGAGCAATTATGAAGTAGGATTATGCAGTGGAATATCAAGAACAATGTACACTGAACAAGACAAATTTGAGACAAATTTGATAATAAGTTATCAGTTAATTACAACATTAATATCTATTCATTCATCAATAATACAATGATTATACAATAAATAGAATTCAAATTCCATGGATAGTATTCAAATATACCAGCTCAAGCTTACTGAAGAGCTAACTAAAGCTGGATGAATAACTAACTCAGTGTGTCTAAATCACTATTGGAGGTTCACTAGTCTAACTACGGATGTCTAAATCAGTCTACAATCAATTAACTAATGGGGTAGGTGGAAAAGGGTGCCACTCTCTCTTCATACATGCATGAATGATGCTAGGATAACTGAAAGTGATCTAACTGATTGTAACTAGAGGTTGACTCAGCATAAATACTTACCTACCACAACCAACTGATGGAGGCCGCTAGTGGAACTCAGAGTGGGATCCTATAATGCAGGGATTGGGACGGTGGCACCAATGGAATCGGTGGCACCAATGGAACCAATGGCACTAGTGTCACTTGTGGCACCAATGACACCAATGGCGCCAGTGGCACCAATTTAACAAGTGGCACCAATATTCATGGTGGCACCAAAACTCCAGTGAGGTGATAAATGACCTCCTAAGCTAGGAAATATAAAAAAATAGACTATATTGGACAAAGGAGGATTATTAATCCCAACAAGAACACTCTCTTGAGAGTGGTCCCAGAACTAATATAGCATAGGATCATCAACTTGCATGAATTCAAATGAGAAGAGAAGGCTGTAGAAGAGAGAGAAGAATTTAGCATAGATTGATCAATTACTCATGGAAATATTGCACACACATAGATACAAAATTGGAATAATATGATTATATTCATGAATCGGTAATTAATCCACATATTCAGTAAATAATATGTAATACAATGATTATACATAGAAGAGAATTCAAATGCCTATGATAGGATTTGAATCTACTAACTTGGACGAACTCCGTAACTAACTCAGTGTGGGAAAATTACCACTAAATCTCACGAATTCAACTACGGATAACTAACTTAGTATACAATTAGTTAAATGATGAGGGTAGGTGGAAAAAGGTGCCCACAATCCCTTCAATCATGATAACTAGTGCTAGGATAATTGATTCTGATCTAACTGATCGTAACTGGAGCATAACTGAACATAGTTGATTACCTACCAAGGTCAACTGAAAGAGACTATTGGTGGCACTCAGAGTGGGTTCCTAAATTATAGGGATTGGTCCATGGGGAATCTAAACTCATGCAATCATGTGGAGTAAGTAGAAAATGTCCCCTAGGCATGTCCCCTATGTACTAGTGGAGTGATGAAGGCCTCCCAAGCTAGGAAAATAGATAGATAGACTATGTGTTCAAAGGGATAATTAATAATAATCCCAATAACCCCTCTTAATCTTGAATTTTTATAACCTGGGACTTGGAAACTAAGACCAAAGGTCACCCATACAATATAAATGAAAAAAATAATAATTGCTTAATAAAAACGAGGAAATGGGGAAAAAATCATGCCCCCCCCTGTCAAAATAAGTAGAAAACTAGGATAAAGCTTCATATCAAGAGAAAATTTCTTCTTGAATAAAAACACTTGTGAAAATATTTCTACAACCTGCATCTCTGTGGTGTAGTGAAGTAGTATGATGGTCCTTGTGTGCACTAGTATCCTAAGTTTATGGATGTGAAAGTATCCATCTTCTTCCAATCCGAAGATAGACATGAGAAAGAATGTTTCCTTTGTCTCTTCTTTCTGGAGGAGGAGTGACATGATCCAATTTGTTCTTTAGTGAACAAAATTGTTGATCAATCCTTACCATCATGTAGCATCTCTCTGGAAGCTTGTTGCACCTCTTTGAAGGAAGTGAATTTTCTTGACATAGCGCAAGGTTCTATTTTTGAAACTTGGATATTGTTCTCCTCATGTTAGATGGATCTCTAGTCATGTTCCCAACTACCTCAATAACCTTTTGTTCCCATTTAGGCCTAGGATTGGGAGTAGCTACGAGATTTGGATCTGGATCACTGTTAACTTCATCTTCAATTTCATAAACTGATTCAATTGGGCCCTTTGATTTGGATTCTAAATCTAAAACACTAATGGAAACATTATCATATGATGTAAAAGGTGTAGGTAGAATGGTTTTACCTTCCCTTTCAAATGGTAGCTAAGAATGTACTGGATCTGAGTATGGCAGAAAGTGTGAGAATTCAAATGCCTTGGAGGAATGGTTTACAATGCCTTTTGCTATAATATTCCCAATTGAGATATTTGAGATCTTCACTGAGTTAGGAGAAAATGCTATTCGCTTTGGTGGGCCAATATGTGTCATCTGGTATACAGATAACAAATTTGTAGCTAAGGAGGGAACATATAGTACATCTTTGAGCACTTCATGCTTTAACTTGATTGAACCCTTTCCTTCAGCTCGAATTTGAGTGTCATCACCCATGTGAATACTCGGACCATCAATAATTTGTAATGAAGAGAATGATTCTTTGGATGACCCCATATGATTAGAGGCTCCTGAATCATTGAGGAATGCATGCAATTTTGAATAGAAAGCCTTCAGTGCATGGAATCTCTCATCATGATATTTAGTCTTTTCTCCAGAGTTAATATTCCTTGCGTCTTACGGGAGTGAAATTTTGTGATTATCAAGGATTTTCCCCATCTAATCAATGGCCTTCTTCATACAATACTTTGATGTATGGTTTCATTTCTTATAGTAAGAGCACTTTCCCTTGTAGAACCTTTGATGTTTGTACTTCCTAGAGCCTAAGGCTTCATCCGATGGATCAAACGCATCTTTAGGTTCAAATTCAGTGTTTATTTTCTCTTTACCTTTCTACTTCCTTCTTGCTTACACATTCCTTGTCTCACCAGCTAAGAGAGCTTGATTTGGAGAGGCTTTGAGAGCTCTCATCTATATCATCTTATCTTGTTCTTGGATTAGAGACTCTATGAAGGAATAAAGGGATGGCATTCGACAATTAGGAGTAGTTATTCTCCTAGAGTGAAAGGTAGATACAAAAACTGAGAATTTTGAGCCAATTTTGCCAAGTCTGGAGAGCACCAATTGCTCATCCTTATTCTCAATCCCACATTGCTTGCATTGCTCTTGTTATTGTAATATACCTAAATATTATATTACTACTATTATTAATTTGTTTAACAATTAGGTTAATTAGTATTAATGGTCAAATGTCACCTCTTTTCAAGGTTCGACCATTCATAGGTTAGCTTCCATATATAATGTAAGCCCGTCAATGTAATAATCATCAATTCAATAATAAATATATATATTTTATCAATTATGATAATTATGTAAGGATGAATCCTTAAAAGTGGTATCAGATATTTGGCTCAATATATTCTTTGTGTTTCATCTTGGCATTCATCTTCTCTGCCTCTTCATCTACTCCGCATTCCCATATTCCACATTATTTTCCTCATTACTTCCACTCCCCAACACCAGTCCACAATGCATCTCCACTCCATCTCTGCCCTTGCTCGCCCACACGCCTATCCACACACAACTGCTCATCCTCCCACTTTTCTACCTCCCATGTCAATGTCCACATGCTTGATTTTTATCTAACTCTACCGTTCTATCATCTCGCTGATACTCCTCGAGACCACTGCCTGCTTTCCACCACTTCCTCCCTCATTCACATCTCCTGCCCACACATGCTTCCCTACACCTTGCCTTCCATGAATCTACCCATACGTAGTACTCTACCTGGTCCCCCACCTACGTGGCCTCCCTTGCTACTCCACTGCTCGACCCTCCTTGCTCCCATTCTCCTGCCCAATCGCCATCATCCTGGTTGTTGACCTCCCTCATTGCTCCACAAATATTCTATCCTGCACAACTAGCTCCATTTCTCCTTATCCCAGCATCCCTTCACGTAGAATGCCCTTCACACTTTCTCTTCATCCATCCAAACTATGCCCTTTCCATCCTCCTTGCACTCCCGTGCTTGAGTCCCCCACTCACCCTCTC